>OZ038475.1:108288163-108328163 GCA_964036315.1 Acanthosepion esculentum
CATCACAACACTTAAAACTTGCTCTCTTTCTCTCATTCTCACTCTCTCTCTCACACCCTCTGTCTCCCAGTCTCTCTCTCTCAGTCTATATATATATATATATATATATATATATATATATATATATATATATATATATATATATATATATATATATATAAATTGGGAATATGGATTTTAAATTTGTTTTGCGGATATAGTTGCTATTACTTTTCCAACGATAACATTTAATAAAAATGATTATAAAAATGCTTAAAAATGTCTAATCTAAGTCGAAGGATTTTTTTTCTGGAATTTATTGCTGAAAAAGCGATACGGAAACATTGACAAACACACATGTATATACTTGGGTGGGCTGGAATGTTCGTGGTTTTATTAAGACGAGTTAATCCTATAGCTGTGAAATCAATAATTTCAAATCTTATTATTAAGATCATTGAATCATTCCAGGTAAACTGACAACTGAGTGTTCAATGAAGATTGTTCATCCTGTTGTTTAATAGCATATAACACGAGGTTATCACTGAGATACTTGTTCTCAACCAAGTATTTTTCATATTGGTGGACTGATGATATTCATATCGGGAAAATAGAAAAGTTGATCCAACACTTCAAATGACAGGCATTGCAGCCATCGAGACCAACGACATTAATTCTGGAACATTGCACTGATGGAATTATAAACCTTCAGTCAGTTTTCCTGGGTGTTTAGTGTTAATGAGTTTTCCTAACTGCCACAGGAATTTGGAATAGTACTGTCCATTGATGGTGCGGACCTTTTGAAGACAATACCTTCTCTAACGCAAAACACTAATACCATAATTTTACTTGCCAATGAAATGAACTTGATCTATTTTGGAGCATGTAGGTAGGGTGTTCCACAGCAGGGATTATATTGGTTTTAACTGGATATATATATATATATATATATATATATATATATATATATATATATATATATATATATGTATAATCTTTATATGTATAAGTATATATAAAAATATATGTATATATAAAACACCTTTATATATATATATATATATATATATATATATATATATATATATATATATATATAAAACACCTTTATATATATATATATATATATATATACCCTTTATTCTACGTATATATAGAAACCATTTATTCTACATTCATTATATATATTGTTCTATATTCATTATATATATATATTATTCTATATTCATTATATATATTATTCTACATTCATTATATATATATATATATATATATATATATATAATCCTTTATTCTACATTCAACACCTTGATAAGACACCAGAAGTGTTGAAACAAAATGGCCATTTTGAAGTGATTTTATAACATATATATTATAATTTTCGAATAAATAATTACACACACACACATGAACATATATATATATATATATATATATATATAAATATATATATATATATATATATATATATATTTATATATATATATACATATATATATATATATATATATATATATATATATATATATATATATATATATATAAACTTGTGAGTGTGAAACTGTTAAAAAACCTCAATAAGCCTTCATTAGCTATTACATATAATAATTTTATGTAGCTATGTTTTCAAACTGTTGAACAATGACGTTGAATTTCATGTATGTACTTTGTGTACTTTATTTCACTTAGGAATTGGCATATTCCTTCCTCTGAATCTTCGGAATTTTCAGATTCCTGCTGCTGGAAATTGGGACTCTCCAATGTGTTTTACCTAAATGCAGAGAATTATAATCATTTAATCACAAAAATCAATGAAGTAATAAATCCAACATACATCATAAATTAGGAACGGTCCAAGGGAACCACGTGGATCTGCCTCAAATCTTGTCAGATTTTCCATCGATATGATCAGGCTTGTTAGATTATCATCATATTTCAGATGTAACACCCACCAAGAAGAAACCTTCAAAATGGTAAGTTCTTTATGCAGAGTATACTCAATTCACTCACAGAATATGCTAATCGTATTGACTATTTGATTTATGGTCAATCGAATGTCATCTATCGCCATATGGTGAACACAGTCAATATTTACCTCGGCAGTTGCATGACGTACAGACATTTGCTCATCTTCAATCCTCACCCTTCCTCTCCTAAACTCAGTTGCGCGCGTTCATATGGTTGATATACCTGGATCTACATCGTCTGTTGTAGCAACAATGCCAACATCGATATACTTAGAGAGAAAACATTTTTCTACACGGAGCTTTTACAACCACGATGCTAAATTGTACCTATTTCAAGAGGTCATAGTTTTTTATTCATTTCACCCTAAGCAAACCGGATGTGCTACTAGCATGAAGTGGGTCAGAGAGAGTGATAGTAAGAGGAAAATGGGGTTGTTTGAGGAAAGGTTAAAGAGAAGAACGGGGGTAAAGATCAAGTCATAATCAGATATCGAATAACATTACATTTGAATATTTGAAGGTTATAACTATTGTGGCCTTGTTAGGGCCAGAAATTAAGAGACAAAGAGAGAAATTGAGTTAAACAAATATTAACAGAAACAGTAACACAAACATAAATTAACGAGAGTGTTACAGCAAGGATGTTTGGTCCGACTGTCAGAGCTGAGTGCTGAAAACTTCCCTCTCCAAAAGGCATTACCTGATCCTATTTATAGCTGGAAGAGTCCATGCGTGCGTGGGTAAATTACCATAACAATATCAATCACGAAAGCAAGTATGAGGAAGGGAGTTGCACTGTCGGGAAGGGCGAAGGAAGAAGCTGTTGGAGTAGAAGAGGCAGTTAAATTTAACTGTTTCGACAGAGGAATCGTTGGACCGAAATGCCGACTTAGTATCACGCTTAAATTCATGCAGGCGGAAAACCAGTGAAACTAGCTCGTCAGAACAGTTTCCATATGTTAGTCAGGACCTAAGTGTTCTTTGAACGGCTAGATGTGAATTTACTTGAAAAAAAAACAAACAAAGCATTGCATTGAGCAATACACAGTTGAAATTAATGAATGCAAGATTTCACAAATTAATGAATGTAAGATTTAACAGTTTTAATACACTCATTAATATTCAGCCAATTAATTTTTCATGCTACTCACGTATATATATATATATATATATATATATATATATATATATATATATATATATATATGTATATATATATATATATATATATATATATATATATATATATATATATATATATATATATATATTGAGGAATCGGAATTGAATTCACTTATGTGCTAATAGTCTTGGGAAAGGTGTGAATCCTCTTCTTCTCCCCCCAACTATGGGTAAATAGCAGGACAGACTGGGTTCTATAGCCTTGGATGGCAACTGGTCTGGGTGAAGGACAACTCTGAATTCAAAACCTGCAGAGGGTCGTTTGGGGACCTTGTGGCACTCAGTGCACCAGGTCTCTGTATTCGTCCCTTCAAAAAGTCGGGATGGTCCTGCACGACACCTTCACCACTATAATCAAGTATATTTCTAATATTGGAATGAAGAAAACTGATTTTCTGTTTTTACATAAACAGTTTGTGCATCGTATTCTTCAAATAAAGACAATAATATAAAATACTTTTTAAACCATTACAATATTTACATTTTAGTTGTTTTTTACCTAATTTGCCGGTGAGATAATTAGTTTCTGAATGTATTGTCTACTCAAGAATGCAATATAAATTAATTGGTATTACTAATATACAGTATGTAGATCTGTTCACAGTTTGAGTAGAATGAATAAAATTTATAAAAGTACACTGAAATGTTATTAATTTATATTGTTTCATTAACGTTATTTGTATATTGAATATTGTTCAAAACTAAGCAATATAGATAGGATATAATAATGAAATGCAGATTTAGATACTTTTATCACTTGGCTCTAGTATCTATTGACACATATTTGACATGAACGTTGTTTTAGTGATTTGTCTGGAGATTATTCAGCAGGTGATATTTCACTTCATCTTATTGCTACCTTTTTTCTAATGAATTGTCTTTCAAGAATACCTTGTTTATTCTCAACGTTTTTAATTTCTCTTTATTTCTGAAATGAATCATATTCTTTATTATTTTGATTCCCTCTCGTTTTCGTCTTCATCATTTTATTTTATCTAGATTATATAATGAATTACGTAATAGTAAAAATTTATGGTAACAAAGTTGCATATTTAAAGATTACAGTTTAATGTTCAATCACATTACAATTAAAGACATTCATTTTCTTGTGATCAAAAGATTATACATTTCTACATCTAGGCAAAGCACGACGGAAAACCCCAATTTCTGGCCGCAGGAATCTGACAATTCCGAAGGTTAAGATATAGGAATATGTCAATTCCTAAGTGAAATAATGTACAGAAAGTACATGCAGACATGAAAGTCATTGTCCATGTTCTACTGCATGAAAAAGTAAGCAACTTAATATCATCTTATGCAATATCTAATAAAGGTTTATGGTGATTTCTTAACAGTTTCATACACATACACGTGTGTATATATATATATATATATATATATATATATATATATATATATATATATATATATATATATATTTAATGAACTATCTTATCGTGAACGATTAATGAGGGTGAGCAGTAGATAGTGCCTTTCGTTTTACACTAATGCATGCTAGCAGTGACTATTGTGGAGAAAATAAGAAAAGGGAAAGACATATTTTATTTGTGCTTTCTTAAGTACGATATTAGCCCAGCCTTGCTGCAGTCGACAAAAACAGGCTGACAGATTGAATTTTTTAAAACAGGATCTTGATGGCGTCCCTGTTTCAGAGCTTCGCGGTGCTGATCACGGTGATTCATTCTACTGTCATTACCTTAAGGAAATATAATTTACGCTACTCCTTTCGGTTTGATTTTTGTGCTTCCCAGGGTTTCAGATCAAATTTGAGACCTTTTAAGTTGTCTTTTAATTTATCATTGTAGCGTAAGAGTGGACGTTCAAATGAAAGTTTGGAGTTTGGTAGTTGTCAATGCAGCACCTTTTTTGGAAGCCAATGCTTATCCATTCTCAAAACATGACCAGCCCAGCTAAGTTGCCTCTTTGCTAGAATGGTATCAGTCCCTGTGATGTTGTTACATTTATTCAGTATTGCACAGCTCTTGACCCTGTCATCCAATTTCATATCCCATATGGCACGCGGACAGCGCATGTGAAAGGCGTCAAGTTGATGTATGTGCTTATGGAGTGATACAAATATTTATATTATTTTCCTTGATATTTCGCTCTCTATAGAATGTAGGCTTAGCAAAAACTTATTTGACAAAGATATGTTTCATTTAATACAGAGGTTTTTATAATACTGCTTTAAAAATATTGGTTACAATTACGCTGAAACAAATTATAGAAAATATGACAAAGATGATAATATACATCTAAGGAAAGAAATAGGAACAGGAATACCAATTGGTAAACCTCCCTATTTAAACAACTGGTCACTACTAAGTTAGGGCAGAAGTTCATCCATTTAATTGATAAACATTTCCCTAAGAGTAACCGTCTTAGTAAAACATAAAATAGAATCTCACGAAAACTAATTTATAACTGCACCAATAATCTTGAGAAGATTATAAAGAAACCCAATAATAAAAGTTTGAAATAGTTGAAAGTTTTGGATAACAATGCACATTCCAAGTTGAATACTGTTAATAATATTAATCCGTGTAATTGCAAGAATTCAAACGAATGCCCAGTACGAAACCAATGTCTAATCAAATCTTTTTGTTTATCCAAGTACTATTTCTACAATAGCGATTCTGATAGCTGAAAAAGATTATATTGGTGGTACTAAGAATTTATTTAATAGTACTTATGAAAATAGAACACCTTTTTCTTAATATTTTTGGAATCTAAACGAATCTAATAAAACTCATAACGTAAAATGGAAAATTTGAAAAAAAAACAAGAACATTTAAGATCTTTAAATAAACACTATTTTCTAGGCTTACATGAATAATTAGAAATTACCAGATTTTCTGATAAAAATCCATATTAAACCAAATCTGTAAATTGACATGAAATTGTACGTATTATCTAACTTTTGCCTTCCAGTATGTCTCAACTTCAAATATGATAATGATTTTTCCTATAGTAATAATCAGTAAATTAACTGCGGTGTAGCGTATGCAGCTTACTATTCTATTTGCAAGATTCATTTTGATTTAATATAGTTCTGTATTGATGTTTAGTTAGTATTAATAACATCATATATGAATGCAAAGGTGTTTTACTTAGTATGATTAACAACTTATATTGATTAGTTGGTATTATTAATATCTCGTGTTGATGCACTTTGTGTAACTGTTACATATTAATTTGCCAAATTGTTTCTCTATCTTTTATCTGTTTTTTAACGGTTAAGTTATTGACCAGTTTCTTAAAGGGGCATTTTATTTATCAACTATAAAAGTTTATGTAAGAATCTGACCGACCATATAACTGTTTTGCATTGTGTTAAAATACCTCTCTACCTATTTAACATTTACTTATTATGAAACTTGAAAGATATACTTTCTTACGAAATAAAGTAACCACTTTTATCTGTCCATAAATAAATTTGTCTAGGAATTATATGAGGAAAACTTCGTGTCATGACATAGATTATTTTTTTCGGTGAATTTGAAATTATTGTAGGTTAATCACGGCAAAACACACAGACTTTTTTTTTATTCAGTTTATATGCGAACAAAGAGGAAGTATTCTGCTTCTAAAAATTTTCATCTTATTTATCCAAAACAAATGCAATTCTGTAGCGATTTTTAATATATGTTTGTTTTAATATCCTAAAATAATCAATAATGTTAAAACATTTAACTTTCTGCATTACCTAGGTTTCAACGTAAGCTCTCATTATGTCGTTATGTAATTTTATATAACCTTTATTCGCACGGTAACTTTTCGCCCAATTCAACATATATTCTTTATATATATATATATATATATATATATATATATATATATATACATATATATATATAGCGTTCCTCCCATGTGACATAGGACATATTTATTAAATCAAAATAATAATTCTTCCCAGATAAGTTGGTAGATAAACGAAACTTTAAGTTGCACTTCGAACATAGGTATATGTATATTTATCAAAATATATATATATAAAACTGTGGAAATGTTTATTCGCTTACCTGTGTATGCACGCTAATAGGTTTGCTAATATGTAGTTATTTGATTTATCCACATTAATACCTATATGTGTGTGTGTCGGCATACATGTGTGTGTGTGTGTTTTATCTGTTTTCTTTTTGAATTTGTAGGTCTGATGAATTGGATTGTATTTACCTTTCAAATGGAATAAATTATGAACATGGACCATTAGTCTTTAAGCCTTGTTATTATATCCTTACTCTATCCTGAACATTGAGTTCTACCTGGATTCTATCCTCTTGGAATTATTTTTTATACACATAGATATGTATGTGTATGTATATATGTTTATATATTTTAGATATATGATTGCATATGTATGTGTATATTTATCAATAATATTATCTCTCGATAATCGATTTGGATGATGTGACGGAATAGTAAATATGTTAGACTTTGGAAATCATCTATACTTCATATTTTTCTGAAAACTTGGCGTCATAAGAAAATATATTTTATTTCAACACAATCTGTCTCACTCATATAAGATTTGTTGAAATAATATCAATTTTTCTGATGACGTTTTTCATCGCCGAAACATGTACAAACAGAAGTTTTGAAATTGAAACACCCACACACAGATACATATATATATATATATATATATATATATATATATATATATATATATATATATATATATATATTATAAAGGAATATAGTCTTAAAGTGTGCTATATTTATGGGATAAAGTGCTCAATATCAGAGATAGAGCGTGTGTAAATATAAACGTGGACATGGAAGTCAGCACTTAGAGGCGACAGTCTGTTTATGCTAGTGCAATCGTCAGGCAACTGTTGCCTGACGATTGCACTAGCACGAAACAGACTGTCGCCTCTAAGTGCTGACTTCCATGTCCACGTTTATATATATATATATATATATATATATATATATATATATATATATATATATATATATATATATATATATATATTCATTATATATTTTCATTTAAATAAACTTTCTTTCGAATTTCCTATTTAGTAAATATATGTAGAGTCGATTAATCAACTCTTTGATGGTAACATTCAATCTATATACATAAACTTTTCAAATATATTCCATGTCGGTCAATCTAACCTGCAGTTTACAGTCGGATGGACTATATTATTGATATTGATTTTATTTCATAAATAAAGCAAAGCGCCTTTCTCTTGTCTCCCTTAACATCGATATATCACATGCATCCCCTTAAAAATTAAATGGTACATTTATAATGAAATAATAAAATAGAGCTCTGATTGATATCAATAAATCTTGATCAAAACATAGAAAGAAGAAAACATAGATCAAAACATGTCTAGAAGGAAAATGATAGAACCGTGGTATAAACTCCTGCGTTGAAAGAAATGCTAAAAGCAACAAACACTAGAGGAAAATAGAAGAAATGGAAAATAATAAACAATTCACAAAGAAAATTATGACTAGATCATTTTTGCGAAAAGTGTATGTCATAAAAATTGAAAAATGAAAACAAGCAGCACAATGTGTTAAAACGTGGAGAGAAGTGAAAATTTGTAGTGATATAAAAATCAGTACCAGAACAGTAGAAATATGCTGCTGTTAAAAAGAGGCCACAATAACATAACGCTGCCCGCAGAAATAGAACTTATACTATTATACATCCAACCATTACATATGTAATCACCAAAAATGAACAATAATGAACATACTGATGAAGAAATTCAGAAGAATTAATGTATAATAAAGTTTAACATGACATTTTTGAAAATATCTTACTTTATCCATTATTCTGTTTTGAGAAAAAGACTGAAATCAGAAATGCCTTCCAAGATAAGACAACGATCCTTCATTCCCTACCCAGGCCAATGATGATGATGATGATGAGCTATGCTGATAACATCGGCATTCATTGTTGGGATAAGAATGATCTTGAACAGAAAACGAGCATTTTTTCCAAGTGTTCCAGGAAATACGAATCAAAATAAATTTTCGTTATCAGAAACACCGATATGGTTTTGGGATGAAAGTAATGATACCACATAACTTAAGTTAATTATAAAAATACAGTATACGGAATTAGTAAATAAAAAAGATTTCAAATACCTATCCGTATGAATCAGTAATGACAAATTTACTATAGCAGATGAGGAAATTAGGCGTAGAATAGACTGCGCTGAATGTATTTTCACCTAACACCGCAAACTGGTACATAACCGAAATATTAACCTGGAAACTTGCGCCATGTACTTAAAGAATCTTGACGGGTCAAGCAACATGGCGTCTGCTCTGACGAACTATTGGGGACCCGACTGCATGAATTTAAACGTGCTATTAGGTTGGAATCTCGGTCCCACCCTTTTCCTGTAGAATCAGTTAAATGTAACCACCTCTTCAACTCCAACAGCTTCTTCACTCGAATTTCTTGACAGTGGGAGTCCCTTCCGCTTACTTGCTTCCGTGATAACTATAATCTTCAAGTATTCAAATACGTACTAGTAGCACTCTGGCCTTGCTTGGGGCGAAATGCTTATTTTAAAAAAACAAAAAAATATGTTTATCATGCATGACGCCAAACACGCCCAGCAATATAGACATGTTCAGTTGTATCGAAAAGATTTCTAAGATCACTTGTAAAAAGAGCTTTGATCGAGTGCAGTCTATGTGTCTTGGTAACGACCATCGCTTTATGAACATTGTGAACATCACTGAACAATCACTTGTGGATTATCAACAGCAACCACAAATAAAATGGATATGAAATGTAACTGGTAGCGAAAATAGTTATATATTCATGATATTAACTTTCCACAATAATTCAAACAAAAGTTTAGGAGGGAACATTCATCAATGCTGGAAAAGCGATAACGAATTTGGATTTTTAAAAGTGTTTTAAGAGAAATATTTTATAAATCCAACCAACAGCCTAAATCTGTCAATGCATGCCATGTATTTCCTTGAAAGGAAACGGCTAATATTACCATTAACACCAGTGGTACTATCCTAGATTTCACATCAGACATATTAGATTTTGTTCCTGAAATTGTAAACATTCACGCAAGGTTATAAATAAAAACCGTCATTCAATAACAGATACGTTGAAAAAGGGTATATCCCCACTGTATTTCAATGGATATGTGAGATATAAACAAGCTGTTAATTTTATACACTGCTATATTACCAAATAATTGTTTGCTCCAATAATTTAGCCATTATTTAGTTAAGACATTACTTGTCATTCAGGAGATGTTTATGCTGAAGTGATCAACAACTTCGTTGTTAATGGCAAGTTTTAAAAGTTTGTTGACGTCATTAAGGAGACATGTTGGGCGATATTGAGACGGAGATGAGGGCTCACCTCTATTCTTGGACACGCTTGCAACATACATTCACGCTTTTGTGGTGAGAACATCAACAGCAGAGAAGAAATCAACATGGGTGTCAAGTCTAAACAGCTAATTTCAAACGACATAACTACGATATATAATGCTTAAATTATGAACATATGCCTATCTTCTTATTTCTTTAAAGGTAATGTTATATGAGTATGAAATAAAAAAACAGCTTCAGAAGGTAAATGAAAACAAGATATCTATTTTTCAAATGCAAATTATTTACATATGAGATATACATTCATTGCACATAGAAACACACAAATTGATGTCTACCTTATTTTGAAGAGTACAATGAACTGAAATTCTCGTATCATTATATCCAAATGTATTGGAAGTGGACATTGAAGTAAACACTTAATGATGACATTCTTTTTCATGCTTAACTGCAATCGCCAAGTCATGTGTGTTGTGTTTTGGCACGGCTATATATAAATGGCTAGTGGTGCATTAGTGCTAGGTCTATTGTATTATTCTAACAGTTATTTAGACGAGCGGCAAGGGTTATGCTTCAAATTATTCTAGTGGCTTTAGAGTAGAACTAATTATTGATACAAATGAAGTCTTTAGGCTATTTTATTGTTTGATAACGTTTTTCTTATTATTTATTGTTTATTATTTTATTATTTACTTCTAGTTATTATTATTATTATTATTATTATTATTATTATTATTATTATTATTATTATTATTATTATTATTACGTTTACTTTTGTTTATGTGTGCGTTCTTAGTTTGTTTATTTGTTTATTATTTACTTAATTTATTTTTATATGTCTTGGATTGGGTTAATTTACATTACATCTTTATTTGATTTTGTTTTTTTTCTATTTGTAAATATTGTTTTATTTGCGTAGTTTCTTTGTTTCCCGGGTACATCTTTTGCACATATGTATATTTGTATCGTTATCTACTGACTTTACAGTGGTTTGATATATTACATTCTTAAGCAAACAATTGCCGTTTAAGGGACATTTGTTCTTCCTCTGCAGTTGCACGCGAGTTTGAAATGCGCGGTTGTTTTTTTGGTTGTGAATCAAACTTCCTTCACCAAAAATAAATACGCGAAATCATCGTGGAAAATATGGAAAACAGCATCAGCCCACACTAATATAACCAAAGATTTTAAACTGCGTATAGAGGAGAAAACAGCGATAGTTTCTTTCCCAGGGTAACACAAATTACGAAATAACTCTCAAAATGTAGACATGAAAAGTAATTGTTACTATGCTACTTAAAAATCGAAAACTGAAAACGAACGGAAATTAATAATAAAGTAAATAATTAAAAATAATAAAGAAATAAGTAAAATAAATTAATCTAAACCAACAAATAAGTAAATATTTTAAGTAAATGATAAACAAATTAAGAAACTATGTAAAGATGGATGCTAATTGAGTTATACCGGATTTATATGAAATCGGAAGCCGTTAAATGAAATCGGTTAATTAATGGTGTAAAGGAAATTATTCATTCTTTGTTCAGCTCAATTTCTCTTCAAATACCGTTTGATACGAAGCAAGAATTTTAATCTTTCTAAACCACATACTGGATACGAAGTTAATCGAGTTCCGAGAATAAAGTAATGTATTATATGTGTCACTTGTTAATAACGTTTATAACAAGTATATCTCTACAACAGCTCGCATTAGTAGATAAGAGGATATTTCAACAGTCACATTTAAGACTCAGTGTTGACGTTCGTCAAATTAACGTGTCATTTGCAAACAGAAAATATGCGATTCAACACATTAGAGATCGAATATTAAACATTTATATGCCATGATTCTTCAGGACGTGGCCAATTACGGCTCTCCACACTGTCTTTTGTTGCCCTGAGTAAATGTTAACTGGTATTCTTTGTTTTCTTCTTTATTTTCTATCCTTTTTTGTATAAAAGCATTAAGAATGTTACTCGCTAATTTATATCTGAATTTCCAGTGTGAAGAATGATTATGTTCATGTGGATCCTTGTCCTCATGTTTTTACTATTATTATCACGCATATATATATATATATATATATATATATATATATATATATATATATATATATATATATATATATATTATATATATATATGTATGTATGTATGTATGTATATATATATAGTACTATTATCACGACATTTCGGTCGATCCAAATAACCTTCATGTCATATCGATATGAACCGTCTATCTACTGAAAGGGCAGTGATTGTTCTTGCTGCGCTGGCAATGTGTAGTGATATCTGGTTCAGTTATTCTTTAATACTGCTCTGTTATTCGTCTGGTCTTTTCCACTGAATACATGTACGCACTCCCCGGCCCGGGAATTGAACTCATAATTACTATGTTGCGCCGAATTCACGAACCGACGCTTCAATGGACTATCGCATCAGATGATAATGGATTCAGTACGAAATTCCCTAAATCAGAAATCAAAGAGCTAATTCTCAATTCCAGGCTTGTTCGCCGCGTTGATTTACGAGCAAAGGAAAGTTATGTCGATTTTCTAAGCGTAGCTTAGATGTGGCATTACGCGGAAACGTTGATGCAGCTAAGAATCCATCTAGCTATGTATTCAATTGTTAGACTTGTACATATATCTATATTGCTGAGATGACGTATTTTAACTATTTACACAATTCACATTGTTCGGACTGTTGTCCTCATCTTTATTGTCATATTCACGACGTTTCACTCGTGGTACTCTTCGACCTTCTTCAGACGATATATGTTGGAATTTCGAATGAAACGTTTTATTTAGTCCACTGGGGTAGATTTCTTCTCGGTTTCCCTACATTCTGTAGGAGTTATTGCACATTCCTGTCTGTGGCTTTTATTAAAACTTTTACATCTACATATCTCATGTTATTAAGATCGTGACCATCATTAATGTATCCAGTAAATCTCTTTCTGTTTGTGCATATTTAAACCCATTCTTTTGGGTGATCCTATATAAAAACAAAATAAAATATGTTTGTTTACACACCTTATTAGACAGCAGGAAATGTATCACTAAAAGAAAATATCACATGCAATTTTGAATGATTATTGTAAACCCTCTGAAATCTCTTGAAACTCATCCATCAAATATTTTTAAGCGAAATATCTGTATAGCTTTTAGAGGAATTTACAATATTTATCAAATGGGTGATAACTCATTTCATTTTTTTTGAAAATTCTTAATTGTGGTATATTAACTTTTCCATGCGTTACAGCATAACATATGCAATGAAGAACAATGATTTTCATGAGAGATTATATTAAAAGAGTTATTATATTATTACGTTAGTCTCACTGCGTACTTATTCCACTACTTACTTTCACACGCACATACAAATATATATATATATATATATATATATATATATATATATATATATATATATATATATATATATATATATATATATATATATATGTATGTATATATATTTAATTTACGAAAAACTAGGTAATCCGTATGGGTAGACCCAAGGAGGATAAAATCCAGAAAGCCCAATGTAAATGAGAGCTAAAAATTTAAATAAAAATAAAAACAGACAACTTCAAGGTTCCATGTAATAAATTATTTTACCACAGCCATTTTAAAGGACCGCGATATATATATATATATATATATATATATATATATATATATATATATATATATATATATATATATATATATATATATATATATATATATATATATATGAGATGTGTGTATGTGCCTTTGTATGTAAGGATTCATGAATTAAGGACACGTCTAGAAACACAGATCCATAACTTAATTGCGTATTTTATATTGACCGCTATGATTTTAAATTATTATACGGAATGGACCACTGTCACTTTATGTTTAGGTAAGTGTCTGTTTTTATTCTTCTTTTGTAATAGTAGAATTTTTTTTTATTCTCTCCGGAATTCGTACATAACTTAATTGTAATATATATATATATATATATATATATATATATATATATATATATATATATATATATATATATATATATATAGTTCTGACTCTGATGCAAGAAACATCTTCCGGAAAGGTACATTCTAAACGCTAAGCAGAACATTAAAACTGAAAAAAATCGTTAAATATAAAGAAAAGACTATATCTCTCTACTGTCGATGTTTCCCCTTGTTCTGGCAGGGCAGCTTGCGTGCTTTGACGACTCCCATAGTTATGTGGGCGGGGTCTTTGACCCATAGTTGGTCTAACGAAGCTGAGCAGTAATGTAGGTAGGGGCTAGACTAAATACATATCCTGATCCTCCATGTTGCTTGTTGTGAAGTAGACTAACATCCTACTCACTTAAAACTGTTGCAGAAACTACAACGATATCTTCGAACAACGTCATCGCCGAGGAAGTGTCCACCAATGCGGAGGTTATGATGGGTACTGGTGAAATCCCCCAGGAAGCTAGTGCGCCAACAACTCTTCTGACGACTAAATCAACAATCAGGCTATGGACCTGGAACATTAGAACACTATACGAAGCCTGCAAAATAAGACATGTTTTCAGAGAAATGCACAGATACAAATTAAAGATCATTCCTCTGTGTCAGACAAGTTGGAATGGAACTGAAAGAACAGGACTATCGTGTGAAGACATCATCAACTACTCTGGACAGGAAGAAGGACAGTCCCACACACATGGAATAGCGCTGCTGATGACCCTCGAAGTAACGCTAGCTCTGCTGTCCTGGGAACCGGCTTCATCACGGATTCTAACAGCAAGGATCCACTACAAAGGCAGCAAAGCCACCACCCTACCGTGCTAAGCTCTAACACATGACGCAAAGATGGAAGATAAAGAGACTTTCTACGTTCACGTTCAAGCCATCATGGACAGAGTACAAAAAATAAATCTGAAGATACCCATGGGAAACAAAATTGGTAGCAGACAGCATCAACAGAGAACTGATCAAGGGCAGACATGGTATCGGACAACGGAAAAAGAACGGCGAACTTTTCACAGTGTTCTCCACCTTCAATGACATGGTTATTGAAGGCACCATTTTCCTCACAAGACTATGGACAAGACCACCAGGATTTTTCCGGACGAAAAGACTGAGAACCAGATCGACATATGGAGAAGGAACTTGCATGACGTCAAGGTGAATCGGGAATCAAATGTAGTATCAGATCGAGATTGACAGAAACGTAAATGGCAATGGATCTGCCACACACTCCGCGAACCTGTTTCTAGTGTAACCAGGCAGGCCCTGGACTGGAATCCACAAGGGAAGCAAAAAGTTGCTCGACCAAAACACAATTGTCTCCGAAGTACTGACGCTGAGCTAAAAGCAGTCGGCACGACATGGGCCGAGCTGAAGAGGATCGCCTGGAACAATGTGTGTGTGTGTGTGTTTGTGTGTGTGTGTGCGCGCGTGTGCGTGTGTGTGTGTGTGCGTGCGTGTGCGCGTGTGCGTGTGTGCGTGTGAGTGCGCGTGCGCGCGCATGTGTGTGTGTGTGTGCGTGCGCGCGCATGTGTGTGTGTGTGTGTGTGTGTGTGTGTGTGTGTGTGTGTGTGTGTGTGTGTGATATCTGCCTTGATGCATGACAGCGAAATTAGACAATCTTCTTACAGATGAAGAAGGAAACTTGTACTTAGCATCTGGACGAATCATTTGAAATTTCTTGGATACGTAATGAAGAAGGAAGCCTTCGAAAGATCTGAAGGGACACGGCACATAAAAGAAGCTCTTATAAGTTTGTGGATTAATAATTTTCAATATGTGCTCTTTTGTTATATCATTGTTTCACCGGTACCAAACAGAGAAAGACGTAAAATTGCAAGAGAGGAATATATGACATTTAATCGAATGAAACCTATTTCCGTAAAAATCTTTAAAAAATACTAATGCTGCATTACGTATCTTGTATTAATAATTAAGATTTCTTTCACATTTTAATTTCGTTTAAATGCTATAAACCATTCAGCTTGATGACGTTTTCCTTACTGGGCTTTTTTACTATTTATGACTATATTTTTGTTTAATTAGCACTATATTCTACGTTCCATTGTCTTTCGATAATAGAATTAATTTCATTCAACTTTTCCTATTTGTCCTTTAGTTTGAAAGCTATAATGTATACATTGCCTTTCAATTAGGATGTTCGGGGCGTGATTACATATTTCAATACTATGAAATTTTAATTATACACTCAAGGCGGAATCAAAGATGAATTCTACGAATCTGCGTCTACGATTTTCTATCATCTTCTCTATACAACGGTGTTTTGATTATAATATATTTCAGCTTTGAAAATCATAAAAGGACTCTAAATAAAGACAAGCAGCATATGAAGCCATTGAGTTCTCTAGGAATTCCGAACAGGTGATAGCAAAAGTAATTTGAAATGAACCTCGTTTCATCTAAAATGGCGGAAGATATTTTCACTTACAGGTTCAAAGCCAAATTAACATGAACGCATCGAGCTTCATATAATATTTTCATGGCGAGTTGTCGTTGGTTCAGTTGTATAACCACCAGAAATATTAACCTTTGCAATTGGATTTGGCTAAGTTGTGTTGTTATGAGAAGAGGTGTCGTGGATTTGTTTTTAATGATTATATATTCCAATTTGTATGAGAATGTGACAGGAATATTGTGGAACAATCAATATATGTTGATAGCGTTTAAACTACCGAATAATAATTTTTACCAAAGGATGATAGAATTATTTTTCTCATCCTGTTGAATAGTGTTGTTTATTCTTTTGATGACAAGTGTTTTTAAATTGTAGTATAAGATGAATCAAATGCGATTGAAATATTTTTTTTTACCTCTCTATCTATCTATCTATCTATCTATCTATCTATGTGTGCGGACTCTCTCCGTTCAAATATATTCCGAGTTATTATACCACATTGTAAAAAGATTAATTTGTAGTTCCATTTCTCATGCAGCGCATTAATGATTTCTTCGTAGATTAATGCAAATTAAAATTTTCTTTTCAGAAGAACTTATTTATCGTGTTATCAAGTAAAAGATATGTGAATATGGTTCAAAGAGCCTAATTGGATTTCCGTCAATATCATAATTCATTCAGGGAAAGACCTGGATATATCTCTTCCCTCCTTAATGTTGGGATGAATAGGAAGAAGAATTCCATTATAGCCTAAAGACAAATGTTTCAAAACATTATGTAGCCATTTTGGGCAGATATTTGCATTGTAGCGAAGATCTGATTAGCTTAATTGCAGTACAAAACACTGGTTCCGTCTGTGGGTGTTGAAGTAATACAAAAGGTCTCGAACAGATGAGCATGTTTGGAGAAGAAGCTGATTTGCTCCGTGTTTTCAATTAAAATTCGCTATGACTGAGCACAGATGATACGTTAAAAAATATTTACTATCTTATTTCCGAGCTGTTCAATCGAGTAGCATTTACCAAACTAAAAACTTCTTATAAATAACCATACAGGAAATCGATTTTTCAAGTGACCTTTATCTGCCGCCAATCTGTTAAATGACAAATTTGGCGCTTTTTTATATAAAAGAAAGCCAACTTAAAGTTTGAAAATAGACACATTTTAAAGGTACCTTTATAAAAGAAAAGACAGAAAAAGACGACGAAATTACACACGGACGTTAGGCTTTTAGTATTCATGTCGCAATTAGAGAAGAATAATGAAATAATCATCAGTAAAGACGTAACAAGTGACGATGTTGTTATTCAATTTGTTCTTTGCGTTAATCATTTATTTCTGGCACGCCTGACCAATTCCCGTAATTTCAACACAATTGAAACTCACTATTGTTCTATAGGAGGAAAACGAAAATCGATTCTAGTTTAAAGTTTTCAGACACGGAATTAAGATATTCTTCGCAATAAAATATTTTAGATGAAGATATTTTCATCGAAATTTTATGTTGTTACCAAAAAATAAAGCCATATAATGTGGAGGATGCTGCTGGTAAATACATTTTTATGGTAATTATAAAAATATATTACAGAAAAATGTGGAGTTGCAATCAAAGCACACAGCCTATATATATATATATATATATATATATATATATATATATATAGAGAGAGAGAGAGAGAGAGAGAGAGAGAAAGACACACAGACATATATATATATATATATATATATATATATATATATATATATATATATATATATATATATGCTCTTAGAATATATTGTGATATTATTCACTATTTTATAGGTTTATGCATAAATCGTTTTATATTTTTCTTATGATTTTCTCATATATTCTATAATTTCTGTTTCCTATTTGTACAAACTATTTCTAATAGATTTTTCCTATTGTGGAATTATGTTTTAACACTGTGAGATTTCAGAGTACACTTCTTGTCAAAAATCTGTGTTATTACTTTAAAAAAACATAACATATGCCTTCCGTTGTTAGGACATTACATAATATCAGAATCCAATTAACTAATCTTAATTTTTTGAGGAAGGCAACAATGATATTAACTGATTAGTTTTTGCAGTTCTTCAACCCTTTGTGTGTTATTTAATATCAGAATATATTTTGGGAATTGGAAAAATAAGTATTTATTTCTTTGTATTAAAATCTCTCTTGTTCGTATTAATAACGTCTTTAGTTGAAAACTCTTAACACATTAAAATGTCCTCTTCACCGTATAGAGGATGAGAATCAATACTCGTAGTTTTATAGCCCCATTAAACATGATAGAGAACATGTTTATATATATATATATATATATATATATATATATATATATATATATATATATATATATATATATATATATTTCTATAAGCATGTTTGTGTGTGTTTATGTGTGTGTAAACTAAATATATATTAGATAGATCGCGTATAACTGAATGAAAAATGTAACAGTTATAATGTTATGTGTTTTATTCTTCAAAAGTAATTCTTCAAATTAAATGTTTACATATATATATATATATATATATATATATATATATATATATATATATATATATATATATATATATATAGCGTGTATGTGTGCGTGTCAGAGCACAAAGAGAATCGAAATAAACGTCGAATCTCCTGCGATTCTCTCGATGCAGAATTATAAAAAAACAATTGTTGTATTCCTTTTCTTACTCCTATCTATCTATCTATCTATCTATCTATCTATCTATCTATCTATTTTTTCTTGTCATAATCTCATGATCTGTGTCAATTTACGATTTGTCTTCCCTTTGTAATCTCAATTACACACAGCCAACTATTTCCGAATCATCTGCCCTGTCTTCAGATTGACACCCAGTCACTCAGAAATATTCTTATTGGAGATTCCGGCAGTAAAACGTGCCGTTTCAAAAATTCTAGCAGGGTGCAATATTTCTTAAAGATATTGGCCAACTGACCCTACTACTCTATACAGTCGACAAAATTGAAAACAACTAACGTGCAAGCGCGAAATTAAAACATAATTTCGCGACAATTTATTCATCGTAACTTGTGTGTGTGTAAATATATATATATATATATATATATATATATATATATATATATATATATATATATATATATATATATATATATATATATATATATATAAACCGGCTTATTGTGAAATGATGAAGTGTTTTATGAAAGTACATAATCGATATTACACAAAAAATCAATGTTAAATGTTTGCTTTGGCATAGAACTGAGAAAATGTCTTATCATACAAAGCGCCTACATACTTACGTTCAAAGAAATTTTCTTTTATGAGGGACACATCAAAAGAAATATCCGTCAGCACTTTATATATCGATCCCTTCTTTTTTGGCCTTGAAACACATCACAGATTCACTTAATTATAGCTTAAGCCAAATAAAACACGCAAGATATTATAAGATTATATAAGGCAAAATATACAAATATCATTTTCTGTCCGTTAGCAGCGTGTTTGACGCTAATGGATACATCACATATCTTTTCTGTATTAAAAAAAAATCATTGTTACATACTTCTTTTTTTGTCCATAAGAAATATTAGTGTTCGGAATGTAATTAGGTCTTACCAGATAGGATATAATGAAGTAATTTAAGAATACATTTATTCATTATTTATCAAACATTGATACCCTGCCATCTTCAAAACCTGCAGTCCAGCGGTCTGGCACCTTTTCTATTTCATGTTCAAAAAACATGGATTCTAGGCACCAAAACATATATGTTTAAAATATACTTTTCTCCTTCTTTTGTTTCAGAATTTTGCCACTCCTGAAATTTCATAGTGATCAAGACAAAATAAAATCTGTAGATGATAAATCAAAGAATTTGTAGTATGTAGGATAACCTGTCATCCAAAAATTACATTTATCCATAGTTATTTTGAGGAACGTACAGAAGCATTGTTACACCGGAGTATAAAGTCTTCACTTTCTACTGTAAGAGGAGAATTCTGAAGTAATACCTCATTTAAACGATCTGCTAGCTGAAAAGAATTTTCACCGATGTTCCTGTAATTTTCCGGTAGCTTATATGAGAAGAATCATTTCATATTCCAATCGACACAAAGCAAGAACGTCTGTGAATGGAGACCTGATTCTACTGTTGGCACTGTTTTCGCATTTGTGTTTGTCACTCTAGTTTCCGTTTTCTTTTGAGATGGCAAACCATTTTCCTCGCCTGTAACAATGCGATCGAACAATGAAAGGTTGGCATTCCTGCTTCAAAGACTGGTACAGAGGGTGGAACGTTTTGATCAATTCAAATATGAAAGCTTTTAAGGAAACAAATTCCTATTTTTACATAGACCTGGATAATTCCAATTTTGAACATGAGATTTTTGTGTCAAAACTCCAGTCCTTTTATGTTGATCCAGCTGACTAGCGACTAGAATTTTTTTTTAATTTCAGAGTATGTTGTCTTCTAGATCAATACTTGTATGATATGGCATAATCGCCATTTTAAGGCGTTTAAAACATAACCGATATATATGAGACTACAGGGCATCCGTATACTCTACACAAATGTTTGAACAGAATATTTACCGATACGTTACATTTAATTAAGTTTTATTAGTTATAACTGATCACTGTGCCGATCCATTAACTGAAATTGTCAAAGGTGGAATCCGTCTTCTGTTGATGTATGAAATCTTGTAATGGAAATTGACGAAATTCTAAGTTCCCATGTCTTTCCTCCTATCGTTGTTCATTTTTATGGAGTCATCATCGATGTCGAGAGATGTCCATTCAAGTGTTAAAAGTCACTAATTTGAAATGAACGTCTTTACTTCTAACATGTCGGAAGATAATTTGATTAAAATTCTCTTATCGGTCACAACCAATTTAACATGAACGCATCAAGATTCATATGATATTTTCATGGGGACTTGTTGGTTCAGTTTTATAGCCACCAGAAATATTAACCTTTGCGATTGGATTGGCAGAGTTGTGTTGTTATGAGAAGAAGTGTCGTGGATTTGTTTTTAATGATTATATATTGCAATTTGTACGAGAATGTGAAAGGAATATTTTGGAACAATCAATATATGTTGATAGCGTTTAAACCACCGAATGATATATTTTACAAAAGGATGAAAGAATTATTTTTCTCATCCTGTTGAACATTTTTATTTATTATTTCGATGACAATAATTATGTTTAATTGTAGTATATGATGAATATATCAACTGATTATACTTTTATTGTTTAGTTTGCTATAACTTACATTTGTTGTTTAAATCGAGTTTGTTATATATGGACTTCAGATTACGCGTTCACAGAATAATTATATTTACTCACTGACAGTATGATTGTCTCCTTAAAATGGTGTACCTCTTTATAGTATATAGTCATAAGCTATTATATTAATTTAGCACGATGAATAATGTCTATATTATTATTTCAATTTCGCAACGGTATGGACATACCTTTTCTTAAAATCACTTCGACAATCTCTCCTTGAAAATAGCCGAAGATTGTCAAAAAGGAGTGAAACTTATTTAACATTTCGAAAATTTACTTCATGAGTTTACACCTGGCACCCGGTATCTTATTTGAAACCAAGAAAAAATTACATATATATCAACACACAGTAAGTACTGAGGGTAATGACAGTACTTGATGTAAAATAATAGAGTTGATATTTATAATAATAACGAAAATATAATTGTTCCTCTACGTTTCGAGCAGGAAACAGTGAAACAGTGAATTATGATATATTGTTCTGATAAGTGTATGTCTGTGTTTGTATGTGTTTATGTGAGAGACAATCAGAGAGAGAGAGAGAGAGAGAGAGAGAAGTGTATAAGTTTGCTATATTTGTAAAGTGTCCAATATCGTCGATGGAGGCAATATAATAGGCAAAGTATTTAGGACAGCATGTTGACAGTCAGTTTCAAAATAATCTTCAGAAAAAATCTGAAAGTCGCCTGAGGCATAAATGCTGACTATTATTATTAAAAGATTTTTTTATGACCTCATTACTCCTATCTATCAATCTATCTATCTATCTATCTATCTATCTATCTATCTATCTATCTATCTATCTATCTATCTATGCGTGGTACAATCTATTCAAATTCATCCGGAGTAAGCATACCGAATTGTACAAACACTAATTTGTAGTTCGATTTCTCATGCAGCACAATAACGATTTCTTTGCGGAAGAACTCCTTTGTCGTGTTATTATGCAAAATGTTGTGAAGATGGTCAACAGAGTAGAAATAGAATCCACTCAATATCCTTATATTCAATTTCGCATAATTCGTAATGGGAAAGACTTGGATACATCGCTTCGCTCCTTATGTATTTAGTATAATATGACAAATTGGAAAAATGTTATGTGACGTGTTTTATCGGTTAACGGGTGAAACGCATCAGACAACGTTTCCAGTTTGCCATACACACGCACGCACATACGTACATACACACACACATACACAAACATATATATATATATATGTATTTATATATATATATATATATATATATATATATATATATATATATATATATATATATATGTATGTATTTATGTGTGTGTGCGAGTGTATATATATATATACATACATATATATATATACATATATATATATATATATATATATATATATATATATATATATATATATATATATATGACGAAATATAATTTTAAGATGTGCTCAATATCAGATAGAGCGTATGTAAATATAAATATAAAAGTGATTGAAATCAACACTCAGAGGCGGCAGACTGTATCATGCTAGACGCAATTGATTGCATCTAGCATGGAACAGCCTGTCGCCTCTGAGTTTTTACTTGAATGTTCACATACATACATACATACATACATATATATATATATATATATATATATATATATATATATATATATATATATATATATATATATATATATATATTGCTATTTATTTTATAATTGCTTAATGGAAGAGAAACATAGCGTCTATCTTTCAATAATTACAAATGCAAATTAGTATGTAGTTCCCTTTTCTTGATTGTTTATTGAACGAAGTTCTGCCCTGCATTAATTGGGCCTCATATATACGCTCCAGCTCTAAATATAACGGTAAAAATGAGTTATTATTTCCTATTAATACATACGTTTTGATACACAGGTTTCTGGCCTGAGATTTTCAAGAATATGTAATATAGAATATGAAACTTCATTTAGGGGAGAACACTGTTTAGTTGGACGGGCTTGTAGACAGTACAACCATGTATATTTATATGAAACAATTGTATATATATATATATATATATATATATATATATATATATATATATATATATATATATATATATATATAGGTAACTGGGCAGTAGTTTCTCTTTTATGTAATTTTCATTAAAGTTGACTGACGAGATACTGCGATTACGTTTTTTGTTTATTTTTCCTTATGAGTTTTTTCATTCATGGAAATAATGGTGTCAAAATTGCCCAAGTATTCCGTATATCCGTGCGATTTTGGACATTTTTGAAGCCATTATCAAGGACAATTTTAATTTTAACTTAATGTATGGATTATTTTTATCTATGCATCTAGAGTAAATAGAAAAATTGGTAAAAATGTAGCCAATCGCATGGATTGAGCTCACATTCTTCTTTTAATGGAGATATCACCCCAATGGAGATCTATAATGGAGAAGGTTATTTCTATCTGGTTAGTTTTTGTCTGCAGTCTGGAAAATATTTGTCAGACAGCTTTAACCCCGCTCAGGATTATTGCCCCTTGCTCGATTTCTGGGAACGTCAAACGCAGAGTGGTAAAGAACAAAAGTGTATGTAAGAATGTCGTAAGAAGCAGTGACTATAAGAACAAAGTATGTTACTTTATTTAAACAATATTACTTTTATTATTATTATTAATATCATTATTATTATTATTATTATTATTATTATTATTTTATTTCCTTTGATTTCAGATGTTATTCATTTCTTTCCGGGTCCCGCCCACGGACATAAGGTTAGTAATTGCATCATGACATTTTTCACTGTGGAAAAAAATATATATAGACAAACCCCTTCATAAGTTGTGGGCTGTACTCATGAGAACAATGTTTTGTATTTCTTTAAGCCTTGGGCTTCCAGAAATCCCTTCAGTTAGTCTACTTGGAATCTTGTCCATCCAATCCGAGGGCTCCAACTACAATGGGGATTATTGGTGTCCTCATGTGCTTCATTATTATTATTATTATTATTATTATTATTATTATTATTATCATTATCATTATTATTATTAATGAATATATGGCAAAATAATCTCGAAGAGAATGTTCCTCTTATAGTAAGGGAGATAGTGTATTAGTTTTGACAAAGGTAGAAAACATGCAACATATATATATATGTATATATATATATATATATATATATATATATATATATATATATATATATATATATATATATATAAGTGAACATAGAAGTCAACACTTAGAGGCGACAGTCTGTTTCATGCTAGATGCAATCGTCGGGCCACCGATTGCATCTAGCATGAAACAGACTGTCGCTTCTAAGTGTTGACTTCTATGTTCACTTTTATATTTACCCACGCTCTATCTCTGACATTGAGCACTTTATCCCATAAATATAGCACACTTTAAGATTATATTTCTTCATATATATATATATATATATATATATATATATATATATATATATATATATATATATATATATATATATATATATATATGGTATGTGCATATTTTTTGTGTTACAGAATCTTGAAAGAAGACAGTTTTAATATGAATTTTTAGATATTAATTCCTACATTTGCAGATATGCATATGGTTTCCACAATGAGCGACGTTGTACACGCTTATGTATCAGTTAAATTTTAACATGAGAAGAATAACAATGACATTCACAAAAGTACACTCATAATTTAAATCATAATTTCTTTAGAACTTGGTTACGATTATCATTTTCCTCAAATTAATTAATCAGTGGGGAAATATTTTAAGAAACCATTTCCTCCATGATGTTTCCTGATATGAATATATCGTTGCTATTGAGGAAAAGCTTGCCTTAATATTTGAAATCGCATCTAGCTTGGTTATATTTTTGTTTACATACGTTCTTGAAGTTATTAATTATTTCAAATTTCTATTCATCGATGAGATATCTGCAGTATTTGTTTTGAAATTTAAGATGAATTATTGACAAAGTTGATTATTTTCCGCAACAAATATTTCAGAATTAGCCCGGAAGAGATGAGCCACTTTAGTTTTTCATAAATACAAAGAGGATCATCAATTCAAAACTGTACACTAATCCCTATGGATATACATAGAATTTCAAATGGGATTAAAATGTAAGCATAAATGCGATAATAATGTAAATGATATTCTGGTACTTAATAATACGAAATTTCAAAGACACGTGTAAAAGGCTATATATACAATCACGTTGTGCGGCTTATATGGGTACGCTTGTATCTCTGTGTATAATTACCAACCCCTACTACCGTAGATATATTTATTCATCATATATATATATATATATATATATATATATATATATATATATATATATATATATATATATAAAATGAATTGTTACATTAGAACATGTAAATATCCACTACAAAAATGTACATTTTGTTTCAACATTAAATCAACGTTTCTTCAGGTGGAAAATCTTCTACTGCATAAGAAATATTTATTGGTCTACTTTTGTATTGAATACTGTTTTAAAAGAATATTTTGAACGTTGAAATTTTATTCTTCGTTCTTTTACATTATATATATATATATATATATATATATATATATATATATATATATATATATATATATATATATTCTTATTCAACCTCAGTAGAGATACTAGTCTACATTCCCACACTGCAATGAATTCCATAATCTTTTCAAGGGATACTTATTATCGCCCCATCGAGGATCCTTTCCGGTTTTGAAATAAGTCTTCTTCTCCTAGACGGCTTTTGAAGTATGTATAGATATCCCAGTCTACCATGCTATTCAATCCATGACCTATGGATGTAGAATCAAATTATTTATACATTTCACAGTAGTATTTGTTTGAATGTGAATGGAAAAAACTGTCTGAATTCGAACACGTTACACAGACTCATCTTTATGTGGAGGTAACCATTAAACTAAGAGGATAACCATTTCAATGTAATCTAGGTAGTGATCATATTAAAAAAAATAAACTAATACCGATGAAAATTAACACAAATAAGAAAGAATAAAAGTGCGGTTCGGGTGCATTTTAAGTAATCACGAATATATTTCTAATCTGAAGAAATGTAAAAATAAGATCGACATTATTGCCACATTTATTACAAGAATATTAAACACTGAAATTGTTTAGTAACAAAATATTCCTCTTAAAAATAAACGACCTTCATATTATGAACATTTTTCTCTTTCTTCATTGCCTCAACCATTTTTTTCAGAATCAAATATCAAAAGATTTAGGAAGCAATCTTTATATCTCTCCCGCTATTTGAACAAATAAAAGATAGCAAACATATTTAGAATTTCATCAACTTTACGAACAGGCACATTTGTTTCGTTTATAGCGCAGTTAACTAATTAAGATCGCATTTCTTATCACGTCACACGTCAACATGCACTGCTTGACATTGACTGAAATCTATCTACGTAATGCTATAATTTATTCAAAATGCCCTAATTTAAAATATGAAAATAAATATAAACAAATACAATTAAATTATAATTTTTTAAAAAATTCCTATGGAAACAGGATACGAAACAGAATAAAAAATGTATATATCTTAAAGATCTTCATGATTCGATGCTAACTTTGAATGGATATGATTTCCCCGTTCAGAAATGTTTAAAAAATGTAAATTAACAGTTTTAGGTGAAATCAATTTCGCTGTAACATTTTTCTGATTCAAGCTTTGCACATTTCTCAGTTTACATGTGCAATCTAATCGGACGCTGAGCGTGTTTTCTGTTACTTCTTTTTTTTATTAGAGGAAACCTGCAGTAATTAAATTTGAGTTTTCTTAGAGTTTTCTTTCGACATTTTAATTTATTAATAAGGTTACTGAATTTTGCTTTTTTCATAAGTTGTGCAGAGAAATATTTGATCTATATTTTCGCAAATTGTGGTTATTAACACACACACACACACAGACACACACATATATATATATATATTAGTTCAAGAGATAATTATAGATACGGAATAATTTGAAAGTTTCCATCCTTTTTTATTTGATGATAATCTGTGCTAAAATTTAAAATATCTTTAATATAAAATGCTTTGCAACATTAATTACAAAACCATTCGCTCCACTTACTTCACTTTTCAGTGCTGCGTACTTCGTAAAGTAGTCCATTTATTAAAGGTACTATGTTCCGATTATTACAATATATAAGTGTTTTATATTTTTAATGTTGGGGGTTACATAAAAGAGTAATTTGTGTTAAATGGTCGTACTTGATTTTCATAATGCCAATGCCGGAAAAGGATGACAATTAACCATTCATTCTAGCAATAATAATTTTTAAAATACCATTCTCACAAAGGCCAATATGTTGTTATACTTGACAAGCTTGTTCGGCCAGATTAATTACGCCTGTGTAGTAAGTTCGATACTCATTGGGTGCTGCAAAGCTGCGACCTTGTTCGACTCTTAATATACACTTTGGGACTAATTAAATGTCTCGTAATATGCCGTTATATTTTAAATCAACAGACTTGGAAAATATATGATCAGGACAGTTTCATTGTTATAATTCCATACATTTTATGCTTGTAAATATGTGTTTTAGAAATATGAAGAATTGGGAATTTTGAGAAAATAGGTAATTAAATAAACATATAGTAATAACGATATAATCTTCAAATATATCAAGCTTATTTTACAATAAGTCATCAATAATTAGTATGCCAATTATTTATGTACAAATATAGGTAAAAAAATTCACGGTTATCCTATTTTAATTTTATGATGTATTTAATTCTTAAGTTAATTATTTAATTAGCTCGTTGCGAGTTCAACGACTATAAAAATCTGTGGAAATTCATTTATTGCATGTGTACATATTTGAGCTTACGAACTTTAATGAAATATTTTTCAAACCATCTTTAATATAAATGCAGCTCATTAGCTTAAGAATGAAGAGTATGGAAAATTTTTAAAATTGGCAATATGTCCATTTCACTGAAACAAACATTAAATATATTATAATATTAACCGCTCTTCTTATGCATTTACTTATTTTCTCACACAAAGAGCGTCTGAAATATGCCTTTTCAGACTTTCCTCTCGATCAAAATACGGAATAGTTCATTTTTCTCATAGAAACGAAACAACAACTCAGACATATCTTTTCCATCTTTGCTATGATCAAAATCGTAATTGACAGGGCGTAATAGTCGTGCTAAGTAACAAACTAAGGAACAGACAACAACCAGAATGATAATAATGTCTTATTAAAATGATTAATACGCGTCCGAGTTTTGAAAGCCTTATTAAAATATCGCTTCATTCCTGTGTATGAAGAAAAAGGGACATAGCAAAACAGTGCATAACCTAACTCATCTACTTAACGTGCTTGTCTACATCGTTGGCAGAAAATAGATTAGAAGTGATAGCAAATACAAAATTTAATAATAATTACATATATAGGGAAAGTGTGGAGTGCAATGATCGCAGGGAAATTAAAAGAACACGAAAAATACAGTAAGAAGAATTCTATATAATAAATTTTAGTTGTTTTCAAAAAGCAATTATGGAACAGATTGAACTTGGTCTACGAAACACTCAGCAGAAAACGAACTGTAATTAGAGCGCAGATTTGGTTGATGTTTCTGTCCCTCGTTCACATCAAGCAAATGGGAAGATAATCATTGTTATTGTCCGTAATACGAAGTGTTAGACGCAAATTGTTAGATGTAATACGTCTTGTTATTACAAACGATACACCAATTTAAATCTAGTTATTTTCGTCTAACATGATTTTATCAGAACATTAAGCCCAGATTCCGTTTCACTTCGAATTCAAGTGCAACCACATATCAACATTTTATTTTACAATCATCCTGAAATTATATAAGTTTCAAGGCGATGTCTTCGGAGTTATTTAAACATTTTTCTCAACCCACTACCAATATTCATCGGTTAGTGAGTATTCTGGATAAGAAAATAATCAATATGTTAACACCTCACACTACTCCAAATAAAGGGCCAGGAAGGAAGCCCTACCATTACTGGAAAGAGCGTTAACAGCTACCGGACTTGAGAAATCAATTTTCCTGAAAAACAGTTTTAAAAGATAGATTTCATAAATTTCAATCGACACAAGCACAGGTTGCGTAGTTAATTATTTTGAATGTCTTTTTATAAGGAAACGGTAAATAATATTATTATTTCTAGCTACTTTTATCTTCTTTCTCTCAAATGTCTCTTTATAAGAAAATGGTTAATATTATCATTATTTCTAGCTTCTTGTATCTCCTTTCGCACAAATATTTCTTTATAAGGAAACGGAAAATATTATGATTAATTCTAGCTTCTTTTATCTCATTTTGCACAAATGTTTTTTGTAAGGAAACAGTTACTATTATCATTATTTCTAGCTTCTTTTTCCTTCTTTCTCTCAAATGTCACTTTATAAGGAAATGGTTAATATTATCATTATTTCTAGCTTCTTTTATCTCATTTCGTACAAATGTTTCTTTATAAGGAACCGGTTAATCTTATCATTATTTTTAGCTTCTTTTATCTCCATTCGGAAAACATATCACTTTATAACGAAATACATAATATTATCATTATTTTAAACTTCTTTTATCAACTTTCGCACAAATGTCTCTTTATAAGGAAACAGTTACTATTATCATTATTTCTAGCTTCTCTCATCTCCTTTCGCACAAATGTCTCTTTATAAGGAAACGGAGAATATTATCATTATTTCTAGCTTCTTTTATCTCATTTCGGACAAAAATATTTTTATAATAACACAATATTATCATTATTTCTATCTTCTCTATCTCCTTTCTCACAAATGTCTCTTTATAAAGGAAACAGTTAATATTATAATTAATTCTAGCTACATTTTTTCTTCTTTCTCTAAATGTCTCTTTATAAGGAAATGGTTAATATTATCATTATTTCTATCTTCTTTTATCTCATTTCGCACAAATATTTCTTTATAAGAAAACGGTTAATCTTATCATTAATTTTAGCTTCTTTTGTCTACATTCGCAAAAATGACGCTTTATAACGAAATACTTAATATTATCATTATTTTTAACTTCTTTTATCTCTTTTCGCACAAATGTCTTTTTATAAAGAAACGGTTACTTCACATCATTATTTATATCATTTTTGTATTTTCGCACACATGTCTCTTTATAGGTGTTAAGGGGTCTCTCCTTTTTACACAAATGGACTCACCCGAGGTATACATATACTACTACCAGTGAATACACGGGGTCTGTAATAGACCGGTCTGCAATAGAGGAGGGTAGCACGAGGGTCACCGTCACGAGCACCTAGACTCAGTAAGGAGCCATACCGCGATATTTCAATACCAAGAGTTTATATATATTTTTGCTACTAAGCCGCATTCCTGGATCTACTAACGTGTATTACCAGTTTATATTATTACGGTAATACATTTATTTTCCCTATCCATTCCTGTCGTTTGTTATTCATTGATATCGGATTCATCCCGGAATCCTCAACAAGGAAACATTTAATATTGTCATTATTATTTCTAGCTTTTTTTTTATCACATTTCGCATTAGTTTACGCGAAGTTTGCCCTTTTCTTTGCCTCCTTTCAGGATGTTGTGTGACGTAAAATACCTCTTCTTTAATTACGTGTCCTAGAAATTGATTCTTTCTCTTTATGAATGTAATCATTTTTTGTAGTTTCCCTTTCGTTGGATCATCGTCGTTGATCAATATGTTCTGTCTATGTTTACTTATCATTTCTTAGTTGAACCTCAATTAATTCATGTCAAAATCGTCTTCATCTCTGAGCAGACTGGCCAGTATGAACTGTCATGTAATGAATTAGATTAACACATCTGTTCAATGCATTTGCTTTGTTTCCAACAATATTGTCCTTATCTGTAACTGCATAGTTTACTGAATCTATATCCTAATGGATGATTCTGATGCAATGTCATTAATAAAATACGAAACCCGTAGGGATATTCTCATTCTCAGACGCATAGAGGAGCAAAATAATAGGTTACAAACATTGGAAAATCGGTTTCAATCCCCAAAGAAATTAATAGCGTATAACTGCGGCCTATATTCTTTAAATTAGTCGTTTTCCCTGGTTAATATCACTCACGTGGTTGTCCTATTGCTTCGTGGGCAGGTATATGTAAAGTGCCGTGTTAGAAAAGTGTGATGCTCGCCTAGTTATTAACATGGATAAGAACAATGAATCAAACGAATAAATGAAAGCGATAATACGTTTAAGATTCCGTACAGCAGTAATGGTTAAATAAATTGCTTATTAACATTATTAATCGAATTAGAAGATGTTTTAACCTAGAAAAGATTACTGAATGAGGAATAACCAAAACGGACGTTGGAAGTTAAATGGTAAATATCATAATATCAACAAATTGCAATACTCACCAGCGTCGTGAATTAGGTAAACCACAGCTAGTGCTGGACTACATAGACAGCATATTACCCCCATTTTCAATAGAGTCCAACGTATTTATAAGGATTGGAACATACTCATTTGTGTCCATAGATACGGGATATAATAGAGGAACCAGAAAGATAGATAGTTGATATATGACAAGCCGTGATATTTATATGTAACTCGCTATGCACACGTAGTTTAACGATAAGCAATTCAGAAGCGAAATCCGATAGACGAGTAAGTTATTTTAACTTTCGAACAAATACGAACTTAAGAAATGTATGAATCCATCCCATTTTTCTGTCTCCGGCGATGCATTAAATAGCACGTCTGAGTTGACTTTCTTGAGTGGAGATGGCAACCAGTTTAGGAGAAGAATTTATGCTTAATTTAAAACCTGCACTAAGATAAATGAGCATCGTCAGCCTGTCTTGTTCAAGACAAGTCATTGCCGCTATGGATGCAGTATATATGGTTGGCAAGTAACCTTAATGAATTAGGAGAGTCAGATTTTCTCTACACAGCTTAAATAAAGTAACAGCCCAATTTCGCCGTGAAAAATAAAGGAAATCCACAGGAGAGGGAAATGATTGGCTCTTTTTGTTTAGCGCCAAATCAAACTTTATCGTTTATTTAATGCCGAAATCTAAATATTTTGTACGCAAATTCATTTATTTTATTTTTGGAGATAATAATGGTCTAGTCATATAATTTTTACTAATTATTCAACAGCTGCTGGGGAGAATAGGTGGTTTCATAATTTTCCCATGTTTATTTCCGCGTAAGTGAATATAAAAACACTAACTGAAATTAGAATTCCACTCTCCGATTAACAATTCCGAACAATTATATATTGCACATGCAAGCTGACAGAACCAGGTATTCATAAACCAGGGAATGCCAGGTTTTAAGTACAAGGAGGACTTGATGTTGCTTAACGTGGGTGAACCTACGCGACCAGTTGTTAATGAAAAAAACATTTATGTATAAATAATATTTACATTTCACAACAGAAAAAAACTACCATTATGAATGTAAATCCTAAAATCTCCCATGAAAACCTACAAATATTTGAATATACAAGGTAACCAAAAATGTTCTGTCCGTTTTTAATGGAAAAAACGAAAACGCTTTACAGTATGTGTAACTTATATTTAGTCTTCGAAGTAATCGCCATCGGCATCCAGCAACTTCTGCCAACATGTCTCCAGCTGTTCAATGATCTTGCGGCAGAACTCGGGGGGGGGGGGAGTACGCAAAGAAGTCCGTGAGGGCTTTGCGCAAGTCTGCTTCATTGGTGAAGGATTTCCCACGAAGATGATTATCCAGGGTGTGGAAGAGGTGATAATCGGATGGTGCAAGGTCAGGTGAATAAGGTGGATGGCTCAAAGTCTCCCACCTAAGTTGCTGTATGGCATCCCTGACCACTCGCGCGATATGCGGCCTGGCGTTGTCATGGAGGAAAAGCACACCTTTGCGATTCACCAGTGTTGGCTCCTTCTGGCGCAATGCCTGTTGCACACGTTTCAATTGCTGCTTGTATAGGTCTCCAGTGACCGTTTGGCCCGTTGGTAGCAGTTCATAATGAACCACTTGATGACCTGTCAACCAGACACAAAGCATAATCTTGCGTGGGTGCATAGGCGGTGTTGCGGTGTGAGGTACAGCATCCTGAGGAGACAACTAATGTATGAAACACTTGGGAGTTTCATACAGAACCCACTTTTCATCACTACTAAGCACTCGATTGAATAAGGATGCGGTCGGTGCCGAGAAAGCAGCGATACGCAGGCTACCACTCGTTGTCTCTTGTGGACCTCCAACAACGTTTGCAGAACCCACTTGCTCAGTTTGTACGTCTTACCTAGGCGGTGCAGGTGAAGTCTGTTTCATCGGAAACGTTGAACTGTCTTGCAAGTTCACCACACGTTAGACTACTGTCCTCTTCAATGGCCGCCTTCACTACTCCGTCATTCAAGACCTGTGGTCGTCCACTGCGAGGCTCATCATGGAGAGACAAATCTCCCAACTTGAATTTTCGAAAACAACGACTTGCAGTACGTTCATCCACATCACTATCCCCAAACGCTTGACATATGAGGCGACTTGATGCAGCTGCTGATAAGCCCACTTTGAAGTCGTAAAGCAAAGAGCCTCGAACGAGATCTCTAGACATTTCCGTCCTTCTCACAGCTGCCCGGCTTATAACTAATTGCCGGGCACGTATCGCGTGTTTTTTATAACGTCTTCTGTTCCTACTTCCGGCAGTCCGAATTTGAAAACAATTGCTACAAGCATTCCGTATATATTTCAACTTCATTCAATTACTAATAAAAAAACGGACATAATTTGTTTGGTTACCTTGTATTTCAAGTTTTATCTAACGCCATTTAAATTTCTAAAATAATGAATACTTTCAAGCATTCACGCAAAAACTTTGCAATCCTTCACTTAGAAATACAAAAAAAAAATTCTGTAGGTGCGGGAACAGATGAACTTACTGTCAAAATCAATAGCATATTCTTTCAGTCAATTAAATTTATAAATTGTATCTATTTAAGAAACTTGTATCAACAGGAGGGCTTTCCTTTTCTTTTTTATATGGGTTGCCCAAGCAAGGCAGGACATCCACAAGCACGCCACCGGTTATTGAATGTGGAGGAATTAGGAACTGAAACATTAGTAATGAGCAAAAAGAGAAAAGAGCATTCAGGGGGACAGTAGGTAGCGATGGACATTGCATTTCAATTTAAAATTTGACTGGGAGGAATGGAACCGAAAAGCGGTTCCACAGGTGAGGAAAGAGATATTGATAGCGTAGAATCTACGGCTACATCTACTTAGCTCAACTGTAAATTGATGCGATCCCGCCGCCAGTCCAGTTCATACATTCTAGGTACCATAGCAAAGAGATCCTCCGAATATTTACATGAATTTATTCATAAAAAACGGCACAGAGAGGTAACCTTACGGCGGTGGGCAAGTGACGGAAGCTGAATCACCCGACCAGGGCCAATAATATTGCTGATTCTTCTTTGGATCTTATCAATGAATTCCAGGTAAATTGAAGGGACACCGGAGTATATATGACAGCAATATTCTAAGCATGGATGAATGATATGCAAGATAGATTCAGAAGTGAAGAATTGTATCACCAGGTGATCTAACACTGGTTTTGATATAGTTTTCCATTTCATGTCAGCTGAGAACGTTGACCCGAGTAGGAGAAATGTCACTTTCCTGGAGGATATCATCAGCTGCGCTGATGTAATGCAGAGAGGGGTCTCTCAGATGATTAATAGAGAGAAGATTACTCTTGGTGGCGTTTAAATTGGCAAGCCATATTTTGTCCGAATTAACGGCCGCCTTGAATTCGTTTTGTACATCAGCTGCCATTTTGACCTTGTCGGATTAATAAGCCTTAGCTTCTAGGCAGTAGTATATGGTAGTGTCGTCTGCATAGATGCCAAGTTGAGAGCTGATGTCATCAGGAAATTTGTTAATGGATATTAAAAACAGCGCAAGACCAGGGATGGATCTCTGGAGGGGGACAAAACACGTTAGTACGAAAGGATGTATAGTAAGTGTTCAGGACAACTTTCCTGGAACCGTTATTAATGTCATATCATCATTTGTCGGTTACGTTTTTTTAACTTTGCTAAATTATTATTGAAAATAATCAATTTAATAAATATGTTGTTTTGAACATTTTTTATGTCAGTCTTGTAAAAATTGTATAAATTCCACAACTATTAAAATATTGTAGTGATTTTATGTGGTGAGAGCAAGAGAGAAAAATCCTGAAAATGCATTACCTATTTGATTACAGGAAGTCTTTCAGAATAAAAATGATTTAAAACTGTTTTTAGCTTTTCTATTCATAAGGTAGCGACGAAAACGCTGTTCAAAACTGAATAATAATTGGGAATAAAATATATTTCGGAATGTAATGACGCAGAGTTTTAAATGTATGAAAAATACCTTAAAATATTTGACAAAATATATAATTTTATTGATTTATATATGATACAAATAACTCTAAGATGAATAAATAATTACATTTTTATTGGAATATTATGTATTCTGGATAAGAACAACTGTATGGATAACTAAAGAAATGCTCAATTTCCATCTTGGGAGTATAGTAGATTTATTCTATTCTGCGGTCTGATAATATAGCGAATATTAAACGTTAAACAATTCCGAAAATTGATAAAGTTAAGATTTATTTCTTTTTTCATGTATCCTGTTTTGATCTGCGAAAAATTTTTAATACATGGTATTTAGAAATGTCAATCCAAACTACACTGTATAAAATGAATTAAGAGGACGAGGCAGTAAATATTTAAAGAAAAGTAAAAGAAAACCTCATTGGTCTAAGTTTGTCAGTTGTTATGAACAAATATATTAAGCATTAATATAATGGTCACGTGGTTAGAACGTTCGAATTCTGACCATTGAACCCGGGTTCGAATTTCACCGTGGCTGATTTGTCAGAAAGTAATCGAATTGGAGATGTGTGGAAACTTTGGAAAGTGCTTGAAAAACATGCCACGGATTGACCCAAGCATTCTGAGTGAAATTGGGTAGATTGAACCCTTGGGTGCCTTCGATAGCTGTGCTAGCAAGAAGTGATGAATCATCGCCTTAGATGCTAGATAACCGTTACTAAGGTCTGCTCAGCATAGTTGTAATATAATCCACAGGTATGCTTTGTGGGTGTTGAATAAACATAAATACGACTGAGCAACCATTTGCAATATGGATTAGCTAGCCTCCCTACGAATACGAGTGGCCAGCTATATAATGTAATTACAGGTCTTTTGATGTCTTTAACTAGTAACAAAATAATTACATTGATTTTCTTTTTAAATACTAAACCACCTAACAAAAAGAATAATGGGAATAGATTTCATTTAATGGCATAGTGGGTATATAGACAAATGGTATGCTTAGTACATTCAGAAGACTTACAAAAATGGCATCAAACACATTAAATAATAAATATTGGGCACATGTATTGTATGATTTTCACATTTATTTGTGAATATAATTAATTCGTTGATGTTTAGTTGTTAATAAATTGTTTTTAAATAATGTTACTTGTCAGGAAATATAATGCCCGTAATACATAATTGTTGTTAATTCTTGAATATGAAATATGTATAAGAGGGAATGTTTTCCCAAGACATCAATCACTAGCTCTGTATTCATTCCCCCTCTATTATTTGGAAATTTTAATATTATATTAAATTCACGAGTTGGAGATTTTTATAAACCTCAAAATTTTAGATATCCTTCCCCGTAGATGCTAGAAAATCAAAGATTGGTTTGTTTTGGGAAAATATACAGTGAAATAATTTTTTATATTATCATAATCGACTTTCGTATTTTGTTTTGTCATTCATATATTTAGAAAGTATATGATACACGGTGGTGTAATGGATAGCGGCTCGGATTGAAGAATCGGAGAGCCGAGTACGAATTCCAGTTGTATCCATTACATTCACTTACGTGAAAAGTATGAATCATCATCTTCCCCCCAGCTATGGGTAAATCCAGGACAGACCGGGTTCTATAGCCTTGGATGGCAACTGGTCTACTACAGAAAGAAAAAATCTGCCTCTTCATTCATGTGTCGAAAAATTCATGGTCGCCTAAGCGCGTATCACGCATGGCACATAGCTGACAGATGATACTTTACTGACCACCTAATCATAAGGGAACATATACATTACCGGGCAACATCTACAGGTAAATAAAAAAAAAAGATATAGCTTTAGAATTGTTAGACTCAACCACATATTTGAGAAGTGCTTTGAAAATAAGAAAAATATATATTTTTTTACTATCTAATAAAAACACTTGGAATAATGTAAATTTAGGGTAAATAATTTTGTTGGGAAAGAAAGTCCAATATTCGATGCGTAAAGAAGGACAGATGTCACGGAACAGCTCAGTATTCTTTTCTTTATTACCAAAAAAATATTCCTGTCTCGCAATACTCTGTCTAGCTTTTGGAATGTGCCCTTGGCCATCCCAATACGTCTACGGATCTCCGTGTCGCACTTACCGTCTACTGTCAAAACTCTTCGCAGTTATTGAAACTTCTGCGTCTTCTTGAATCTAGAGTTCCCGATCTGCAAATCGCATTTCGAGCACATCCTAATACTGATGACTATGAATTCTACCTTCTTGTAGTTTATGCTTACTCCCTTCTTCGCACTCTCCGTCGCTACCTCCTGTAGGAGATTTTATAATTGTTTTCCTGCCTGCTATTAGTATTGTGTCATCTGAGTAACGTATGCTGTTAAGATTGTGGTCGCTAATGCTAAATCCCGGTAGAATTTCCAATTCTCTCAGAAGTGCCTCGTTGTATGACTCTTACCCAATAAACTGGCGAATTTATACGGCTACAAACTGAATAATTGAAGAGATTGGATGAAACAAACGAGGAAAGTTACGTAATATACTATGGGCTGGTGATATTTTTTTTAATAAGAGAATCACCAGATCAACTGAGATTTCATGAGAATCCACTCAAAAGAACATTTGGATGTAGAGTCGCAATATTCAAAACAATTTACCACCTTTAATATGTCCTTATATAATCTTTTCTATGCAAAACCTGTTACCAGTTTGATACTTAAACTACAAATCACTCAGACACACGCATAATAATTTCTAGAATACGAATATATATATATATGTGTGTGTGAGTGTGTGTTTGTGTATGTGTGTATGTGTGTGAGTGCCTGTCTGTGTTTGTTGTATGTATATAAATATATATATATGTGTGTGTGTGTGTGTGTGTGTGTGTGTGTGCGTGTGTGTCTGTGATACCCATGTGTATACATAAGAATTAATCAGCCAGTATTTTTCGTAAAGATAATGTTTTACTACATATCCAGATTTTTATGATTTATATCTATCAATCGGTTTCTCTCTCACTCTCTCGGGCATATATATATATATATATATATATATATATATATATATATATATATATATATATATATATATATATATATATGTTATTTTGAATGTCATAGACAACATAGTGCTGTATATTCTCTTTTGAATTTTCTCATATTTCTAATGAGACTTTTTATTTAAAAATTATATTGAAATAAATATTGTCCGTAGGATAACTGAGTATATATATAAGAGGTTAATTGAGGATAATTTTCTGGGTGTATCTCTTGTTAGGTCTGAGAAGGATCTATAAAATTCATTATCAACTAGATAGTTAGAAAAACCGTTATTAATGCAGAGAATACAGTGTCCCAAAGGGAACCTGAATTTGTTTTCCTTTGGTCTTTCAACGATAATGTGATTAAGCTTATCAGACAATATGAAAGGAACTTACTTAAAATAAATTGACAAAACTTGTCTATATTATTTAATGAAACATGCATTAATGAAAAATTGCTGCCGAAATA
>OZ038475.1:108330663-108350663 GCA_964036315.1 Acanthosepion esculentum
CACCACAGCCCTTTTAAAGGACAGCGGATCATCAGATTTTAATTCCAAAGGTTGAAGCGAAAAATGGAAAGAAATTAAGAATTTATTTAATTTATTAGCTCTGATTTACATTGAGCTCTCTGGAATTTATCCTCCTTGGGTCTACCCATACGGATTACCTAGTTTTTCGTAAGCTAAATACATACATATATATATATATATATATATATATATATATATATATATATATATATATATATATATATATATATATATATATATATATATATATATAATTTATTTTATTAAAAATGGAAATCAATACAGGCCTAGTTAAATTGACAAAGCCTACTACAGAAATATGTGTACTCACTAAAAAATAACGTTTATATTAATAAAGGTATATTGTTGAATAAAGAATCTCAACTCATAATATTTGAGAATTAAAATAAAAACTTCTTTTATGTCTTCGTATATTCGGCTTTTATAATATTTAACAATGTGTTTAAAATAATGTAAAATACTTAAACTAAAATAACTTTCTGACGTTAAAGCAAACTTCCTCTGATCAGGGAACATTATCCAATATACACATGTGAAGCAAATAACTTCGACTGTGACTTCCATTGCCTTTTGATGCATAATGGCTGCAAACCTTTATGCGCGATATCACTAAATTTCGATTGCGCACCCAACTGATTAATGTGTATGGAATAATATAACAAAACTAAAAACATAATTAAGGAAGAAAAAACAAAAGAACTAGAATGAAGAATACGGAATATAACGACTAAAATTGCTTTTAAAATCTTGAAGATCAAAGTAGACTGAAAACCAAGAATCCGGAAGAGTATTCCACAAATAAGTAGTGAGAGAAAATAAAAGTTGAGCATGAAACGTGAGGTAACATCTAGCCATTTCAACTGTAAAATGATGAGACCTTTCTGTCAATCTAGTACTGTGCTTAAATTCATAAAGTCTAGGCATTATAAAGAAACGTTAATCACAACAATTACCATGAAAGTGTATATAGAAATGGTAACGGGAATTTAAATTACAGCAAAGGGAATGTGACTGGCTCGAAATGGTCAGCCAAGATCATTAACATTGCAGATTCTTCTTTGGATTTTAAAAAGAATGTCTGAATATATATCAGGAGCACCAGACCATATGTGGCAGCAATATTCAAAGCATGGACGAATAGTAGAAATATATAAATATGTAAGATAGATTCTAGTACGTTACAATAAATAAACCTTCATATCAACAAAACTAGTAATTGATTCAATATAAACTTTCCAGTTCATGTCACAGGAAAACGTTGACAAAAATATGCAAATTCGTAGCAAAAACTAGCAGTGGCAAGGAGTTTTCCATCCGCAGGAAATTTTCATTTTACTAATAGAATACGAAGTAAATAGAATGATTCGTCAACGTGTAGATGTAGTGGCGGCTCTTACGTTCAAAGATTTGAACACCTGGAGTTATGGAATCTCAGGCCGAAACGTAGTAACAAGAAATGTTTATAGGAAATCTGCAAGTGTTAAAACATCTTCCTAGATGTTATTTTATATAAAGAGATAGAATTTCAAAAACTCATCGGTAAAAATGTATGCAATATATAATTGTAAGTGTCTCTAGTAAATACTCGATACTTAAGATTTAAAATGAATTTTTAAAAAGGAAAATTCATTCCCGAAACATTTTTTTAACTTGAAATCTAAACGGTTAAATTTACTATTTTCAGTAATCAAAATATGCTGGTGTATTCCATAGACATTATATTGATTGGAACCGTTTAAAATCGGCTATATTTGACACATTTGTAAACAAAATTTAATGCTCGGATTTAAATGTTTTCAAAAAATAATTTATGCTTTTCTTAAACTTCATTTAAGGAATATTATCTGATTTATAGTATAATTAATCTGATTTGGAAAAAATATTTTAACTTTCAAATAACAGAGAATTTAATTTTTAAAACAAACAGTAGCAGTGATTTACGCGCTTTTTATTGCCCGTCAATCACTCAACTACTCGAATGTATTGACTGATTTATTTATGTTCTAAGGAGCCTTTTTCAGTTAAAATTTAATTTACGAAAATGACAGGCGAGCGTCTTTTATATATATATTTTTAAGTACTCAGTAATTTTAACAAATATTGGAAATATTTATTGTAATCTAATTAAAGTAATGCTGATGTTAATATTACTATAGCAATCTCTTTTATTATCTGATAATTTCGTGTATGGTCGACCCTATATTCAACCACGGACACGTTAAGGAATATTTTATATACATAAAATAAATATTAAAAAATATTTTTATAAAATTGTAGCAAAATGCTTTGTATTAAGCTTTTAAATATGTATTAGTAAGAATACTTTCACTTAATACAATACCACCAAACCGAATGAAGTAATGCAGTATTGTAAATGATTTATATATCATAAAATATTATACTGAAAATATAAAAAAGAATGAAAACATTTCTTGTAAAAGTTCATTATTCCTCGAATATTTTTTCTTAAGACTATAGTGACCTAAATACATCTTATTTATAAAATGAATTAAAAGTTTTTTCTAATTAAATACTGTCATAGTTTTATTGCAATTTTTATATTACGATTTGGAGCATATCTTCGAGAAATGAGCAGTAGATTGAAAAAAGAAATTGTTCGATTTACATTCTCCAACGACATTTTGAGATTGAAATTTAATTTCTCAAAATTTCATGAAATTAATAACTAGGGTGTAACATATGTAAAAGATATGCTTTTTTAGAAAAATATTCGAAAATTTCCAAAATATAAATCCATTTGTGAATAAAATCTGAAAATTTCATTAAAATCCAACAATTATTTGACTTTTTCAACAATTTCCTAATCAGTTTATTTTTCACCTTAAAAAACAACAACAACCCCCCCACCGCAAAATCACTAATCGTAATAACTACGTAGATCGAAAAAAAAGATTTTTAACCAAAATTCCGAACATGCTAAGAAGAATTCAAAAATTTAATAAAATAATAAAAAACATATTTGGTCTTTCCTCTTAATAATACCAAAGATATTTTGAAGATAAAACTTAGATTTTAATTTTGCGTCCTTTTTCATCATGTTATCCTGTTTTATTCAGCGACAAGTGGAGGTACCTACATTATTGTGAACTTTAGACATGTCATACAAATTCTATATGATTGAATGTAAAAAAATATAAAGTAAATTTATGCGTCTTATCAGCTTAATTTAATTGAATTTTTTACAGTAATTCTCGAAAATGAAAAAAAAATAATAAAAAGATTTCTTTGGATTTTTTGTAAGAAATGTATGCATATTTTTTGCTGATGTTGGAAATTGTGAGTCAAATGCAAAGAATATTTTTAGATACTTTCGGAAGGAAATTAATAATAGAACACTGGACGAAGTGTCAGAAAATTCAATAATTAATTTAAAAAATATAAATTATATTGAAATTTCAGGTTAAAAATCTTAAGTCAGTCATATGTGACGAAAGTGAATGTATAAAAAATTGTTTGTTACAAAGAATTCATGCTGATAATGAAATAAAAACAATAATCTCTCGCAAAAAATTGTATTATTAATAAAAAAAATGAGTAGATAAGTCTGATGAAAAATAGGCATTAGATGATTGAATATTTTCATGTAATATATTCAGAAATGAAAAGTTCATTTGTCACAAATGTAGAATTGATATAATATTGGCTTTTTAAAAATTATCTAAACTTATTTAAAATATATTAGTAAAAACGTCATATACGTTTTCTTATATAATATAATAATACAATGCAGCAGTCTGCATTAGTTAAAGAAACTTAACGATATATATATATATATATATATATATATATATATATATATATATATATATATATATATATTGTACTATAAAACGAATGTCAAATCACTCTGAAAACCGGTCCGATCACCGAAGCCGCGTCGTACCTGCCAAAACTCAGGTGGAACCTTTATAATCTGAAATATTTTTTACCTTTGATTAAGAGATAAATGTTTGATGACCCTTAAAAAATAATTAATGAATGCCACTATCAGTTACGAAATCTATAATAATCACTAATTTTGCGGACCTAGTATTTATCAAAACTAGTTTACATATATTGCTCTACTCTGTAATAAAAAAATAGTTAAATTCACAAATGCCATTTAAACCAATGAGATATCTCAGGTAGTTTCATCCATAATAAATAAACACATATTAAATTAATATATTTGCCTTGCATGCTGAATGCGCAAATATCTAACAACAACATTTTGAGTTGAATTGAGTTTCTTACCTGTGTTAACGAAACATTAGTTTGCTACGAGTTTTCAGTTTGAAAACTTTTTTAAATCGGAATAATTACTTGAGCTTCATGTCGAAAGTTGGACTATTTTGACTATTTTTATAACGCGTAGAGTAATTTAGATAATCAGTAATTAGACAACGACCTGAGCGGCCAATCAAATGAGCGGCACTGTAACCTTCTGCTTATTTTATAATGCGATATATGTACTTGAGATTCCAAAGCCGTACGTCGTTTAAAAGTCGAAGGTAACTGCGGGATTTTCTGAAATCTTACCAATACTGAGAGTGTTTGTTTTCTTTTCCTTTGAGTTAAACATATTAAATCAAGGTTTCTCAATTAAAAGCCGATTGATTGATCACCTGCAGGACGGATTGAGTGCCAATCAACTCTCGTGGCCGCACCTAATTCATCCTTGCTTAAAGTGATTAAATCCATTCGTAACAACTTCGTTACGTCGATGTTAACGACTGTTCCTTTCAATTGAAGCTTTTCAGATATAAAGGGAATTGCAGACGTTCATGAGTCGCTTGCTATATTTAATTAGATCACTATCAAGCACAAACGGCATGTGAAGACTACATACATAAACTCCTGCTTCATCAAAAACGTGCCAATTTACTCGCACACACAAAAAATAGAAGATATTTATAATGTAAAACGTGGGTAGAACATAGCTGCATCCGATAGCATTTGGATCTTGATGAGGAAGGTTGTGTCTGTAATAATAGCAGCAGTCTGAAGAATCCAGGTTATTCAATAATAAAAACAAAACTACTGATAATGTTTGGAACTGTTATCCTCATCTTTATGACTTGTCATTGTCATTTCGGTCGTGAAGAGAAATTTGAATTACGAACTAACGGTATATTTTGTCCACTGGGGTAAACTGTTCTAGTTCCATGTGCCATGCCTTTTCCGGATGTCTCAGTAATTTCCTTTTAACTCAACTCTCCAGGTCTTTGTTCCCTATTTCAGTAACCAGATAATGAACTCTCAACATTTTGGGTCAAGTCACTAGACTGAACCAACGCATTTAACCACTGGGCCAATTGTCCTTCATGAGATCGATGGATTATTTCTGGGACATATAAACTTAATTCTCTCATTATTATTTTTACCATAGCTCATATTGCAATTTTGTTGTTATTATTATTGCTTTTCTTCAGCACTCCGAAATACTGGTTCTCATATTGTATTCATTAATATTATTGGCCGGCTTAGGAGATTTTTGTGGGTTAGCATATCTAATGATTCCTTATGTTTTCGTATTTTTCACTGGCATTTTATGTCTATTATTTCATCCTCATCCCACAATGGGCGGTGATCTCACTTTTTCCTCTAGATGTGGTCAACTATGCCTGAGTTTTCTATTTTCCCTCGTGTTACCGCTTTAAGATGTTCTTGTAGTCTTATCTTTAGGGGCCCGCTGGTCTGTTTCACCTTTATATTTCGCACCACACCTGCACGGGATGGCGTACACACAGTCGTTAGTCATCTTCTCCTCTATGTCGAATCACTTTTAAAGATCGTCTTGATGTTATATGTACCACATAACTTTTGATTTTTTCCGATAATCTCTTCATATAGGTTAGTCAAATTAAAGGTGTTTCTGAGTGTTGTTTTCTTCTTGTATCCTGCTGCCCCAGTTTATTGGACCTGAGTTTTTCTTTTCTCTTTTTTATGTTGATTTTCTTGTTTCTAGTGAATTTTGTCTCTGTTTTCTAGTACTCTGGTTAGGTTTTAAAACGCTTTCTTTGCTTTCAGATTTCTCTGTCACACTTTTCTTATAGATAAGTTCGAGTCAGTCTCTGACTACCGATAATACCTCCGCTGTGGGTACTTTGGTGAACAATATCACAACATCCAGGCTCACCATCTGGTGGATTGGATGGGTGCATCTTTGATAATTACCACGAATTGGGTGGAGTTTCGGACATATGAAGTTGACTTTCCTGTTAATGGGTTAATTGTATCTACAAGTAAGCCACTCAGAGTGTGGTACAAAGAGCCTTGACAGCTAACATTCTGCCTGAGTAGAATACCGTCTTTGTGAATTTTGGGAACAGCGTAAATGTGTGGTTGCTTGGTCTAACTCTGCGACAACTGCATGTGTGTCTTAGGTGGGAATTGGTCCTTCTTCTTGACTATGATCCGCGACAGTTTTCATTCTGTTTTCAATGTTGGATCTTTCTTCACTGTAGTTACCATTTCTAAGGAGGTCTTCAAGTTTTCCTGTATATTCCTATTTGTCCACCATTACAGCCGCATTGCCTTTGTCAGCTGGAACTACGATGATGATTTTATGTAAATTAAAAATGTTAAAATGTTTATTTAACCCATTTCTTTTCGCCAATGAATCGGTGTCAGCAGAAAAATGAATTTATTTGAGTAATATTTATTATAAATCTAATTAATTCCAAATAATTCTGTATTTTTATTCATACTCATATATATATTTATTTTAAGGTTCTTGTATCAGTCATTGTTTCGACACTATTTCCGTGAAAACTGGCAACAAAATAAAACAGACTGTAATGACATAACATCTTTCTAAAACATTGTGACTGTGTACATCCACGAGGATATGTTCCCAATTTTAGCAGATCACTTTACAGCTTTCACTTAAAAGTCTTCGAGACAATTTATATTAAATCAAGACAACCATGCTTAAGCAAAACAAAACAACCAGTCGTTACGGCGTATTGCAATGAACCGTATTGTTCCGTTTACAGTAGTGCTAGGCCCTGTATGCGTGACGACTACGTATCAAGAATATTAGACTTTTCTTTAATCTAACCTCAGAGAAAAACACAGATAACTCGTCTGGAATACGCAAAATCAGGAAGAAGCAGAAACGGTAGATATCGTAAGGTGTAGGAGAATTAAAAGTGTCCAGGAAATTGATTTTTAATCGTGAGAAATAATGATTTCTGCCGTAAGATTTATATAGAGTGGAACCTCCATTGACAAATTTAATTCCTGGCTGAACTCTATTCGTAACCCGAAATGTTCCTAAACCGAAACTATTTTTCCCAATAGGAATCAATGTAGAGAAAAATGTCACAGTACAATAAAATTGGAAAAGAAAAGAAGGTCACAGTAAGCGAATGTATACAAGCCGGTGGTCGATTCAGAAATTATTCCTTTCGTGTTAACTCGGTTAGGCAATGTTGTTCGAGAACCGACATTTTGTTCGATAACCGAGGCAAGTTCATCTCAAATTTTCTGTTCAGAAACCGACTTCTGTTACGTGAAACGTTCGAGAAGCGAGGTTGCACTGTCATTTATATGACGTAAAATGCCGTATTTATATTTCATATATCACAATTTATATGCCGTAAGATGTGGGCGACAATGTATCTTCCTATTCTCCGCAAATGTAAGACATGCTTGTCACCTTACTAGACCACCTATTCACTTTTATGTTTCCCATTTACGTAGCTTCCGTGTTAGGTTACCCTGCCTCTCTTTCTTTTAATATTTGTGAGTGTCAAATTCGTAAAATCACCTTGCTCGTCATGTGACCAAGGAATTACGACTGTTTCGGATTCCAAATACAAATATCCTTATTGTTTCTATTTTCCTTAAATCTTACCTGTTAAACTCATGTTCATCCCGGCATCCATGTTTAGAATCATATCTATTTTACCTTAAGCCTTCTCTTCATCTGTGGAGAACTTTTCCAGCATTAAATGTCATATAGATGAATTGATATTACATAGCTTTTCAACAATCTGTTCTTTGTTTCAAACGAAGTTTCTTAATATTTTGATAAGCATTTAGAAGGCATCATTCTATATTCCAATACGTTAGGATTGATATTGCATAGGAGTTCAGGTAGAGAGTATAATTTAATCTTATAGCGAGCTCTAAATTAACTTTGGCCTGAGCCAAGAATAACTCAGTAAAAATACGTCATCATTACAGCTGACAAAAAAAAAATAAAAAAATAAAAAAAACAGAAATAGATTACGATTCCTTGGGTTGTTCTTTGTATTTTACAAAAATTACATCATAATTTATTTTCTTTTAAAAGTTAATAACGCAAAATACAAAAGCGAACTTAGAGAGAATTGAATAACATAACGCATTTTTCAATTTTGCATATCATGACAGCAGTAACTTCTTTGCACGGCTTCAACTCAGAACAAGATGAAACATAACCATTGTTCTTCTGCCCGTACGATAAAAGACTTAACATAATAATATCGTCATTCCATTGTAAACATGTTAATGTATAGATACTTACGTAGGCGTTTCGCCCCTTTAACATAGACAAAAGAATGAATAGGGTGGTGAGGATATGTGCTAAGCAAGAGAGTGAAATGAAGCCAAAAGGAAAACTAACTGAAAGTATGTAATATGATCAATGGCAGAGAAATGATTCCCATTGTCATTGTCATTTTGGACGGTGAAATGAGAAAAATATATTTAAACAATATGTAATCAGTAATTAATAACGCTAACTCTTTAAGGTTAGGCTATGTCGTTTCCAAAAATTTCCCCAAAGATAATAATATTTTGCTTTATTTTAAGTTAAAGCAAAATGACAAAATCAATCTTTTACAAGTATATGAATACACTATAAAGCAGGATAACATTTTATTGGATTTCTCTCTGAACTTGGGGTTGTAATATGTGTTGTTTGAGCTTATGCTAGCTAAGACGCCTTCCCGCCTATACAGTTCAACTAGATAATCAAAATTAGAATAATCATGAGGTGACTACCATTTGCAAAATCTATAGTAAATTATTTTCCCAGATTGCAGTAATGTTTTAAAATCAGGTTTATTAGAAAGAGCACATATATTTATAATATATGCATCATAGTTTTGAGATATAATATTTATAGATGTTACCAATGAATTAACCGGAAATATGATGACGATATAGCGATATCAAAACGGAAACTATGTTTGCTACTTGTTCGGGTACTGTACAGTTTGACTAAGGATAAATAAAGCAAGCAATAACGAAAGTCCTAATTAACAGCTTGACGAGATCCACTAAGATTTGGACCGCTAAAAAGAGAGAACAATGACTATCGTTCAGGATAAAGAAAGTTTTCAGTTCGAATTTAACTGAAACATATCTGAAAAAGGCCCGAGCGCATAACAGAAGAATCGTTGATAATAACCACAAAATATGAAAAAGAGCCCGCGTTCAATTACTCTAAAACATGACGACGCCTTATCCCTAAAATTCGGCGGGAAACTGAACTTAAAGCACATCATCTGTTAAGAAAAACACAGGCAACAATAACTGGTAAGTAAAGTAACTTTTCGTGTGAGCTACTTTACGGTTGATTATATAATGAAATAGAGAAGTGGATGAATGATAAAAAGAAACTTCTTTATGTTGGCGATCATGACTCGCCACAACTTCATGTCAATTGTATCTCTTAATAAACATTGTCTTTCCTCTAAGCCCTATTCCACCTCCAATTTTCTCAAGCTCACTAAGTATGTTATGTGTTGTTTTCCTTCGTCTCCTCTGCTCTGTATCTGTCCCGTGACTATGAAAATGTCCAAACTGCCCTTCCTCATTATATACCCTAGAGATCTCAACTGTCTCATCCTGGTGTTAATTATTAGTTCCCTTTTTGTTTCCATTGTCGCCAAAAACATTGTCGTTGCTCACATGTTCGACCCATGGTATCCTCAGTATTCTTGCGAAGAAAGAGAATTCTGTTGCTTCAAGTCTCCCCTTCATGTTTCAAGCACTCACTGCTATACAGGAGGAAAGTTATCACGTAGCAGTTAGTACTCCTTTTCTTGTTTCTCGCGATTTTGTTTAGTTTTCTTGTACTCTGGGTAGCTTTTAGAATACATACTTGGCTTTCGTGTGTCAGTGTCACACATTCCCTTCTCTTTTAAAACACATCGCAGATGTTTAAATACCGGCATTTATTTGATTTTGAATTCCCGATATGCGACTCGGAATTTGGGCTCATCATTTTACTAACAACCATTCATTTGATTTTAATCCTTTTTTCTCGCTTTCTTTCACTAAATATTGTAAGATTTTTATAACATTCTTTCTGTCTGCCAACATCACTGTGTCATCTGCATACCTTATGTTGTTAAGATTGTGGCCGCGAATAATGAACCCTAGTAGGGTTTCTAGTTCTCTGAGAATCGCCTCGCTGTATCGGTTGAATATATCAGGTGAGTGCACAAATCATTTTTTGCAGCACTTACTATTTTTGTATATATGCTGAACTCATTTTCTATCCTGAAGAAGGCAGGTCGCTGCCAGTGTAGGTATTTGATTAATTTAATCCACTTTCCCAATAAATGAAAATTGTTGAATAGTTTCAACAAAATTTTGTGGCGTATTTTTCGAACGTATTTGCGTAATCTATAAAACACACGTACGCGTCTTTTTGTATTGCGATTTCCGTTAACATTCTGAGCTTAAATATCCCGTTCCTTTCTCCAGTGTCTTTGACGAACCTGTCCTATTTCCGGTCTGATAGTGCTATGCGCTCTATTCATAAGAATTCGGATGATAAGTTTCGTTATATGGTACATTAAGCTGATTGACGGAGGAGTTAACATTCGTTAACACCTGGCTTCGTAGGCAGCGCTATGAAAATAGATGTAATTAGGTCTTCCGGTATATGACCACGGCAGGGCAAGACAATATCCCAATAGAGATGCTGGCACCCTTAGATGATTTAGGCATACAGAATTGTAAATAAATATTAAATGAAAATTGTGAACGTTCTAAAAAGCTTTCAAAATATTATTAAGTAATCCAAAAAAAATTGGTCACCTGTCTTATTAGTAAGATAAAATGTCTGCCTGTAGACCATTGATTTAACAAATTTGGTGCATTTTTTCATCAGGGTATGCTCGATTTTAATGAACTGAATGTATACGCACAAACACAGACACAGACAAACACACACACACACACACACACACACATATATATATATATATATATATATATATATATATATATATATATATATATATATATATATATATAAGTGTATATATTAAAAAGACTTTACAAACAAGAAAGTATATATCGTCGGCGAAACGGTAATATTAAAAAGAGTGCTCAGTGCACAATTAAAAATGTCGAAAGTGTAGATCTATTTAATATTTAAAACAATAAACCCACCAACATTTTATGCTACCGGGGCTTCCACCAATAAGTGGTTTCCTCAGACAGTAAAAAGACTGAAGCAATTTGTTGGCAGGAGTTTATTGTTGCGTGTATTAATTTAAATATTTATTTTAGGTTTATATATGTATGTGTGTGAATATATATATATATATATATATATATATATATATATATATATATATATAGAGAGAGAGAGAGAGAGAGACATTTTTATGTTTAAAATTCTTTTTATAGATACAAGTATTTAAGTAAATTCTCTGCATATAATAAACAGTATTAAATAACATTTACAGGCCGGAATGTCCGAGAAATTGTCATAGAAAATATTCACCCTCCGACAAGGTTCGAACCTGTATCCTATACGGAACCGTCATATAGCCTGGCGTGCATTAACCGATTCGGTCACCGAGGATCGTTCGGTTGGCAAGGTCGAATTTACTGATTATAAACGTCAATCTTCCATGAATCTCTCACGTACATTCATAACTGCTCATGGCGTAGCAAATGTAAACAAATGACGTCACACATTATGAAATGGACAAAGTCCGGCAATTATTTAAAGACATTTTTATGTTTAACATTCTTTTTATAGATACAAGTATTTAACTAAATGTTCTGTTTATAATAAACAGTATTAACTGACATTTACCGGCCTGAATGTCCGAGAAATTTTCATAGAAAATATTCGTCATCCTCAGTGGCCGAATCGGTTAAGGCGCGTCATGCTATATGACGGTTCCGTATAGGATACAGGTTCGAATCCTAATGGAGGACTAATATTTTCTATGGAAATTTCTCGGACATTCAGGCCGGTAAATGTCATTTAATACAGTTTAGTATACACAGAGCATTTAGTTAAATACTTGTATCTATAAAAAGAATGTTAAACATAAAAATGTCTTTAAATAATTGTCGGACTTTGTCCATTTCATAATATATATATATATATATATATATATATATATATATATATTTGTGCATGCTACAAGATCCCTTATTTGCACATTAAATATGTATTTATGGCTATAGGTATGGATATATATGTGATTATTAATTGATAGATACTAGTGAATGCGTATGGTTTTCGTTTTTTCCTCGTAACGTATGATATAAAACAATTTTCATCGAATAGGATACACACACAAAGAACATACGCAAGCACACACAATGCACACATATGCATATATATACACACACACACACACGCACACACACACATACATATATATATATACATATATATGCATTTGTACGTATATATAAACACACACACACACACACACACATATATATATATATATATATATATATATATATATATATATATATATATATATTTATAATTATTTATTTGAATATTACAACATAAATATGTTATAAAATCACAACAAAAATAGTTGGTTATTGGAATTCATTCCGTATATACCAATCGTAAACTTGTATATATATATTTATGCATGCGTATATATATTCATATACATATATATATCTGTGTGTATTTACATATATATATTCATATATATATAAATATGTGTGAATTTATATATGTGTGTATGTATTGTATGTATACAGATAGATAGATAGATAGATAGATAGATAGATAGATAGATAGATAGATAGATAGATAGATAGATATTGTAATATTATGATTGTGTATTACTGTAATGGAAAGCATTGAACTGCCGTGTTATACAGCGGAACAAAAGCGTACTATAGGTTGCTGGCTGCCAGTGCCTTTCGTTTAACTCACAGCAATTCATGGGATATGCAGAAAAAGGAGGTGTCTGTGTACAATCGTATACCGGTAAAGAAACCCAATATTCCTGAATAGTTTTCTTATACAATGGCAGTACGGGCAGGGAGCAGCTGCGTGAATGCTTCTATAGAAATCTGCCTCAGCTAGCTCTATGCTTCATTCTATGGCGTCCAGTTTTATTTCCAGAATGCCATTCAATCACACATCTTGTCGAACTACGATTTTTTTTAACAAATCCTATTTCCTGTATTTATTCTGTAGTTACTAAAACATGAATACGATTCAACACATATTAACATTCGCTGAAATACTGTTTTCTCTTCTACGATAATACATATTTATACGTTTGCATTCCTTGTCTTCTTTATATCTGCCCAAAACAAATTGATATTCAAAATGTTTAACATCACACAAATCATATATATGTGTGTGTGTTTGTGTGCGCTCGCGCGTGTGTGTGCGTGTCATAATTTTTTTAATAAGTCACAAATAAATACAATAATCCACGCCATATAAAACTGTCATTGCTTAATTTTTATTTATTTAAATCTTTCGTGTCACATCTATGTTATCAGATTTGACACAATGAAGTTTATATTACCCTCGATATCGTACTAGATATTTTCTAAATCGCGGTGTATAGAATAGCGTAGCACTGATACTGTATTTACATATTTATATTACTGCACCATATATGGAACCAAGTATATCATAAACACTTTAATTACTGTTACAAAGTATTTCATTAGTCAATTAATGCCTCCATTATCGCATGTTAGTGCATTATCAGAGTTGCTTAATCATAAAATCTTGTAAAAGAGACTTCATAATTAATGGTACGGATATACGTATGTATTTCCTCTTACGTCTTTAGTTATTATGTAGTGACAAATGGAAAATATTCATAATTGTAGAAAGTTTCAAGCCTAAAAATATTCATAATATTTAATTTTAAATTGAACTTTCCCAGTAATATTTAAAAGAATTTTCACAGCGTGTAAATACGATATTTATTGAGAAAAATATTCTCATTTTCAGGGTCCATGATATCTCCGATAGATCATTACTTTTAGCATTTATTAAAATAATTTGCTAAATATGTTTATATATTAAAATTGCATGTAAAGAATATAACAGTATTTCGAAATGGAAAGGCTTCTCGTGAGAAATAGATTAGTAACATCACGATAAAGGCGGCGGCGATTAAGTCTGCCCCAAGAACAATTGGAAATAAAACTATCACTGCTCTGACAAAGCTATCTTAAGGTCTCTCAAGAATGTCTTAAACAAATAAATACCAATATATAATGAACGTACTATAAAGAGAACAACTTAATTAAATATTTCTTTGACATTTTCCCTTATTTTTAAAAAAAACGTAAAAAGTAATATAGTCCAAAGATGGGGCGAATCCATCACAAACCTTTTTGACAATGCGAGTGAGAAACCTGCAACGTTTGAAAATAAGGAAGGGTCATACATATTGGAATCTGTAGTAAGATAAGCACTGAAGAAAATGAACACGTAGATATCAACACGACAAGATGGAATCGTAACTGAAATACTCTGTGCATTTGACTATTTAGACATCATCATGATCACAAAAAGAATAACTGATATATATATATATATATATAACAGTAGAGAGATAACGTAGCACTTCTCTAAATCCATCTTATATAGGACAAGAAAAGTGCGGCTTTCTCAACAAGATATGTGATATCCATGATTAGAATTATATCAGTTGGAACAATACAAATGCAGAACGATGGGCATTTTTGTTTTATACATTATGTAAAGAACATCTGACAAGATACGGCTGGAGGATTTGTTTGAACTACTTGCAATATTTGATCAATTTACAAAGAAAATTAGAATATTCCACAGCTTATAAATGGAGAAAGCCGCCTGTACACGAATATAAAGGAATTGAGTAGGTACACAGAAATTAATGAGAGACTAGGTCGTCTCTTCGCCCCGTATTTTTTCGACCTCTACAGCGAGGCTATGTTAAAGGAGATGGAGACCCTAACAGGTTTTATTATAAGCGGACGTAATCTTAAGAATATCAAGATACGCAGATGACATTGTATAGTTTTATGCCTTATACAGAAAAGAAACTACAGACGTCCTAGGCAGGACAGCAAAATACAGCGATAAAACGGACTAACCATTAATTGCAAGAAAACAGAAAGTATACTAATCTGCAGAGAAAACGCCAAAGATGCGAGTTACAAATTAGAGATGGCATATACAGAAATTTACATATCTAGGATGGGTTTCAAGTGACGATGAAGAATGCGATAGCGAAAACCGAAATCTTAACATACATGAGACAAGGAAAAAATACACTGGAAAACTAAGAAAAGTGATGAGAAACACAATAAATAATTTAGAAATCAAGAAAATGATGCTGAAATGCTTTGTGATATTCAGCCTACGAAATGGTTGTGAATACTGAACAATGTCCCCGCGGGTGAGGAGAAAAGTAAAGGTAACTTAATTTTTGTTCTACAAACTGATACTGAGAATCCAAATGGCAGAGCGAGTCATAACCGAGGATCACTTCAGAAAATGACAAAAAAAAGAACACTTATATACAGAATCAGGAGGAGATAACTGAAAATACTTAGATGCATAACGAGGAAGCAGAGCTTGGAAAAATTAATACCCGCGGAGCATATTGAGACCAAGAGAGATAATGTAAAGCAGCTAGTCATCTAACTGAATAGATTGCATGAATAGATGGTGAGAAGGTGGATAGAAGCCTTAACAAAGAAGCAAAACTGCTAAGGGCCAAATGTGAAATGGAGTTTTGGAGAGCCATAATCGCCGATGATATGACACATAGAAAAAGAAGATTTCTAATGGGGATATGAATTATGGATATCCGCCTTATTGAATCACAATGCATTCATTCAAAATTGCATCTCTCAATACTAATACTTTTTCTTACAATCGGTGTCATTTTTTGACGGAACGTTTATAATAATCTATAATTACTAACCAGCATTGATAAATTCGTGTGTGTACGTGTGAAATATGCGTGCAAAGCAGATTGTTCTCGCTAACCTTAGTAGCCATACAACTAAGGGTAGGAAAAGCCAGGATCATTGTGCATAATGTGCACTGTTTATCATTCTTCGGTTCCGCCGAAAAGAATAACTGTTTCACCACAACATTTGTCACTGAATGACACAAAATCTGCATAAAGTTCTTCGAGAATTTGATACTTAAAACGACATACTGATGGCAACAGTACCATTGGCAGACATCTTAACGAGCCTGTATAAATGGAAGGTATAATTTTAGCTGGGAAGGATATTAACGTAATAAACATTGCTTACATCGAGGATAGGAAGTTATAGATAGCCATGGTTCAGTAAGACTTGAAGTTGCACAGCTTATAAAGAAAGAAGAAAATGTACAGGCTGTCTAGCAGCTCTGTATTTAAATTAAAATTGCACTGATATAGAGTGAACACACACACAGATATATATATATATATATACACACACACATATATATATATATATATATATATATATATATATATATATATATATATATATATATATATATATATATATATAGATATATATAGATATATATATATATATAGATATATATATATTTATTTATATATATATAAATTGAGACAAGAGTGAAAAATATACTTAAGCGACGTGTTTCGTACTCTGACGTACATTATCAAGCCAGTGTAGGATTTATTATACTGCACGTGTTTATATACTCCGGGGCGGCGAGTAAGACTTGTAAATTTTAGAACGTTCATTAATGTTCAGCATGTGGTTGAAAGCTGAGTCCGGAGAACGTGGACGGCACAAATTGTCCAAATTCAAAGCCCCGTGAAAAGTAGCGCAAGTGATTAATATTCAATATTTTTTTAAAAAATAATATTATTTGGATTGTGATTAGATTGTTATGGTATAAGGTGGACATATGTGCTGTATGTCTTCAAAAGTTGATTTTTCAACATATTTGTTGTTTTGTATGGTGGCTTTGGAAAGTAGTATTCTCAACCATAAAAGTCTTGATAAGCCAATGGCATCTTCGCCTCTATATAAATACGTGCAGCATAATAAATCCCACATAGTCTTGATAACCTCCCCCAGGGAAAGAAAGTTTAGTTTTTACTCTTGCCTCGTTTTAATTACATTTTCTCTTCTTCAGTTACACTCCATCTGAGAATATTCACACACACATACACACGTACGCACGCACACACACACACGCACACACACACACCCTTCATGATCATACTCAGTTCAAATTGCGTTGCATTCTGAAACATAAAGTTAAAAATGTAGGAATTAATCTTATCTCCGTTACCTTGGAGTTAATCGCAATATGATTGATGTGATCATGGCTCTCCACAGATATTTTTTCTTTCTTATTGTTATAGTAGAACACCCTGGCACACCTCGACATGGATTCGTCAGTCTATAAAAGACTGACGAGCTATTGAAGAAGGAGGAAAAGTGAGACAGACAGAGAGTGCGAAGGCGACCCTTACGAACCTCCGTGACTTATCTCCTGTTTTCTTTAGTATTACGAACTCTTGCTCATTTGTACTTTACATACAATAAACCATTTTTATTTGTTACCTGATTTCTTGTGTTATTGCGATCTTTCCACTCGGGATTACTTTATTGTTTATATCGTATAATCCACGAAAAAACACTTATCTTTGAATTGTCAAATCTTCTAAGAAAAGACAAAAGTATTGTTTCCTGTTACCTACTGCACAGTTTCGAATACAGTTTTATAATGGTTTCTTCCCGAAACAACTTCGCCTACTCAACCCATTTTTAGGAAATGGAAGGGATGAATGAACGCGTTTCTCAGGAGAACTTGGCAAAAGTGAAAACAGCGGATAAGCCTGAAATTTGTATTTGATGAGCCGAATTTTGAGAACTTATATCCGTTATGCTACCAAAAATGACTTCTTTGCTTGAAACACCCTGGTCCCAACTGACGCAGGAATTAGCTATGACTGGAAAAACGTCTAGGGAAAATAGAAATGGAAACTGAGAAATTATTCGTGCGTGCTACTGGTCCCAATTGTCACTTTTTGTTATGATATCAATTGAAAATAATGTTATTTGTTGTCTTATATTCTACATGTGGATATTACAATATAAAAAGTTATGAAGTTTTGGTTAAAGAGCAAGGATGGTATTTATTTAAGACTATTCTTTTTTCTTTTTTCTTTTTCGCTATCTCCTATAAAAATATAAGTTTTTCTATAAGTGATCTACAATAACGAGGTATTTAAAGTGTTTTGTATTCACAAATTTCATACCCAGACTATTTATGGGGAAATCAGGTTATGCGCCGTCACTGATTTCATTCTTATTCTAGACCCTAATTTTTTTTATTTGGGAAGGGTGTATCTTGAGTTATTTTTTTCTGGGAAAACTGGGTAGAAAATGTTCATTTTCTGTTCAAGATCATTCTTATTCCAACTATGAGTACGTATGTCATTGAAATAGACAGCCTCAACATGTATGCATTAGTCTCTGTAGTGGGAGCAGGATCTGTGTCTTCTGTTGCTAGATTCATTTGGGATGCCGCCTAGAATTCTGAAATGGTCCGTGCCCATTAGAGCTGCTCGATTTTATAGCCGTGTTATTAAACGCAACTCGAAAGCTGGGTTTTGAAATCATAAATAATGAGACAATATTTTTTTCCAAATTCTTAATATTTATTTTGTAAATGAGTTTGAAGATTAAGTTTAGGTTCAAAATTATAGCGTAAGAATTTCATTCCGGTGATCAGTGAAAGTCTTATAGCACAGACTTATAATATTCATAATTTAATGAAGCATCAAAATGTGTATATAGACAGGATGCATGGCGAAAGTGCATTATTACTAAACATTTTACTATCATTACTTTAAAATTAAATTATACTAAACAATTTAGCTCTATCATGATGTAATATATTATAGATAGCATTGGTTTTAGTACGATTTTCATTAAACAATGCAAATTTAAAACATATTGTCATATAAGTACTATCGTGTTGCATAATCATTCATCTATTTTTGTTTTTATTAATTTTCATCTAACAAAGTTTATTCACTATCCTCTTATGTAATGTTTGACAATTTTTTATCTTACAAAATCTAATACAGTAAAAATGAATATTTTGCTTGTTCTGATTAATTAAATTTCTCGTCTGAATATATTTTCCATTCAATGTATTTAACACAAAAAAATAATTTGTATTATTCTTGAAATATTAAAATTTTGAAGTCAGTTTGTAAGTAAAACCGGCGGAAATTAGCTATTTCTGTACATTTTTCAGACGATATTTAAAAATAAATACTCAAAAGTAGGTAAGATCTATAAATCTAATTTTTGATGGCATGACGTATCATATCAAATGCGAGATTTTGCATGGAATGCAAGGTTGATTTTCTAAAAAAGTGAAAACTCAACCAGTCCTAGTTCATGTCTTAGTTCTATGTTTGCAAACGTGCAGTGTAGTGTCTAGGAAAATATTACATTTTCTCCATTTCTTGCACCTTATGAGTATTGAAATGTTTCCAGATGTCCCTACCAGAAAAGTAATATTTTAAAGACATCTCAATAGTTTTCACTATAAAGTGAGTTTGAATTGCTACGTTCAAAAAATGTCTCTCTTCATTATATACCATATATCGACCGCATAATCAGTAAATAAAAAAAACTTAATAATTAAATTATTTACTCTTTAGCTATATAGAACATCTCATAATAAAATCAAATACCTATTTAATGTTAATCTG
>OZ038475.1:108355663-108495663 GCA_964036315.1 Acanthosepion esculentum
AATTTATATTCTAATAATATTCCAACAACATTATGATAAAATATATTAAAAGTTTATCATAATTTAAGAAAAGAACAACGGTCTGTAAGCAATAAAAGTTCCTTATCAACAAAAGTAGATTTTAGTTTGTATCAATGATACACTCCAAGACACTAAAGCATACATACAAATACACATACAATGACACACAAACATATATACATAAATATCTAATCATATATAAATACCCATATCGACACATCCAGATATACAGTACACAAACAGTCTAGCGCATACATATAAATACCCAAATCTTTAAAGAGATTTGATTTAGATTTCTAAATAGGTAATTTTAATTTTTTACTTTTAATTTTAATTTCAAATTTTATAAATCTTTTAATATATATGATAACCTTGCTTAGTTGTCAAATTTTTAGAATCATCCTATACTTGTATTTTGATTGGTCACTCTAGCTTATGTAACATCGTTTACTCCTGGCTAAGGATCGTTGATTAATTTGAAACTTTTAAAACCATTTATTCTATATTATACATCGTCACTTGATAAGACACTAGAAGTGTTTGAAACAAAATGGCTATTTTGTCGTGATTTTATAACATATTTATGTTATAATATTCAAATAAATAATTATATATATATATATATATATATATATATATATATATATATATATATATATATATATATATATATATATATATATATATATATTTGGGCATCATATCTTCATTCAAGCATATTTCCTGAACAATATAGACATATTATGTCTACTTTTATAATAATTCTTTCTAGTTCTCTAATTAGCTTCTTGTATTAAGTTAAAAAATCCATCAAGGAAGGAACCGTAGTTTTTGTTAACCGAATTACTCTCGCTCTCCTCCAAGATCACTCTCGGGGATGGGGGGTTGCGACGACAAGCATAATCTAAGCGCGATCGTTATGATGGTGACTTTTGTAAACACGCGTGATCACGCACTATTATAATTATTTTTAATGTTTAAATTTTTCCGTTGTAGCTATGGTGGTTTGTAACGAATGTCCACGATATAAGGGAAGAGACCACATATAGTAAAAATGCAAACTAATTTTTTGTCAAATGCATTTTAAAACATTGCTACTGCATTCGTAATAAATTTTGTCGGTTGGTTGCTTTTGATATAGAGGGCTTTCACAATTGTTTGTTATTTTCATGTCGTTATATGTCAGTGTTTTCAACAAGGATTACACAGTATTGTGTAGGTGGATAGTAATATGTCTTTAAATGTTGTGCAATAAAAATTGTATCCGACTAATGGAGTGTAAGAGGTCGTGATATTGTTGTGGTCGTCAAGCAAACATATAAACTTACTGCTTTGTCAGAGATGAAATCTCCCAAATGATATTTAAAATGATATACAATTTTGGATTCATCCAAAATACTAGTTGACAAAGAAGAGTTATTGCGTATTATTAAGTTGGTTAAATTAAATTTAGTATAGTATATAATTAGTTTTATTTTTTACTGGAATCAGTGGGGAATATATCAGTACTTATGAAACTGTTATGATATTTTCATATTGTTTATAGTTATAATTCATTCTAGAAACAATTTTTCCTGGAAGAGCTACATTTTTGACTGTTTATTAAATTTTGTAAAATAGCTATTTTTTAATAGTCAATGAACTGTATACATACATATATATATATATATATATATATATATATATATATATATATATATATATATATATATATATATATATATATATATATATATACATACATACATACATACATATATATATATATATATATATATATGCATATATATATATATATATATATATATATATATATATACGTGTGTGTGTATGTGTATCGAAAGAGATAAAGAGAAACATAAAGGCTATCAGATAGAGTAGCAGACATATATTGACGTATAAATAATTAAATATTTTATTTTTGGTGAAGTATGCTTAATATAGAATGTTGGTGTATGTCAATAGTGTCGACATAGAAATCTTGTAAACATCTGTTTTTCTTTCAATTGCCAAACATAAGCATAATTATAACAACGTTTACAATCGTGAAATCGAAAGAGAGTGTTATCCGGGTTCAGTAATTCTCCATTTAGTACAAGTTCACTACTGTCTAAATGTCGCGTACAAATAATATTCCCATATACGCCAAACACATAACACTAATAAAATCACCCTATTTCCAAATAAAAAACGATATGTTTTTTCTATACAACAGAAGATTCATTTTTCTTCTTTCCCAAACACAGTACAGTATTACTTTTTTCTACTGCACAAGTACTGGGGATAGTAGCTCCTCCTGTTGGCAACATACAGCACATTTATCATTTTCTCTTCTTGCCCCAATACAGCCACAATAGGTTTCCTGTATAGCTCGATTAAGCCACTATTGCTTTCCTCTATGGTGCAAACAAGTGCGTTTAGCTTTTTTATATAGCCCAAACAAGCCCCGTATATCATACTGCTTTTGCCCAATTAAGCAACTAGAACTTTCATCTATGACACAAATAAGCTACTATAGATTACTTTTACGGTTCTAATGAACCAATATAGCTTTCTTTTATTTCCTAAATACAGCATAATATTATCTTTTGTTATTGTTTAAAAAAATCAAATAAGTAGTTGTTCCTATTGTCCATATACTGGACACTAATACTTATTTTTTTTCAAAATCAGCACACTATAGCTTAATGTATGTTGCATGCATAAGCAACAATAACTGATTTTCTATGAATATTTCGTTTTTATTGTTGATGTTATCCCATATCTACCAATTATTTATAAAGCTTTTAACTCACACCTGTCTATTTCCAGTATAAATCAGGTAAAACACAGAACCAAAATGTTTTTGCATAAAAGATATTCAGGTTGTGGCATGTGGTGAAACACTTAGCTCTGACCATTCATGTGAAAAAAAATCATTCCGCAATTCGAACTTCCCTCATATATTGCAAATGGCTTACAACGGTTCAGTTGTCGACGCCGTCTTTTTGAAGGAATTCGAAGTGACTTCTTTCATAGAGCTTATACCTTCACTTAGAAATAATTGTATGTGGTTGGCGTTTTATCCTCATCCATTACCAAATTTGGGATCCAGTTTAAACTCCGTCACAGTAGAAAAAAATCATAGAAAATTTCACAAAAAGAGAAATGAAATATGCTGTTATGAATTATTCTATCTTAATTTATGGCACGATGAGTTATTATTGTCACTATTTACATGTGGGACATTGTTCCCATCATTTTTGTTGCTATCAACATTTCGGACGTTGCACAGCCCGGCCTTCATCATGTTTAAAATAATCCAGGTAACTTACATGAAATTCCGAACTGAACCCTATATTTAACCTACAGGGGTAGACATTTTTTTTCTTTTCACTGCCAATGTCTGGGGATATCTTGTCTATTTTTTTTAAAGTACTGGTCTGTTATTGTCATCCATTTTCAACTACGCAAGTACGCATTGGCCGGACCGGAGATTGCACTGGAAACGTTTTGATAAAAAAATGAGGACAATTATCCTCATGTAAATAAAATAAATAATATGATATTTGAAGTATTGTGATTATCATGGGCATCAAGGATAATTTGTAATATTGGTGAAATATTGTGTATACATTATTTAGATATTGTCATTAAAAATAAAAATAAAGAAGAAATGAATATCTAAAAGCTGATACGTTGCCCATTGTTTGGATAGAAGTTAATTCCCAGATATATTAACGGTGACACGTGTATAGTATTCGAGTCATAAATTCAGAAAAGATTAACTAAAACAATGATATATTTTGCTATCAATGCTTTAACAGAAAAGTACATGTGTTTTTAATCTATCAAACGATTACATATATACACGTATTTAGTCAAATTCTATAATATCATATTTGAAAATGGAACAATATAAAAGACGTAAAAAAAGAAACATACAAACAGTGAACTATAGTATATGACACATTATTATATTTAGTTGGCTTGACACAACAAATACCAAGAAAATTACCATAAATGAGAGAAAAAACAATAGTTTAAAATATACGTACAAACATCTGAATAATACCGTGGAAGATAGCGGAGCAAGTGATGAAAAATGTCAACCTTAAATAAGAGATACAATGAACTGGAAATTGTGTCGAGCTATAATGGAAAACATCCTGAAGAGACACTCCCCACAGAAGTGAATGTAAATGTGGGTACAGTCCCTATGTATTTGGACACAGTGGAAGAGGACGAGAGATAACTTAAAATACTAAACATAAGAACTAGAGAAAATATCCCTAAACATGGGCGGCGGAACGAGAAGAGTCTGCGCCCTTAAATTAAATGAAGGGTTCTGTTCAGAATTCACTCGAGATTAATACACACCTGAAGAAATCTGGAGTGTAAACGCTGTGATAACAGCGATAAAAAGATGTGGACAATCATCAGAATAACGTAAATAGTTTAAAAGGTTACCCCTGGTGACATAAAGTCAGGCATAAATAAGGAATGGGTAATATATTTTGGGGCAATTATTACAATATTTTATTAGAACACTATTAAAATGTTTATTATAAAATCAGTCATAATTTCCTGAGAAACAAAATAATTTTACAGAGGAGCAAATTTATCTTTAAGGATAGAGAGAGAGAGAGAGAGAGAGAGAGAGAGAGAGAGAGAGAGAGAGAGAGAGGAAGAAAGAAAGAGAGAGAGAGAGAGGAAGAAAGAAAGAGAAAGAAAATAAAAAATGAGAGTGTTGGGATATATTATGTTTTAGCGTTAGTTATTTTTTACAATAAATGATCAGTGTAAAATGTCATGAAGCCTTTTTTGACATTAGGTTTATGGTTGTGAACTGAAATGTAATAAAACAGAAATCAAAGGAAATAATAATAATAATAATAATAATAATAATAATAATAATAATAAAATCTTTAAAATAACTGAAATCTATGAGAAGATTTTTGAGAGAAAACAGAATTACAGCTAAAATAATAACAAAATAAGTTCAACAGAATTTTCAAACATGATATACTCGACGTATATATGAACAGAAACTCGCGTAATGTTTTAAGTTCGACTACGAACTGTTTATGATTGTCTGCGAAAATAAAGTAAAAAAGCTTTTACCCTTCTAGAGTGAAATCAAATTTGATGATTCTTGATTGAAGAAAGATAATCACACTAAAATGTGAGCATATATATACATATATATATATATATATTGTTATGGTCCAAGGTTAGCACCAAGGAAGAACAACACGAACACAAGAGTAGGAATAACGAAGATATATTACACGAAATAATAATACAAGATGTGGAAGGTGTTAGTATGACTGTCAGTCTGGTTTGGTGTGAACTACTATTGGCTAAACTCGATTCCGACTCCTCCCTCTCTCTTGAGAGGCGCAGTATTCATAGTGTCAGGAAGAGTTCATTCTGTCGTTATAGGTAAGGCCCCATAACACCCCTTCACAAAGCTTTTACCTCGCAGGGGTCTTTAATATTTTTCCTCTTCGGATTAATCATCAAAGGCTATGTAAATTTTCTTTTTCTGCTTGATTTCCGCGGTTCTGAAATTGCTTGAGTACTTTGCATATTGAATGTGTCAAATATTGTGTCCATTACTTCCTCCTCTTCCTGAGGTAGACCGTTAGAATCCTCTAACAGCCGCTTTCGTATCTGATTTATGTGCCTTTTATGCGAGAACTTCGCACTCTGAATTATGTAAATGACGTTCCCGATTCGTTTGTCTATTGAACCTGGCTCCCAATAGTATGTGTTGTTTTTGAACATTTAAAAAAAAAAACTTTCTCCCCTGGGTTAAATTCGTTTTGGTATAAACGACGTTGGTGATTGCTTTGTCTGTTTTGGCAGTAATTTGTCGAATACCGATCTAATTTTTCGGGCGAACATCACTTCCGCGAGTGATAATGCCGATGGCGTATTACTGTTCGGTGTAATTCTATACACTTGCAAGAATTGTTGTAAAATCTTTTCTGTTGGTACGTAATAAGCTTTCCTTAGTGCTCTTTTTATTGTATCGACAAACCTCTCCGCTTACCCGTTTGACCTTGGGTGATATGTCGGGGATTTGATGTGTTTCACCTGAAAAGTTTCATAAAATTCTTGAAAATTCGCAGATGTAAACCGTGTCCCATTATCGGTGACTAGACAATCAACCACTCAGAAACGAGAAAACAGCTCGTGAAGGAAATCTATTGTAGTCTCAGAAGTAGGTTTTCTACAACGAAATACTTCTGGCCATTTGCTGTAAATGTCTACTACAATCCAGTAGTAAAAAACAACTAATGGACCTGCGAAATCTTCATGGATTCTCGTCCACGATGGATGATCGGAGGAGCAGGCTGCTAAGGAACATCCCTTGCATTTGTCCACCATATGTATAATATATTGATCCATGTTTGGCCAGTACACGTAACTTCGCATTAAGAATTTCATTCTGTTCTTTCCTGGCTGGCCCATGTGAAAATCCTTGAGGATACGCCTTTGTAGCGTTTTCGGGATTACTACTCTTTCATTATATAGCAGAACATTATCACATAACGAAAAACTGTCTGATATACCTTTATCTTTTCCTGCAATTTTTGTTTTTAGTTTCCTTTATAAATTCGTCATTCACTGCTTCGTTTCTTATTTCCTGTAATGTGACGGGAAGGTTTCGAATTGTACTACATAATGATGTTCTAATATTTTCCTCATATCGTAGAGCTGCAATTACGGAATCTTCCAATGGCTCCGTTTTCTTTGGTATTAGTCTCGAAAGACCATCTGCATGCTCGATTTTGTTTGATGGAAGATACTCCAATTTAAAGTTATAGTTTAATAAAATAGTACCCCGTCTTAGCAATCTATTAGCAGTGTAGACAGGTAGAACTTTCTTTGATCCAAATATTGTTAATAACGGCTTGTCGTCCGTTTGTAAGGTGAAAAATCTACCGTAAATATATATGTGGAATCTCGTAACCGCAAAAATAATCCCCAGCGTTTCTTTTTCGATTGTCGAGTAACTTTGTTCAGCTGGTAGCAACGTTCTTGATGCATGCGCGATGGGTTTAATGTCCCATCCAGCATTTTATGAAGGATACATGCTCCAACACCATAGGCACTCACGTCACTTGCGACTAATATTTCCAATTTTGGGTCATAATGCGCTAAAAATGAATCTGCTGTTAGAGTCTTAATGATTTTGTCGAAAGTTTTCTGACATTCATATGATCATTCCCAAACTTTTTCATTCTTCAACAGTTCATTTAGTGGTGCGCGTAATTTGTGCATGTTAGGAATAAATTCTTGATAATAATTTACTAAGCCCAAGAAGATTTGTAACTCGGCTACATTTTTTGGAGCCGGCATTTTTTAATTGCCGTGGCCCTTTCTGGGTCTGGTTTTCTTCCTTCTTCGTCAATAATATGGCCCAGATATTTTATCGCCTTCATAAAGAAGTCACATTTATTTTCCTTTATCCTCAAACAGTAATTTCGTATCTGCCTGAAAGCCTCTTGAACCTGTTCCCAGTGTTATTCAATATTTTTGCTATTGATCAGGATGTCATCAAGGTATGCGATCGTGAAATCCAGTCCGCCTAGCATAGTGTCCATTATTTGCTGAAATATAGCCGGCGTGACCTTATCCCGAATGGTAATCTCTGGAACTTATATAACCCTTTATGTGTGTTTATGCACAACAACCTCGAGCTTTCCTCATCTACTGGCACTTGTAGGTATGTTTCGCTCAAGTCTTTCTTTGAAAATTTTTATCCTCCATTCAATTTTGTGAAAACTTCCTCTGGACTAGGGAGAGGATAGTGATAATCCTTAATCGCCGCATTCAATCCCGTCGAGAAATCAGCGCATACTCGTATCTCACCCGATTTCTTTTTCACGTAAACCGTAGGTGCGGCCCATTGACTATATTTCACCTTTGTCAATATAGCGGTTTTCAAGAGTCTATCCAACTCTTCGTCTATTTTTTCTAATGATGCTAAAGGTACATTTCTTTTCTTCTTGAAAATGGGGTGTACATTTGCTTTTAGTTCGATTTTTGCCGCCATCTTATTTACACCTCCCGAGGCCGGTTCAAAATACGTCGGAGAAACTCTGCTTTAATTTCTCCTTCAATTTCTCTGCTTCGGTCGATACCTTTCCACTTTTAGGCAGAACAGATTTATCGGTAAATAGCAGGGGTTCAATTTCTGCATCCAGTCAGTTCCAAATAAATTTTCCGTATTTTTTAGAATATACATATTTAATTTCTTGGTCATTCCGATGAACGTCACATTTGTGATAATTTTGCCCTCAGATTTGATTTTTCTTCCTGTTATCGACCTGGCTTTTTATGTGTTCTCAACATGGTTGGTTTGTTTAATTTCTTCCACGTCTGTAAGCTAATAATGATTAAATCCGATCCGGAATCTAATTGTAATCTGATTTTTTTTTTTACATTTCTACTTGTACGTATTTTCGTATATTTATCCCGTCCGCTTGGTGAGTTCTAGTGACTCTTACTCGGCATTTGCTTTCTTTCTTTGTCCTACAATGCGAACTTTTATGTCCCACTTTATTGCACGACAGACAAGTTTTATAGCGTTATGGACAATCTTTGTTCCAATGCAAAGTCCCACAGCGATAGCATGGACTGGGTGGTGGTTTCTTCTGAGGTTTCATTTGACTTTTTGTAGTAAAATAATTTGTTTGGTTTGTTTTTGAGGAGGGAGAAAAACGTATTTGTCGTTGTACGTTTCGTATGTGAGCGACGCCAGATTCTTCGATATCTTTCGAGTCTTTTTTTACGCTTATACATCTCTGACAGTCCTCAGCCAATTTTTGTAGCGTCAATTCTGGTTCACGTTCAAGTTTTGTTCGTATTCTGCGTCTGATCTCCGTATCTTTAGTCGAAACCAGGCATTGAACTAATGTCAAACATTTAAAATTGTCCGGGCTGAGTTCAGATAACGTAAAGTCATCACAGATTTTGTTTACTATGGAACCGAATGTTATATAGTCTTCGCTATACTTTTTTGTTAAATTTAAACATTTCCACCTTTTGTGGAATAGTGAAATGTTCGGAATAAATAATTCCGTTAAAAGTTTCGCGGCTTCCTTGAAAGTCAACTCATTCGTTTTCCTCGGTAGGATGAAGTCTACGAATTTAGTGTATTCGCTTGACCCTAGTTTCCTCAGTAGTAGACGTACTTTTTTCGCGTCTGAACAATTCACGAAATCAAACTCATATGAATCTTCATATCTTCTGAAGTAAGCCGCGAATGTTTTGTCTTCGTCCGGTGCATAAGTTAAGTCTTTGATAGAGCGCCATATAGCATTTTGCGAGAATGCCGTTTCATTACCAGAATGTTGTCCTTTATTTGTTACTGCCCGTAGTAGTAATTCTTGTAGTTCGAGTTGCTTCTCTTCGTTTTTCTGTTGAATTTCCAATAGTTTTTCTTCGTTTTTCTGTTACATTTCTAATTTTTTTCTTCCGACCTTGTCTGTCTTTCCTCATTTTTTTGTTGGAAGGTGTTAGTATGACTGTCAGTCTGGTTTGGAGTGAACTACTATTGGCTCGACTCGATTCCGACTCCTCCCTCTCCCTTGAGAGGCGCAGTATTCATAGTCTCAGGAAGAGTTCACTCTGTCGTTATAGGTAAGGTCCCATAACACACACACACACACACACACACACACACACACACACACACACACACACACATATATATATATATATATATATATATATATACAATACTCAATACCGATTACTCAACCGAAATAAAATTAACATCTGTAAAATCAACAAAAACATTCATGAAAGAGGATACAAATTCACCAAAAATGCTCCAGGAAGTATCCAGTGGCTAAAGACACCAGAATCCATAGAAATATTTACTAAAATATAAAAGAAGAATGAATATACATTCATCCAATTCGACATTTCTGTTTTTTACTCGTCATTAACCGAGAATCTGGTAATGTCCGCTGTAAATCTAGCAAAAAAAAAATCATTTTTCTATTGGCGATCGCGAAATAAATATAATAAAGCAGGCAGAGAAACCCATATTATTTCATAATGCTTGTCTGTAGACCAAAAGAAGTAACTCAGAACTTAATATTCCTATGATGGCATTTGCTTCAGTGGAGGCATGCGAATTATTTGGAATGTTATTATTGTGGAGAGTTACATTTACTTTCAAAAATCACACCGTACGCTACAGAGATGACGTTGTGATTCTCCTCCGTAAAAGAGGCCCGAAAATTATAGATTGATTGAGAATGTAACGGATAAACTTTATTAAAATACAACCGTCTGTGTAAAAGTTATCAACATTCTCAATGAGTCTGTCTATATTTCTGAGATGAGGTATTATGAACAGTATTTACATTAGTCGGACAATTGTCCTCATCTTTGTCGCCATATTTGTCACAACTGTGCCATGTGTCCTCAAGGACACATGGCACAGTGGATAAAGGCGTTGATTAGATCCAGTGACAGACCCAAAGAGTGCGAGTTCAATACCCGGTTAAGGCAGTGGAGAACTTTCAGGGGGTAAATTAGCAGGAGATAACTGATAACTGACATCCATCAAACATGGCTCGGGGAACTAGAACAGTCTACACCATTGATCGAAATAAAGGGTTCGGTTCGAAATTCCAACCACCTGAAGAAGGCCGGAGCATACAACGGCCGAAACGTTGCGACAAATATGGCGACAAAGATGAGGACAATAGTCCGACTAATGTAAATATTCTCAATGAGATATTCTAATTGAATAATAGTTATTAAAATAGATATACCAAGGAGCTATATAACCATAGATACGTCAGTAAATAAACAAGCCAAAACCATAAAATTCTAGATAATTTACATAAATCAGTCTATGTTAGATTATCTACCAACCCAGAAATATTTGATAATAATAACATTAAACATCTAAAGTCTTTATACCTAAACTATCATAAAGAAAATTTAGTGTATTTAGAAAAAAAAACAACAAAGATACAATTAAACAGAAACATCGGAATCTTTAAAACGTGAGCGATGGAAATAAATATTTATTTCCCAATTACATTTCTCTCGTTATCGGCATTGTTATATCCGTGATATGACAAAACCGTAGTTCACGGACAGGACGGAAGTGCTGAATGGAAAAAGAATAATAAACGTACTTGGTTCTCGGAGAGGTTCATACTACTACGTCGTACAAAAATTACATATATACACGAGTTTCAAACAGAGAAATTACAACATATTCAACAACAAACGGTGAGCAAGAAAGAGGAACCTTACTTGTAATATTTCACGAACGTAAAACGGGAGTTACGGCGGTTTCTATTCGAGCCTATTTATACCATCTGATTTTATCTGTAAGACCTACGCTTGTGGACTACGAACGTCTTTCTTCTCTGGACTCTACATCACAACTACCTTCGTCAGTCTATCCCCTGACGTTATTCACTGACCGTCACGTGATCATCGCGACGGTCTCGACAAAAGGGAGGTAATTGCCATTCGTAACCGAAGAGTGCAAAATAATGTTAAATCCACGTATTAATCGTAATGTTCAAATGAATCTCGGATGAATTTTCCTAATTTTAATTTCATAATCATCTAACCATTCACCGACGCACAAAACGATTGTTAAAATATAATGTTAAAAGTTTAATAAATGTTTATAGCTGTATTAATAACATAGATAAAACAATATCTCAGCATAACAACATTATACTAAACAAATATATTTCGAACCAAGAAAACATAAATATTTCCAAAATCAAATGTAACTGGCGAAAATATATAATCTCACCCTTAGACTGTCAATATATGACTGGAAATATAGCATACGGAGCGATGATATATTTCGTAAAGGTGTGACGTTTTATTTTGTTTTTAACTGAAAATCCTTGGAAATTTCGTTTTTAACATCATCGAATGACCTTTGGAAAAATTACTAAAACAACACTGCTCTCTCCAAATATTTCTGGCAATTAAAGTATAATAGCATCTCACTATGAATCAGCAATGACACGAGTCAAATCTGAAACGGGAAAAGACATAAATGGAACTCACGTCTTGATGAAAAATGGTTATTTTAAAACACTAACGTAACCCTAGCGCATTAAAGAACAGAAATGAATTGATGGTTACATGTAGGCACAAAATAAACATCTGCCTAAAATTTATACATCCTTTTTTATTCAACCTTCGTTTCTTTTTCCCCTTCTTTCCATTATACACAATAGACTGCCTTTCGATCATCAGGAGCTTGTTAATTTTAAGATAATTATGTAGCTTTCTTTGAATTTTTTTTATAATAAACCGCTAAAATGGTCATTGTAAATGTATCGCCCTTACAGACCATCAGGTCGAAACCAAGATTGTCTATTTTAATTGACCACCTGATATTTAAAGTTAAAAGCTCCACATATTATTTTTATTTTTTCTCTCGTCTTTTTGAGCACTTTTAATATTGATATTTCCTGGTCCGATTCAACTGTGTCCATTAACATTTACACACACACACACACACACACACACACACACACACACACACACACACACATATATATATATATATATATATATATATATATATATATATATATATATATATATATATATATATATATATATAAATAACATGTAATCTCCGTTTAATACTAAAATAGTTAATATGTACAACTCTAAAATTAAGAAAATCAACTTTTTTTCTTGCACATACGTATAAAAATGCCTTATAATTTAATTTTTTTTGTAATTAAAATCTGTGTAGCCGTTATAATATATATTTTTTAAACATTTAAATCACATAATAGCCATTCAATACTAAGCACCTGAAGATTGCGTCGTGCATATATATATATATATATATATATATATATATATATATATATATATATATATATATATATATATATGCACGACACACACAGATATATATATATATATATATACATAAATATGTGTTTCTCTCTGTGTGTGTTTCTGTGTGTGTGTGTGTGTGTTTCTTTGTGTGTTTGTACAGGATGTGTCAAAATTAATTTTAAAATCCTTGGGGAGAATTTGAGTTTTTAAGTTTAAAGAATCCAGTAGTTTAAATTTGTGGCTAGTCCATCTTCAACGCTTCACATGTGTAGTAGTGAGTTGCTTGAGAACTGTTCCGTTTTGCAATGGAAGAATGTTGATATCGTTAGTAGGTAGATATGATTTTCCGCTACGGCCACACGAATGGAAATCTGTGCGACACTGGACGGCTGCATCAAATGGCGTTTCCAGATCGAAGGCAGCTGTGATATTCAACATTTGCTGCTGCTTATCGTCTCTTTGCTGAGACAGGTTCCGTGCTACCACAAACTATGAAACGAGGATGAGCGATATCCGCTCGTAAACGTGACCACGACAAACATTCTACAGGCTGTCGGACTGGATCCAGATATTGTCCAGTGGCCCGAGAATGTCGTACATCACATAGTGCCGCATGGAGGGTACTTCAAGAGGATATCATTTGCAACAAATTCGCAAATTTCGCCCTCTTATATCTCACCACGATAAAACTTTTTCCGATGGTCTGTAACACAAATTTCCGGTCCCTTATTTATATCTTCAGGCCTGTTTACTGATGAGGCAGCATTTGGAAGAGATAGAATAAGAAATTTACACAACGATAATTTATGGTGGCATCGGAATTGCCATGGTACAATACAAGCTAGAGACCAGTATAACTTTGCTATTTAATATATGGGCTGGAATTTTAGGTGACTATCTTGTAGATCTATATGTACTCCCAGCCTATTTTACCGGAGGAGCTGTCTACAGAGACTTTATTTCGAACACAGTTTCAGACCTGCTAGAAGATGTTCCTCTGCTAATGCATGTGGTTCATTCATGATGCGGCTCCAGCACGTCTTTGTCACACTGTTCGCGATGCATTGGCTGACATCAATATTGAAATAAAGATTGGAAGGTACGTTTTCCTAGACCGCAATACTTTGACTTTAACTCTGGGGTCACCTGAATCAATTGGTTTATGAAGCAGATATCAATAATGCAGAGACGCTTCAACAAGGTGACGTGAATAGGCTGTGAAACCATTCAAAGATTGTGAGTGTTTTTGAAAGGATTGGCCAATCAGTTACCCGATGTGTACATGCGTGTGTCGAAACAATTGAACATTTATTATGAGTTGTCATGTTGAGGTACAAAGATGGCATTTTGGATTTATTTTTGTATCGACATTTTACCTTTGTTTGGTGTAAGGAATCCTTCCCTAAAATTGTAAATGTACTTTTGGATTCTATCTTGAATTGTGCATTTAATATCGTCCGTAAATTATAACTAAATAAATCAAAAACGTAGGACTTGATGACAAAAACTTCTATGGACTTTTCCCTTTGTTTTGGTGTGAGGTAACCGCTCCCAATATTTGTAAAAGTATTTTTGATAAACAGTGCATTGCCAACCTCAGATTGGTTTGTCCTATATACGCCCCTTCACATCGGCATTTGAATTTGTATACAAATGTTGCTTTTTTTCTGAAAATAGGACAAACGATACTTAATAAATGAAGGTAACACAGATTTTGTTTGAAACACAGTGCGGAACATAACAGCATTTTAACATGAAACATAGTACAAAACAATCTGTGGTTGGAAATGCGAATTTCAAATGTTTCCGCCTATTTGCATTCAAATATTCGAAGTCAACCTTCAAGAACTACACAAGCAGTCAACGATTCGTTGATTGGGCAGCATTTGCTGGACAGTCATGAATCTGCTGCTGAATATAAGAACACATGGTTTTCTATTCTACATATTGCTCTGGGGATTTACCACCTCTGAGTTATTGGGGCTGTGTATATAAAATTTTGCCAGCCGAGACGATGTAGGCAAAAAGAACATTACATGCGCTTCTTACGATCGAGGGACTGTGAGTTTATTTTTCTATTTTATACTTTGTGGGTCTTGTTAAATACTTTATTAATTATTTACAATTAAAATGTATTTTGTTTTAATCGCATTGCAATAATTCGTCATTATTGTTGTGTCTTGTTTGCTTTGTATTTTTCTAACATTTGCCTTTGTAAAAGCCTTGGTCGAAAGGATCCTAAGCTAGAAAATGACGTCAATTTTGTTTAAATCTATGTTCTGTTACTCTGGGTGCAATATATATATATATATATATATATATATATATATATATATATATATATATATATATATATATATATATATATATATTTATATATATATATACACGTGTGTGTGTATGTGTATGTGTGTGTGTGTGTTTGCGCGTGTGTGTGTGGGTGTGGATATACCTGTGTTCTTCATACTACTGCTACAGCATTTATTCTTAACTTTACCGGGTTTGGCAATCGCTTGTCCTTAAATTGATATTAAGTGAAGTCCTTTTCAATGTTAAAATGTCATAATGCATCATACACTTTCCATTGGATACAATAAATAACACTTTAATGCGAATATTTTCATATTTCTCAGATGTAACTGTTTCTTGTTGAGATGTCACTTTCTTTGTAATGAATTGGATTTCTCACAGACGGTAAAAAGGATAAAAGCCGACCGAAATCCATCAAAAGCTTCCTTTCACTTTATAAATGTTCTCTCGCTCTAAAATATATTTTCTCATTCCAGATTTTATTCAATTTTCCATTGCTTTCTTTTATGGAAGCTGGGAATATTTTTCATCCATCGATCATACTTTATCCCTTGGTCATATATTAAGTTTGACATGGTTGTCATTTCAGGACAATAGTGTTGATTATTTTTAAACAAAGAAACAAATCCGAAACATTTAAATGCAATCTGTAATATAATTCCATATGCAGATGATTGATAAGTGTGTTATCTTCACCTTCGTCAAAATTAAACGAGAACTCTTTTTAAACTCGTTTATAGGAATTGATAGCGTTTCTTGCCTATATGTCCTTAAGTTTGGTTAAAAATAAATTTTTCATCTGTTAAAATAATCATTATTATACATCGCTAACTATGTTCATTTAACATCATTTTTTCCTAGAATATTAACAATGTCTATGGTGTCCGATTGTGTGAAAATGTAAAGAAAAGACAGGTTCATAAAAGATATTTCTTTGATAATATCACCTGTTCCGAGAAAAATGTTTTTCATATATTTTACAAATTAATGTTCTAGCATAATGCAATGTTTAACTAAAGATATTTTCGAAAAAAAAAAAGAAAAAAAATATGCCTCGCACAAGGCCGTACACAAGGAGGAGCTTGCCGAATGAGATGAAAGATAAGAACGTAGGAAATGGCTGAGAGCTCTCTATTGAACCTAATCCACTCATAGCTGTTCTTTGGTGGAAACTGACCAAGTAGAGCATCCTACTTACTCAATGAACTAAGGAATACAGGTCTAGGCGAAAACGGTCCGTGCTGGTGTCACTGAAGAATGGAGGTCGGTTGAACAGCTTCTGTTGAAGTAGCGACAGATACTGTTTGACAGGCAAATTTAGGGCTTTGGGGAAAAAGGTTTATAGTGTGGGAAAAAAGTCAACTACATATGCTTCGTAAACATTTTTAAACTCTATAAATGGTAACAATGGGCATTTGAGAGCTACGACCAAAATATGGCAGAATTGTTCTCTTGTAGCTTTGATCTGTCTCGTATAACGGTTGCATTTACAAACTGAAGCTATCATTTTACGAATGAAAGGCGATACTTGTTTTTACATTTAACATAGGTACCTCCACGAAATCGCTAAAAAATTGGCATAGTATGATGGAAAAGACGCCAAACGTTACGAAAACAAAATTATATCGTCTAAATGCTTATGTTATTATGAAGAGGAAAGACGAAATCTCTTTTTAATTATTTTAAAAAAAATTTCCTTCTTTTTAGAACATTCTAAATTTTGACTAAATAACCTTGTTTCTCTTTATATCACCGGAACTAGTAAAATAACATATACAATTTTTAGCACGTTATTTTTGTATGGCAGATTTTAATTTGGAAAATCTTACAAAAATAATAATTGTCGGATGTTAATGAAACTTTTAGAAACTATTCACAGATGATCGAAATTATTATAAATATGTTTTTTTCATTTAAGTCATGGCAGACATATTTTTTTATTTATTAACCCCACCCCCATAACTAATTTTATGAAGACTCTAGAAATTCGATCGCATCGGGTTTAGTGATTACAATAGTTAAAAGCACAAGGCGTTGAGGAATGCAAATCATGTTTTTTTTGTTTTTAATTGGACCTCACGTACCTGAAAATAAGCTCTGAAACGTAATATACATAACTCAATAAAACAAACATATTTAATTTCAAATGCTTTTATTTGCTTTTAGCTGTTTTTACGAATATGGACAATATCTTCTGAAAGCAAAAACATTTTTCGATGAAAAATGAATTTTTAATACAGTTATTTGTTATTTCTTTAATTATAATAGATTTTTACATTTAAGTTGTTAAAATCTTATAACATTAGTTAAAAGCCGTATCGGGTTTCCTAAGTGTCTTTATAAGATCTTTTTTCAGCGCTTTGTAAATTGTATCGTTTGACTAATCTGAAGATCCGCAGTAATTAAGAAATGTAATTTTGTCCTCAAAAAAATGTTTTTAATTAAAAAGTACGGAAGGTCACAAGCAATAAAACGTTGCGTGGATTGAGTGTAAGCGTTCTCCGCTGAACGTCGATTTCATTATTGCAAATTCTTCGTGCGAAACACATATTGAGCATTTCTCAGTTCTTGGTCCATTGTGCCTGCAGCTCATAATTATTCCTTAAGTATTGTTGTCATCACCCTGCTCAAAAGGTGCTAAAGAACAAAAATACATCAAGCCATTGTTCAAAAGATTAAAAAAGAAATGGTATTTTTTACAAGATAATGACAGCTTGGTATTGTCAGCTGGCTGGCCTTTGACCCAGCAATATCAAGTCAATTTTGGCTTAATTTAAACACTGTTTTCCTTATCGCTGATTTAAACAAAAAATAAAAATAAAAAAGCAGGTATAAAAGAAATTCTGGTCTACAGTGTTCAGGAATAGCAATTTTAACTATTTTTTTCATATTTTATTCCCAGAACAAAAATTTATAATCATTTACACCAAATAATTTCACTTAGAAATGGAAGAGCATTCTTTGCTTTCAGTAAATACCTAGGTTCATGGTGTGCAGATCAAAAGTTTCCTTGATATTTTGTTCAAATGATGACAAAAGTCATTTTTCAATATTTTGTTTCAGAGCAAATGTGGTTTAACAAAACAACTTTTGATATGTTTGTGATGATTTTTACTTGGGATAGAAATGTTTTATCATAGCAGAGATGTATTGATTTTAGGGGGCTATAGTTTCCCTCAAAAATCTGTGCAGCACTTGTATTTTAATTTATTTATAGTATTTATAATTTCTACAGATAGTATCTACAAATTTATGGTGTAAGCAACAGTAATAAAAAAAACAAAATAAAAGAAATTGGAGTGCTGAAAGTTGTTTTTTTTACTTTAACAATTACGAGGTACTACATAAGCTGGTTCAGGTACGAAAACGTTACGTCATTATGTCCTTCCGTATGATAACAGGAATCTCACGTTAGCTGTCGATATGTGATGACTGCAATCATTGATCACCTGCCAATAGTCAACGATGTTAAGATCGCCTCCTTTTTAATTTAAACAACATTTTTCTTCAAAGAAAGTAAGCAAAAGTTTTTTTCAAAATATATTAAATCATCTTTAAATTTGCTAATTTTCGTCAAATAAATTTTGAAAAACGTATAATTGATTTTTGGACTAATTTTAAAGTAGAATTTTAACTTAGTTTACAAAATTTAAAAACAAAATGGCTGATATTGTTTTTATTTTAGTAATTACGCTGACAAAAAAAAAGGTTTTTGAACTAAAATTTCGGACACGCTATGAGTAAAAGATTTTAAAAATAATAATAAATACTTTGTTTTTTGTCCTTAATAATGTTATATATACTTAAGGAGATATAAAAATTAAGGCTTTTTGCGGAGGTACCTAATTTAACATCTTAACACACACACATACCGCCAAATATATATATATATATATATATATATATATATATATATATATATATATATATATATATATATATATATATAAAGAAATATAGTCTTAAAGTGTGCTATATTTATGGGGTAAAGTGCTCAATATCAGGGATAGAGCGTGTGTAAAATATGAAAGTGGACATGGAAGTCAGCACTTAGAGGCGACAGTCTGTTTCATGCTAGTGCAATCGTCAGGCAACTAGTGCTGTTATTTTTCTCGGCTATTTATATATAAGGGTCAGTTGTGCATTATGGGTAGTTTATTTTGGCGGTTACTTTTACCGGAAGTCGCTTATTTGTTTATTTATTTATGTCAAATTATTTTGCTTGTTTTTTTAATTTTATTTTTATTTTTTGTCTTATATATTTATTTATTTATTTTTTTATTTTGATCGATGTTTTTTTTGTTAACGTAGTAAACATTTGTTTATATAGCTTATTGTTGGTAGTCTATTATGGCGGTCATTTACCGGAAGTCGGATGTTTGCTTATTTATTTGGGTCAAATTGTTTGGCTTGTTTTTATTTATTTTCATTTTTATTTTTTATCTTATATATTTGTTTATTTGTCTTGATTACATCTATTTGTTGAATTTCCGAGCTAATCTCAAAATGCAGACATGAAAACAAATTTTTACTACGTAACTTAAAATAGAAAAATAAATAAATATATAAACAAGCAAAACAACAATAAAATAAGCAAAATAAATTACTCCAAACAAATTACAAAACCACACCTGTTAGAATATGCTAAATAAAATAAAAACAAAAGAACGGACGAAAGTTATAACTGTTATATAACGTTAAAAAATTAAAAAAAATAATAAAAGATAATATACTACGTTACTTAAAAATCGAAAGCCAAAAATATATAGTTTAACAGATAAATAACAACAGGTATAATAACTTGATCTAAATACATCCAAATATATAAATAAACTAACAACCGATTACGATAAACTAGCCGTTTAGAAAAAACAAATAAAGATAATCAACCCAAATAGTTAAATTAAAAACTGTTCCGACCAAAATAATAGTAAGAACAAAACACAACATCCCACCCCAAAATTCAACAAATAGATTTAATCAATGACAAATAAACAAATATATAAGATAAAAAATAAAAATGAAAATAAATAAAAACAAGCAAAACAATTTGACCCTAATACATAAGCAAACATCCGACTTCCGGTAAATGACCGCCATAATAGACTACCAACAATAAGCTATATAAAAAAATTTTTACTACGTTAAAAAAAAAAACACCGATCAAAATAAATAAATAAATAAATAAATATATAAGATAAAAAAAAAATAAAAAAAAAAACAAGCAAAATAATTTGACATAAATAAATAAACAAATAAGCGACTTCCGGTAAAAGTAACCACCAAAATAGACTACTACTACTATTCGTTATATAATTTATATAATATCGTTTGTAATATTTCTTTTTTTAGCTCCTTTTAGTTTCTTTTCATCTTTCTTTTAACTGCAACGTAGGGTGCTAATGTTGATATCTGGATTGAATTTGTGAAGCTTCTTTCCATTTAAGAGAGACAACATTCGTCCTCCTCTTACCACCACTCGGGCAATTTTTTTTTCCTATCATATGGGTTGATTCTGTTTCAATTTTTCAACTGCGTTCTTTTTTTAATTATTAAATTTTATATCGATAATTCCGAAACTGAATATATTCCAACATTTTGAGTTGAATAAGGCTAACACATTGACATAACTGAAATAGGCTATAAACATGATGTCATTTTGCATTTCTCTGTTATGTAATGTATATACACTTTTATAATAAATACATTGAGATCTTTCAGAGGCTCAGTATTAATATTTTAAATTATTAGAATCTACTTGGATTATATACCAACGGATTTGTTTACCTGTACTATATATATATATATATATATATATATATATATATATATATATATATATATATATATATATATATATATATATATAGTTAAACCTAATGAGCCAGACAAACCTCCCAAGGTTTCATTTAGGCAGATCGTCAGGGTCTGGAGCCAGCCGACCCTGACAATCTGCCTAAGTGAAACCTTGGTAGGTTTTCCTGGCTCATTAGGTTTGACTAGGTTTGCTCTACGTTTCTATTGAGCTCTTTAGTTAGTGGTTTACTCGTATCATTTTTTTTTCTTTGGGCCTTGAACCTGTATCAGTGCGATTATTTTCGACAGACTTTCATGTCTGGCTCTTTCTTTTTTAAAACTTTTTTTCCCTTCGTGATTTATTTGGCTATTGTTAAATCAAGAATTCGAAGGTTTTTCGACACGAGTATAGTTACATATATATATATATATATATATATATATATATATATATATATATATATATATAAACACACACACACACACACACACACACACACATATATATATATATATATATATATATATATATATATATATATATATATATACATACATACATACACATATATATATATATATATATATATATATATATATATATATATATATATATATATATATATATATAATAAACTCTAACCTGTTACACGACTCAGACCTAAAAATATATGAACTCAAATTTAATCCTGAAATATTTAGATGTAATATCAATCCATTTTTCCGTCTTTTTAATTCTTGTTATTTCATGGTTCTCCCCCCCCTTAATAGTATTTTACCATACTCCCTAAGACCACGTAACCCCTTGTGCTATAGTAGCTTTATTTCCTTGCCTGTTATGAAATGGTCATTTATTTAATGAATCTTACATATACACTGAGTGCCAAATTATTATCGAGACTTTTTTCTAATATTTCAAACACCGTCCAATCAATTGACAGAAAATTTTCACACAATGTTGGCAACACTGACCTGCGCAATCCCTGGAATTTTCGATCTGCGCAATGTAAACAAACTGGCGCCATAATTGTTATCAGCACGGTGATTTGAGCGTGCCAAATTATTAGAAAAGTGTAAGAATTTCGTGAAAAGATGGGCCGTAAAAGCAGTTTAAGTGATGCTGAAAAGAAAACTATCACCTCAGAACTCTCAAAACGTCAATCTACCCTAGAAATTTCTAAAATGATAGGGAGGTGTCACCAAACAGTTCACCGCCGACCTTACACAAGTACGCAAAAGAGTAGATAAAGGCAAGCCGAGGGTTATTTCACGTCGTCTCCGGTCACGACTTAAACGAGAGGCCACGAAGAACCCTGGATTTACCAATCAAGAGCTTTTCAGTAGTCTAAAACTGTGTCTAAAAGTATTCGGTGTCGGTATCTGAGGGAAATAGCAACAACAGTCAAACCTGTATCGAAGCCTCCGTTGACGAGAAATCACATTCAAAATCGATTGAAATGGGACGCGTACAATATGAAGATTGACATCTCTAAAGTTTTGTTCACAGACGAAACTCGAGCAACACTTGATGGGCCAGATAGATGGTACAAAGGCTGGGTAATGAACGGACAGAATCGCCATCAGCGTTTGAGGCGCCAACAAGGCGGTGGAGGCATAATGATCTGGGGTGGTATTATTGGAAAAACATTAGTGGGCCCATGGAGAGTACCAGATGGCGTCAAAATGACTGCTGATGCATACATAGCGTTTATGAAGGAGCATCTTGAACCGTGGTTGAAAAGGCAAAGAGTTGCCTTCAGAAGGGCCATTGTTTTTATGCAAGATAATGCTCCCTCACATGCTGCTCACAAGACTACTGAATATTTGAAACAGTTAGGCTTCGATGGATCTCGAAAAATGAAGTGGGACCAGCAAATTCTCCGGATTTGAACCCGATCGAAAACCTTTGAAGCATCATGAAGCGATGACTGTACGCCAACGGACGACAATTCAGGAGCAACGCTGAGTTGTGGGAAGCAATTCTTGACATATCTCGCGGCATTACAGCAGATGACATCCTACAATTAACAAATTCTATGAATTGTCGACTTGTTCAAGTAATTTCAAAACAGGCAGAGCACATTCCCTATTAATTTGTTCAAAACTGTGCCTTTGTTTGTATCTGTTATTATTTGTTTGATTATCTTATTTATTAGCTTCTTTTGATCATAAACATTCACGTGCAACATTAATAAACGCTTTGTTTGCTCAAGTCTGGGAATTTTACTAAACCTTTCTAATAATTTGGCACGCTCAAATCACCGTGCTGATAACAAATATGGCGCCAGTATTTTTACATGGCGCAGATCAGTGATTGCGCAGGTCAGTGTTGCCAACATTGTCTGAATATTTTGTGTGAATTGATTGGACGGTGTTTGAAATATTAGAAAAAAGTTATCTCGATAATAATTTGGAACGCAGTGTATGTATGTGTGTGTGTGTGTGTGTGTGTGTGTGTGTGTGTGTGTGTGTGTGTGTTTTCATATGCGTGTGTGTATGCGCAATGATAAAAGCGGCGACTTTAGAAATCCATGGTAATAATTTGTTTCACGGGTTCAGACCAATCAATTTTACAAGAATGAAAGGGAAGAATTTTAAATTTATCCAGACACAAGCGAAAAAAATTCAAACATAAAAGGGAAAGATGTAGTTTTTAAAATATATTTTTTATATTGGGGAATGGAAAGAGTGAGAAAAAAGTGAAGAAAGAGAGTGATATATAGAGAGAGGGAGATGGGAAAGGACGAGTAATATAGGGAAAGGGACGGAATAAATTTGCTTAGGAACTGTCGACCGGTTGACCTCCTTTTTGAAATTGTAACCGGTATGATTGATGACGTTATTTCACTACATGAATTGAATAGACAATGTATGAATATGTCACTTTTTGTATATTTTCACTCTTTTTTGCTTGTCATGTCCAAGACACTTCTCTTATTTTAATCCCTTTTCTTCTACTCCTTTCTTTTCTCTTTTTCTTCTTTCTTTTTCTCTTTTTCTTCTTTCTTTTTTCCTATGTTCCTTTTTGAATATATTCACTCTCTTTTACTTGTGTCATCCGGTGAATGGAGATCAACCGGTCGGGAATTTCTTTAAAACAATTACTTCTCTTCCTTTCCCAATTGTATTCTCCATCCCCCATTTCTCTCTATATATCTCTCTTCCTTCCTCTTTCTCTCTCTTTCTCTTCCCCTCCATATTAAAACCTTACTCATATTCAAACAACCCTTTTGCAAAAAATCTTTATGTGTAAAATCATAAATTTAACGGATAAACAAAAGTGCTGAAAAATGTTTTTCATTGAAAAAAAAAAACAAAAAAACAAAAAACAAAACAGACGACAAGCTGAAAATGAATGTCATCATTTCTTGAGCAGGCACACCTACCCTACATTAAATTAACCTCATTTCGAAAGAAGCTCATATTTTGATACAATATTCGTCAGTAAAAATGATTGCTCGAAAACAGCCTTAGAAACAATTATTAAGAATGTATGTGCTTATAAATCTCAGTAAATTTCAAATCTATTTATTGCAAAATTGGCTTGAAAATGAAGCAGTACGAGGGATTTTGATTTAGTTTTGTAATTAAATTTGAAGTTTTTAGATTCTGTTTTGGAGACATGGTAATTCCTGTGCAGCGAAGGAACCGTATTTTTAAATTAGTGTATATATATATATATATATATATATATATATATATATATATATATATATATATATATATATATATATATATATATATGAATAAAAGATATGATTCCATCTCGACACAGAAATTACTATGTTTCGAATCTGGTCAGGAGTATTCATGTTTAATTTCAATATTAAACTCTAACTACGGGTTTGCAGTTTATCCTAAGGCGATGTTTGGAATAACTGTGCTAGGGAATGTATTACTCATTTATAGATTTGAAATGGGAGTGTGTTCTAGGGTTTGTTTTTCATTATCAAGGGGTAACTGCTATGATTGAAGTAGATTTGTTTGTTATATGCCAAGTTTTTTGAGTCGTGTAAGGTTGGGTTGTTTTTTGTCTGGCTACAATAGCTAATCTTATACGACTCCCTGCTGAAACTATGATTTTTTTTGTTTTTTTCTTTTATTAGTGTATGCTAAACATTGACTGACTGATGTAGGTCTTGCAGTTTTTGGTGTTTATATGTTTTGTATTTTGTTGCTGATTTCTTAAAGGGGTTTATGAGTAAGATTTTTATTGGGTTGTGATTTTAAACATATTGTTTTAATTTTACTTTTTAATTGATTTGGAAATGTTTATTATTATTTTTTCGTCCATTTATAAAATACTAATTATTTAAGGCGAATATTTGATGATGTCTGCAAAAAACCGTAAGCTCATTTCTTTGATTTAATAAGTTTTCCTGTTTTAAAAACATAATAATGTGTAATTTTTAATGTAGACATAAAGGGCATGAATCATCCTAGATTTTACATCTTCTTGTTCTATTTATTATTTTACATTTTACTTATGTTTTTTTTATTTGTTTCTTTTAAATGCCAAAATTATTTAGATAGGGATGTTTGATTTCTGTTTCTAATATTATTGAGGGAGCTTTTGTGGAGTCTCCACCTTATTTTAAATTCATTCTTTGTGTATCCAATATAAATCTTTTCAATATTTGGATTCTCCATGGATGAGTTTCTGCATTGGTATACCACATATTCTATGCGTCATCTATTATTCAGAGGGTAATTTTCAGCGTTTCTACAGTCACATAACCTTTTTGTCTTATTTTAATTTAGGATCTTTATTTATTTGATTTTGGCATTCGATGCAAAAATACTAAATCAATCTATAAATACAAAAATACTAAATCAATCTAACTGTTCTTTCCTATTACATCACTATACACACTCACACGCGCGCGCACACACACACACACACATATATATATACACGTAAAGATTGGTTAGGTACTGCAATTATGCTTTTAATTCAATATTTCTTGCGTTCAAAGAAGTGTTTTCTTTTATGGGCATAAAGTATGTAAACATTGACTGATTGTTCTGTACATCGAAGCACCATCGTCTATTCTATAAGCCAATATCAACGTTGATTATTATTATATTTTTATTATATTTTTAAACTAATATATATTTTTTTTTATATGATTCTCGAGTGATGGGAATATTTTATTATTTTCAAACACAGACAGAAAGCTGTGCTCGCGTTCACAGTTGACTATACTGAGACTTGTATTTTATTTTATTATTTGTATTTTCATTATACTTAGACTTTTTTCATGTGGATAAGATTATTTTACTTGTATTTTCTACAAGCATTTCCGAATGGAGATTGGTAGATTTACGTGTCAGTTTAAATCGATTATAATTGAGCTATGGTCAGAGAGGCATGTAGTGGTATGTCCAATATAATTATTTAGGAATTTGGTTTTGATCAGGAATCAGGATTAGTTTCTTAAGGGCCATGTGAATTTATACATAATGTTGGTTCTCTGTAATTTAGATATTGCAGGTGTGTTGTTATTGTCGATGATGATGTTATTTTTTTAAATGTTTTTAGTATTAGATAATTAAGAAAACCTATAAAAATATCGAAACATTCTGTAAACAAAAGAATTTAAAATGATCCTTGATGATAGTGAATAGAATAGTCAAATGCATTTGGATGCGCAGAAAATTTACACATTTTTATAGACGTTATGCCCAGAAAAACAACCTTTATACGAACACAAGAAAAAGATCAATCGCAGTAACTTGTCACTCGTCTTTAATGCAACTTGTATAAAAGAGGGTTTGCTGTCTAAATACACAATTACACACACACACACACACACACACGCACATATATATATATATATATATATATATATATATATATATATATATATATATATATATATATATATATATATTCCTTTACTGAAAATCGATAAGCACATTGCCGATTTTTCATCCTTTACTTTACGTTATGCTGAATTCTATGTAAACGCGTATATATATATATATATATATATATATATATATATATATATATATATATATATATATATATATATATATATAGCGAGATAGAGAGGGGAAAGATTGAGATGGGGATGCAATTTTATGTGGCAAGATAACGGTGCAGACTTTAAGATTAACTTTGGTCTGCATGATAGGATTATGGAATTAATTTTTGCCTCGAGTTCCTGCAGCGACTACATTATCATTTTAACACCTGCGCGCTATTCTGACCAGTTTTTGACAGGTATATATACATCCAGTAGATCGTAAATCATGGAATATTTTTTTGTAGGTCGTTGTCGTCAATATTTGTTTGTGACTAACAGTCGTTAGTAGGAAAACATGCTTTATGACCCCGTACCGAAATAAACTAAAATTCACAGTGCTTTTTTTTTCTATTTGTAGAAGATATATAATATTTTCGTGCTGTAGTATCTTGGCTAAAAAATAAAAAACAATTATGATACATTATACCCGTGTTGTTGAATTCAATGGAAACATATTCATATGCTATGTTTTCATAAAATTGAATCTACCCTGACGTCAGTGGTTCTCAAGCAGGTCACTATGGACCCTAGGTCCCCATGTTACATTACTGGGGCTCCACACACAAAAAATAAATTAGGAAATTTTCGGTACGTGGTAGTATTTTAATACTCCATAGAGCAATTTCAGTTCGGAACGGTTGTTTCGACTGGCAATTGATAGTTCTACAATAATCTAGGCCATATTTAAAAACAAAAGAAGAAAAAACACTCTAACATTATCAGAAAACGAAATGAAGTGATCTAAGTTAGCGTCCTTTACTGGATGTTTTTATTTAAAATATTGAATAAAAACTAAGAAGTATATATAAAGGAAGGATTATATATATATGTTGTGGTAGGATCCACCTAATCTGCATAGGTGACTACCAACTATATAAATAGTGGTTGGTACCGGGAGACGAGGCGGAGGAATCACGAGATCTAGGTCTCTATGCGGCCCCAAGGCTAAGATCAAAGTGTAGTATCTGTTCGCGGATTACTCGCTGAATGATCGCCTATGGGGCCGGGATTCCTTCTCCGATACAGGCCGGCGGCGGGGATTCGTCCCTGCGCTGGTAGTATCGTGGCTACGTCTGACTAGCTAAGACCAGCTCTGACCAGCTTGGACAAGCTATGACCAGCCAAAGACCAGCTATGACTAGCTAAAGCCAAAGCACTGCGACCCGGGTGAAAACTCGGGTCCATTCCCCCTCCCTTCCCACGTTAAACTCCGACCTTGTGTCACAACCTGACCGTGTGGGAGGTCAAGTAAATCCCGTGTAGTATCTGTTCGCGGATTACTCACTGAATGATCGCCTATGGGGCCGGGATTCCTTCTCCGATACAGGCCGGCGGCAGGGATTGGTCCCTGCGCTGGTAGTATCGTGGCTACGTCTGACTAGCTATGACCAGCTCTGACCAGCTTGGACAAGCTATGACCAGCTAAGACCAGCCAAAGACCAGCTATGACTAGCTAAAGCCAAAGCACTGCGACCCGGGTGAAAACTCGGGTCCATTCCCCCTCCCTTCCCACGTTAAACTCCGACCTTGTGTCACAACCTGACCGTGTGGGAGGTCAAGTAAATCCCGTGTAGTATCTGTTCGCGGATTGCTCACTGAATGATCGCCTATGGGGCCGGGATTCCTTCTCCGATACAGGCCGGCGGCAGGGATTCGTCCCTGCGCTGGTAGTATCGTGGCTAAGTCTGACTAGCTATGACCAGCTTGGACAAGCTATGACCAGCCAAGACCAGCTATGACTAGCTAAAGCCAAAGCACTGCGACCCGGGTGAAAACTCGGGTCCATTCCCCCTCCCTCCCCACGTTAAACTCCGACCTTGTGTCACAACCTGGCCCTGTGGGAGGTCAAGTAAATCCCAAGGCTAAGATCAAAGTGTAGTATCTGTTCGCAGATTACTCTCTGAATGATCGCCTATGGGGCCGGGATTCCTTCTCCGATACAGGCCGGCGGCAGGGATTCGTCCCTGCGCTGGTAGTATCGTGGCTACGTCTGACTAGCTATGACCAGCTTGGACAAGCTATGACCAGCTAAGACCAGCCAAAGACCAGCTATGACTAGCTAAAGCCAAAGCACTGCGACCCGGGTGAAAACTCGGGTCCATTCCCCCTCCCTTCCCACGTTAAACTCGACCTTGTGTCACAACCTGGCCCTGTGGGAGGTCAAGTGAATCTCAGGAATCACGAGATCCAACTAGAGACTCTGATCGACTGCGACTAGTCAACACATTCTCCAGGAACGTCTTCCCAGAAATATACAGAAATACTATATGTTCTTATTGTGTACACTTTCTTGTTATAATACATTCTTGTTCTAAGTACATTTTGTGTTGCATTATTATTCCATGCAATAGGCGAGATTCAACATTGAGTCAAGACTCAACAATGGCGACGAAGTAGAACGAACCATACGTCAAGTTTCAACAATGGCCACAAAGTAGAACGAACCATACGCCAAGTTTCAACAATGGCAAAGAAGTAGAACGAACCATACGGAAAGAAGAAAGAATTAATAGTGAGAGTTTTCAACAATTGGGACAAGTCATTGAAGAACCCAGGTGAAAAAAAAAAACTATTAATTCAAAGTCCAACGTTAACGTAACGACGAAGGATTCTGAACTTCTGGATATGTAAAACTCGTTAAAAGACGACTAAGCATAAAGGAACGTTCACTCAGAAAAATTGGAAAGGTGTCGTAAACGAATAACGGTAATTTTAAATTAAAATTTATCTACAACGAGACACCCTCTAAAAAAAAAAAAATTGGCCGACTACAAAAACATGCATGGATTAAAAGGAGCACAAATACACCGTGTCGACTTTGAAAGGTAACAAACTTTAAAAAATTATTTTTTTTAAAATTATTTGTTCAACAATATAGTGAGGAATTACCTCTGATAAGAAAATCAGACGTGTCATTGAAATACGCGAACAGAAGTCGAAAACGAAAAAAAAGTCCGACGCTCTCTGTTCACGAAGAAAAAAATACCAAAGTTGATTAGCACGGGCGTGAATGTAAAAGCAAGACATAAAATAGAAAAGTCGTACGTTGTTTCGATTTTTTTGGACAGCTTATATGATATTCGTGGATACACAAATTAAAAGTATATTCCTTGTTGCATGAACACTATCAGCTAAAAATGGAGGAACTATCCAATGTCATATCTGAATTATTAAAATCCCAGCAGTTGAGTCAAAAACGTCAGCAAGAACAACAGATAGCACAGCAAGAACAACTGATAGCGATGCAAAAATATCAAGAACGGCAAGAGGAAAGACTTTTGGAAATTCAAAAGTTAACACTGGAGAAATGAAACAACTAACAGGCAAATGAGGGAAATTCTTCATATTCTAATAACACCATATTTAATTCGCTGGAAACTTTCAACTATGTGCCAGACGAAGAAAAAACGTTTGAAGCGTACTTTAAACGATATGAAGATATTTTCTACACAGACTGTGAAAACTGGTCGAATTCAAGAAAAGTCAGTCTATTACTAAGAAAGCTAGGTACAGCAGAACATAGCAAATTTGTAGATTTTATTCTACCGAGAAAAACAACTGAATTGGAATTCTCGGAAACAGTGAAATTGCTAAAAGAGCTGTTTGGAGCAAATATGTCGCTTTGGCATAAGCGATGGTTATGCATGAATGTCTCTAAATCCGACGATCAGGATTACTTAACATATGCATCTATAGTGAATAGACATTGTGACAATTTCAGATTGGCAGAGATTACGGTTGAAGAATTCAAGTGCTTAATTTTTGCTCAAGGACTGGTATCCAGTAAGAGTGCCGAAATAAGACGTAGAGTTTTGTCTAAACTCGAATCTGAACAAGGACTTACACTGCAAAAGTTAGCAGAGGAGTGTCAACGGGCCGTAAAGTTAAAGAAAGAGTCGCAAAAAATCGAAGAAGCTGGCATTGCTTATATTAAAAAAATAAAAAAGCAGTCAAAGTACCCATTAGAGAAAAATTGGAGAAAAAATTCAGCGTATTTTAATAATAGACAAGAAAATAAAAAGAACGAAAATAAAAAGGTCCCACCATATAATTGCAGACGTTGTAACGAAAGACATTGGGAGATAAATTGCCCATATAGAAATAAGAAATGTTTCGTGTGCCAAAAGAATGGTCACAAAGGATCGTGTTGTAAAACGAAAAAATTCAAGAGCCGAATTAGACAAACAAATTCGAATATCAAATCAGATAGAGATTTGAGGAAATATGTGACGACTGAAATATTCAAAAAGAATATCAAATTTCAACTCGATTCGGGGTCAGATTTAACAATAATGAACGATAAAACATGGAAAATTTTAAAAAGGCCTACAATAATGAAGTCAACGAAACTCGCTCGAACGGTAACTGGAAATCAAATTAACTTCGAAGGCGAGGTTGTACTTCCAATGAAATTGAATGGGATCGTTAAAAAAATAAAAGTTTTCATTCTGAGAAATGGAGAAAACTTGTTGGGTACAGATTTTATTGAAACATTCGAATTGTGGGATAAACCGTTAAACTCATTCTGCAGAAAAGTAGAAAGTAATACGCAAACAAGACAAGACATTAGAGATGAATTAAAGAAAAAGTTTCCGGAAACCTTTACACCTGGTCTTGGAAGATGTAACAAGTTTGAAGCTAAATTTGAATTAAAAGAAAATACTATGCCTATATTTAAAAAGAAACGTAACGTTCCTTTCGCAAGTGTAGAGAGAGTAGTAGTACCAAAAAAGTTGCAGAAAAGAATCCTACGGGACTTTCATATGGGTCACCCGGGGATTAATAGAACAAAAAGCTTAATGCGAAGCTTTGTATATTGGAAATGAATGGATGTGGATATCGAAAACATGGTTTATCGATGTAAAAGGTGTGCGTTAGGAGCTAAGGCACCACCTATAGTACACAAACCATGGCCAAAGACGGATCATCCGTGGGAAAGATTACACATTGATTTCGCTGGTCCAGTAGAAGATTATTACTACTTAATAGTGGTAGATAGCTTTACAAAATGGCCGGAAGTACTACGCTGCAAAAAGCCTACGTCCAATACCACAACAACTTTTTTGCATGAACTATTTGCACGGTTCGGTGTGCCAGAGTGTATTGTGAGTGACAATGGTACACAATTCACTTCTGACGATTTTAAGGAATTTTGTGAGTTATATCAAATTAACCACATAACGACGCCGCCGTATCATCCGAGATCCAATGGACTCGCAGAAAGATTTGTAGATCCGTTAAAGCGCGCTCTGAAGAAAGCCTCAGGAGTTCCAACGGAAAAGGCGCTTCAGCAATTCCTACAAGTATACAGAATCACCCCTAACCAGAGAACACCATCAAACATGGCACCAGTTGAACTAATGTTCGCTAGGAAAGTTGTCAGTGTTTGACAAGCTTTTGCCAGGAATAAATAGAATAAAGAACACTATGTATACAGCTAGAAAAAGATACACCCCCGGAGAGAATGTCTTTTTCAAGTGCTATAGAAACAACATTGAGTTCTGGGAGCGAGGCATAGTGGACAAGAGAATCGGTGACCTGATTTACATAATAAAAGGGCCGAAGAATACTCATAAAAGGCACCAGAACCAACTTAAAAAATGCTACGTGCTAGAGCATGAAGAGAGTATACCGGATGAGGAGGAAGATCCCATTGATGTAATGTATGATACTTTTCAAGTAGAACCTCCGCAGAGTGCTCATGAACCGAGAAGATCCGGTAGGAAACGAAAGTTCACGGACCCATTGGACGTGAATCCAAAACGAAAAAGATATTGAAAAAAAAAACAGATATACATATGAACTATGCAAAGGGGATCTACAAAGAAATAACCATAATAATCATCCCATATAGAAGCCAGTTTGAAATCCAAAAGGATTCCAAGTCTTGGGAGGGGGGTGTTGTGGTAGGATCCACCTAATCTGCATAGGTGACTACCAACTATATAAATAGTGGTTGGTACCGGAGACGAGGAGGAGGAATCACGAGATCCAACTAGAGACTCTGATCGACTGCGACTAGTCCACACATTCTCCAGGAACGTCTTCCCAGAAATATACAGAAATACTATATGTACTTATTGTGTACACTTTCTTGTTATAATACATTCTTGTTCTAAGTACATTTTGTGTTGCATTATTATTCCATGCAATAGGCGAGATTCAACATTGAGTCAAGACTCAACAATATATATATAATGGAAATTATATAAAGATTATAATTTATTATATAAATTAATCCAATATATTAAGAATAAATAATAATATTAATTTTAAATATTAATAAAATATATATATTAATGCATTAATATTTATTAATTAATATGAAATATTAAAAAAATAAAATATTAATAAGAAAATTAATTACATATATAAATAATATAAGGATTATATATAAATGAAGGATTAATACAATGATTTATTAATCATTATTTTGCTAGTGTACATAAATGTTCTATAGAATTTAGTTTTTGCATACATATATTTTTAAATTAAATTAGTATTCCTTAAAGAAATGCATGTACATTTACAATGTCTATAACACAGTTCTTAAACTTATCTATTAGTAAATAATAAAATGTGTTTATAAAATAATTTAAGAGTAAAAATGATCCATGGGTAAAAGAAATGGGAAGACCAATATTTTATGTCATATATGATTATTCTCTTTTGATGCAACAGATAATAATTAATAGTGAGTGACACTTTCTTTAACTAAATCTTCCTTTCAAGAACTTGGAAATAATGGCCCGCTACATCTTCATCTTTCTTCTAGCAGATTTTAACTATCATTTGTCCGTCTTCTCGGTCTACCATCCATTCACATAAATATTTTAGGTAAGTTAAACGAAGACAGAATAAATTATTTTCAGCAAAATACACAATCCAGTATGCAAATTACAAATAGCGGATACCAAAATTTAAAAAAGGGGCAACATTATATATATATATATATATCGAAGAGATCTTTTAAGAGAGGATGGCAAATGCGAAATCAAAATCTTCAAGCTCATTGGGCTAGAGAAAGATGTCTTCGTAAAGTTAAGCAAAGTATTAAGAAAAAGATTTTCATTGAAAAGAAAGAAAAGATTACTGAATTGTTTTGTAATACCGATACCATTATAAAGTAGTTATTAATAGATAAACATATCACTGAAGAAAAAATTGAGGGAACAGAAATCTTTTTTCCTACAGAAGGAAGCTGAGAATGTCGTGGACAGAAGAGGTGAGCAAAGACGAAGATTTATTGAAATAGGAAACAGAAAGAACACTTAAATGTATCATGAGAAAGAGATAGTTTTCTAGGGTATGTAATGATGAAAGTGGTTCTGGAAAATTTGACACTCAAAGGATATACAGAATGCAAGTCGCGCAGAAGAATGCAACGCATAAACTACAAAACGAACTTGTGAAAATGGTTGACAGAATATAATTTAGGGAACATAGCAAAAAGACAGACTTTACTAAGGACTACAAAGGAAACTATGTTATAGATAGCCATGAATGCCGTAGTCCTGAATGATCCCAAGTCATAAAAGAAGTTAACAGGTTTTTCCATTGTTTTTATTACATTCACTATGCCATGTGAGTGCTAAACTGTCCAATAAATAATTACGTGTCCTAGCAAATGCAATTGTATTTTTCTTATGACAAGTACAATTTAATTTTAGTTCCCATTTTCCTTAGAATTTATTCGTTGATAATATGTCCATTGCAATGGAGTCTCAATTTCCGCCTTTGAAACAAATTCTCTGTTGCATCAACTCTCTTCTACATCAGCGAAATTTACTTAAGTATTAATCGCCCACATATGTGTATATGGCAGAAGAGACACACATACAACAGAAATGGCTCGAACAAACCAAGAAAATCTCCGAGATATCACATATATTATAATCCACATATTCACCGTGTCGCTGAATGCACTTCGGAAGTTCATTTACAGTTTTCTTGTATCTGAAAATCTGAGTAATATCATGTTATTATGATTCCTCTATCTAGTGGAGGTTTCGTGGAAACGCTTAAGAGGCACCATTATCCATCAATTCCTCATTCGCACTGAAACACACACACAAACGCAGACATAAGTATATATATATATATATATATATATATATATATGTGTGTGTGTGTGTGTGTGTGTGTGTCTATGTATATATATATATATATTGTATGTATGTATGTATGTATTTATATATATATATATATATATATATATATATATATATATATATATATATACAAACTTGAGCAAGGTAATTTATATTTTTCGAATTTTCCACTGAAACAAGACACTGTGCAAATGTTATTACTTCCTATGTTGATTCCACGAAGTCCTTCCTTGCAGTCGATTGCATTTAAATCAGGCGAATTTCCGGGCCTGTCTATAGTACGTTGATTTGCTCATTGATAAGACTTGTTAGTGTGTTCATGTTGCGTTACAATTCTCGTATGCTTCCTTGGAGTAACTTCCATAGCAGACAATGGCCATAGCTCAACTAATCAACAGTTGAGACAATAGCGTGTGGACGGGATGAAAATCTGATGCAATCCCGAATAAAGCAATATTTTTCAAGGCTAAACAAATTTCATCATGCACGACGAAAATAGATTCATATTATTGCACACCATTGCAAACGAGCTAATATGAGAAGAAAATACGAATGGATTGCAAGATGTTATTCCTGTGCGTCTTAAACTGACCGTATGGTGAAAGAAAGGAAACTAAAGGCTTGTTTCAAGTAATTTACACAAGGGTGTATATATATATAATGATATGGTAGGTTGAGCTATGGCCTCAGGGAGTAAAGTTGAAGAATATATATATATATATATATATATATATATGTGTGTGTGTGTGTGTGTGTGTGTGTGTGTGTGTGTACAGACAAACACACACACACACATACATATATATATAATGCGAATATCAGTATGTAATTTCGGATTCTGCTATCTTAGTTTCTACTGATAAAAACAATTAAAGGGACACAACTCTCTAACATTCCATAGGTCATGTTCAAATGGAAAAATTCTATTCTCATATTGTTCTGTTTCAAAATAAAATTATCCGTTTTTTCAACTTTACATCTAGAATCTGTAGGCGACCATGCCATACTATTTTGCAATCAGGCGGACTCCTTCGGCAAATTAAAAAATTCCTGGTCCGATCCTGACACAAAATTTCTGTGATTGTTTTCGACGATTTTTTACGTGAATTTTCCGACGATTATTTTTGTGCGATAATAATTTTTATTACTTGTAAATAAATCTGGGAATAACCTAAAATGATTGCCTAAACCAGTGAAATTCACCCATGTAATAAAAATAATTGTGTGTACATCAATTTTCTTTAAGATAGTTGTAGTACAATTATCGCTGAACAGGTACTGAAAGTGAAAAGCTGAGCTTAAAAATTAAAATCAACTTTAACTGAACTGGAAAGCTAAGCTTAAATATTAATGCAACACTTAAATGCATCGATCAGTTTTGATTTCTTCTGTAGTTTATTTTTACCTATCACATCTAGTCGTCCCTAACTATTGTGATGCATGCCCAGTCAATAGCCCTACGTATGAGCTTGCTTAAATGCCGCCCGATAGTACTGTTTCACACACACACACACACACACACACGCACACACACACACACACACACACACACACACACACACACACACACACATATATATATATATATATATATATATATATATATATATATATATATATATATATGTAGAAAATTTCTTTACAACTTTAATTGAAGATAACAGACAATTTACATATCCGGAGCATTAATAAAATTCAACATCTTATATAGAATTCAGGGGAATAACTACACGTAGAATTACTTTTTATCATTTCAACCAAAATTCTATACGACAACTCAATGTGTGGAAAGATAATAAAAAAACAGTTACCATCAGACAAGCACATGTAAGCAACACATAAATGCACTTCTTGTTCTTCTATGAACTATGTTACTTTTGAACGTGGGCGACTGATGTTGCCAACAATTTCCTGTTTTTGTAGCTCTTATTAAGTTGTCGTTTTACTGTTTATCCTAATCCTTTTTCTATAATCTATACACACAAGCTCGTTAGTTAGCTTACACGGTACTTTATCTTGGTTACAATATTCTTATTCTCTTCCTTCTATGATCCAGAGGCTTCTCTTCTTCTTGAATGCTCGATGGGTAAATTGTCGCCATTTTATATATTTAATTTCGCATATGCGCGTTGTATCTTTTGGTTTGATTACTGTACTGTATCGTAGGGTCCCTTGGGCAACGTCAGTGTTAAAAGGACCACCATGACATAAATCACTGAAACGGAAATTTGGAAACGGCATGTTCTATTGCTTGTCATTGGCGTCTGAAACTCGAATATGAACTTTTCAAAGTGTTTGGGTGTCAATCTGAGGATAGTGCAGATGATTCGGGGAGAGTTGGATAATATATCCTGTCAAAATCATGTCGTTAGACCTCCATTCATCGGCCGCATGACCTGAGACACAACACAGAGACCTACGTCAAGTGCCTTGAGGAGTTAGTGCTGCCCTGGTTCAAGAGCGTGGCTATTGGAAGACTATGTCTGATAACCGGAATCCATGCCACACAGTAGCACCCAGTCATAGCTGCCAGACAATTTCTGCGACCACAACAACCCTAACTCACTGACTGCCATCCTCTTGATTATAATGTGTTGGAGCAGTTACGCCAGACACCGACAAAGCTGAATTGAAGGCAAGGATTATGGTAGCATTCACCAAATTAAACAAGGAGACAATCCATAAGAGATGCAGGAGATTCCGAAGTCGTCTGGAGTCCGTGATTGAAGCCAATGACGATTTTATTGAATAAATTTATTTGTTATCATTTCAAGATATGTTGGTGTAATTTTGGTAAATGTACCTGTTAAAATAATATGCCAGTTATATTTAGAATTTTGCCTAATTCAGAAGAGAATTTATCTATCGTACCCTTGGGCTTCGAGGCCAACACCTAGTGGCGACAGGTTTTTTATGCTAGGAAAGAGACTGTGGCGGGTGGTTGCTGACTTCAGTGTTCTCATTTATATCTACATGCGCTCTATACCTGAAATCGAACACTTTAAACCATAAATAGACCATACATTAAGAATATATATTTAACACGCACACATACACTTATATATATATATATATATATATATATATATATATATATGTGTGTGTGTGTGTGTGTGTGTGTGTGTGTGTGTGTGTGTGTGTGTGTGTGTGTGTGTGTGTGCGCGTGTGTGTGTGTGTGCAAGAAAATAAAATATAGGTTTTTATATATTCTTTACCGGTAGTTCAAATATATATTTAGATTAGTTGGAAATGCAAATGGCGTCTTTAATAATATTTATTTAAAGTAACTTTACCGGTTTCACAGTTCTATGATTATCAAAAGTTAAATTGTAATAGAGAGGTGTGCGTCTCTGTCATGATCTGTTTCGCATACATACATACATACATACATACATACATGTGTGTGTATTTGTCCCTGTGTTCTTGAGTGTGTATATCTATGTATGTAATTTTATGCTATCACGCGCACACACACACGCACACACACACACACACGCACAGAGTTTCGCACGATGTACGATGCAAAATTATGAAAAACTGAGGAAACGGTGAAAAATCCTGTTTTATTCCCATATAGATAAATTTGAATAGGTGTGAAATGACAAGGGAGTCAGGGGAAAAGCTTTGTTACATGATAAATTAACAGATTTATCAAACTGATCAGTTTCCTTCTGCTACAGTAGGCTATAACTTTTATCTGTATTTTTCTTCCGTGTCCCTAATAACGAATAAACGTACAACGTATATATTTTCTCCATATCATAATATAGACAGGAGAGTAGAACCAGAAACTAATACCTACGCATATACACACGCCTTTAATCTCACACGCACAGACATTGTTTGCTCTGTGTGTGTGTGTGTGTGTGTGCGCGAAAGAGAGAGAGAGAGAGTGTTTGTGTTTATGTATGTTTGTGCCTTTTTCGTTTTGTGTGTTGCACACAGCGTGGGTGATTTCATGTTGTTTGCTCGATTTTTTTCGATTATTGTAATGTCCATTAACGCAAGTGTTCGAGAAAGCCAATGAACTTAATAAATACCCCACAAGGGAATATATTGCATTGATAGCTGTGTCAGCCGGACATGTGCTGATATTCCGAAGTGATATATGTCAAAACGACTGCTATGGAACAACATAAGATGAGCTTAGGGAAATCAGTCCGAGGCCAAAATCAATGGCATTTTCCCTGTGATCTCTCGTATCGATATTATCAACACCATACGTACTGGGGTATTTCAATGTCTAAACGTTGGCCAAATTAACGACACTTTCAGGCAGAGTATACTTTATATTCTTCTGTTTTGTAAGACAAGATTTTGTTTTAGGAGTGTAATCAAAATACGGAAATACTCAAAAGATATGCATAGGATTCTGAATTTAATTAATGAATAAAAACGAAGTCCAGATTTTTTTTACAATTCCCCTTTTTTTTGTAATTAGCAGAGTGGTATTCAGATTATTCAAATTATTGTTTTCAATAACAGGCTGTTGTATTCTATTTATTGACTGAGATCTTGATAAGGTTTTCTTTATTTTCGATGTTTTCAACATTTTCGGTATATTTTAATAAAAATTCTAGTAACTTCATTAGAATGTTCTGAGAGAAATTAAAATGCAAATTAAGTGACGGGTACCTCTACCCTGTTCTTACCTAACACTATTCCCTTGATCGTCAGTCTACCTCCAGAACACGTTGTTCTCGTTTATATATAAATTGAAAGGATTGCCTATAAACAGTAATTACGGTGAAACTGGAATAGAAAATTTCACTACAAAGATGAATCGTACACGTATTCAGTTTTGGAAAAGTTTTTTTTTATATTTATACATGAAGGTATAGCTTATTTTGAAAAGTTATTATAATTTCTCATACCTTTATTTTATTCAGAGCAATTAGATTCTTATCATATTCATACCGTATGATTAACAATTTTATTTTCCCTTTTGTCGTTTCAGAATAATATTCGGAAAGAATTCATTGCGAATCTACATCCCAGAAAAATATTAATGAAAAATGTGTTGTCTCAAAATCTGTGTGACATTAACATACATATAAAGTTATGGGAACTTATTTGTAAAATCAATAAGCTTAATTTCTTACAGAACCCTATAATCAATTAATAATGCCTTATAAATTCATGCCATACATATTTTGACAAAAATATCTCGATTTAAAAAAGAAATATGTACAAAAATACTATTCTATTTTTAGTTATTAAATCAAAACTATTGGCCACTCGAATTCGTGTATGCCTCTCTTCTAAAGTGGTTAATAAATCCCTTTTGAAGATGCATATTCAGGAAGATCATCATGGCTCTCATACACTATATGCATCGTAGAAAAACGTTTTTCAGCCTGTAAATTGAAATCAACGTCATTTAAAATTTATTGAAGAAATAATTACATATGCACATGATATGTGAAAGATCACGTTCCTGAAGAGTTAAAGATTTCGCTTTCCGACCATGGAACAAAAGTTTGAATCTCACTTTGGTCGATTTGGTGGCTTCTTTATAGTAACAGCATGGGGAGGCGATCTCAGCTTCAGGTTCATTTGGAAATAACTGAAAACCATGCCACGAGTTGATTAAAGAATTGTAAGTGAAACTGGGCCGAAGGAAATATTTGGGAACCGTTTGTTGTGCTAGAAAGAAGTTGAAAGTCATCATTACAGAAGGTTTGAATGTACCAGCTAGATAACGTGCGCTCTCCCAGATACTGTAACTGAAGTATGTTCAGCATAGATGCAATAATAATCACAGGTGGGGACAAGGATATTGAACAAACAAAAATGTGACTGAACGTGCTTCTTCAAGAGCGATTGGCTAACCGCTCTAATAGGCAGACTCGGTTTGAGCGGCCAGTCTTTACTTAATATTTCACGACTAAATAAAAAGGTTTTTGTGCCTTTTTAAATCGAGATATTTTTGTGAAAATATGAATGTCATGAATTTATGATGCATTATGAATTCATTATCGAGTTCTTTTTAAGAAATTATGCCTATTGATTTTACAAATTAATTTTGAAATTTTTTATGTATATTAATGGCACAAAGATTTTGAAGACAACTCATTTTTTTTCAAAAATATGTTTCTTTGGTGTAGATTTCCATTGAATTCTTTCGCAATATTATTCTGTAAAGACAAAAAAGAAAATAGAGTGCTAATCATAAATGATTAATACAATGAAACATTAATTGCTTCGAATGAAATGAAAACTTGAGAAAATATAATAACGCTACAAATAAGGTATTTCTTACGTAAATATAAAAGATTTTAAAAAACTGAATATGTGTAAGATTCATCCTTATAGTAAAAACTTCCATTTCACCGTAATTACTGTTTATGATAATACTTTCATTTTATATATATATATATATATATATATATATATATATATATATATATATATATATATATATATATATATATATATATTAAATTGCACCACATAATTGATTTAAAAGAACTGATCCGACGTGCGAACTTTCGGGAAAACAACTCCAGTTATTGATCTATTTAGTTCTTGCCACTTTGACTGATAATCATCTACAACAACAAAAAAATTCTTAAATTGACATATTAGAAAAAAAATGCCCTAACATAAATTTTCAAAAATTTAACCTTATCTTTGCGAGTGCACGCTCTCCAATTTGTATCTGTTTTCAATAACACACTTCTAAAATGTTATTTCGGTTTGGATTATATTTTGTCGTTTCAGATGCTACCTGAATTTTACCAAAAAGAAAATAGTTATCATGGCTGATGATGACCGGAGGACCTGCAAAAAGTACTTGCATATTTAACGAAGACCTAATACAGTTTCTAATTTTAACAAACAAGGATCATAACATTCATCGAGTGGATAGTGGGATAATGCATTTTTAAAATTTATTTACCGAAGTGAATTCGCCATTTTATCTCATTAATTTTACTAATTGATCTTTGTATGTATCATTCATTGAATATATATGCCGATGTCCAGGGATATCTCGCCTGGTTCTTATTTGGCTCTTCTCACTTATTGCTACAGCCAAGGATTGAATTTGCAATTACTATGTCAGCAGATTCAAGGAACAAAGCTTTAATCCCCAAGTGGAGAACACGGAGCGTCTAACCTAAGCGGCTCAGAATTGCCTTAGGTGATGATGCGTTAGTTGGTGAATTTGGTTATAATTGAATTTCCAATCTCTGGGACAGAAAGCGAGTACTTAAAACTAGTGGGATCATAGCGAACAATAAGTAAAAAGGACTAAGTAAGATCTAGACTAGAAATCATTGGATATGAACAACAGAATGGCAATGATCTACCCTCGTTGACTAAATAAAGTTTTCAGTTCGAAATTCCTTGAAGTTTTCTCGGATCGGCAATGGCAGAAAAGTTTTATAAAATCAACAAAGAAGGCGTATAATAGTCACCGTGTAAATAATGTAAATACATGCATTTTTATTACGCACACACTTGCTCTCGGTGAAATGTATCCTTGCGGCCATTTGCACGGGATCACGTATTATGAAATACACACAAGGTCACATACTGTGTGTAACAGCAAAAGCGTCTAAATCGTATAAATGCAATATTGTCCAATTGTTAGATCAAATTTGAACCGTTGTAACTTAGAAATGAATAAATATATCTGACTGGAATACTTCGAGGATTTTACAAACCTATTAGACTCTACTTTGAACAATAACAATTTATTCAGCTCTAAATTGAAATGATGATCCCTCTTGCTGTTATGAATTCCTGATCTAGTTTTCCTCTGTGCTGTTAACCTTTTGAAAATAGAAGCCAGAATATGAATGTTGGTACTATTACTGAAGTCCTGGATGATCTTTTTCGTATTGCTCAGTTTGGAAGACAGTGGGGATGGCACAAAACGATTCTAACCATTTTCCTTTCTCAATGAATAACTGAAAGGCTTTTTCACTGATTCTTACGACAAATGGTATCAAGATGGCTACACGTCTTATCTGAAAACGTGGAAAAAAACTCAATTAGTAACGTGTATATTTAGATAATTAAACATTTTGTATTATGGGGAATTAGCCCATGGGTGTTACACAATTTGGAAACATTTGCCGTTATATAATTGAGGTAAGAAAAGAACAAATTTCAGTGAATATCAAAATTCTATAAAAACACGGTTATAACATAAACCACGGTGTGGATTATTTCTGTTTCGTTTTAGTAGATTTTTTCTGTTTCGTTTTAGTAGATTTTTTCTATGTGCCATAAATTTACTCTGATGACGTATGATCACGAGCGAAATATAACAAGGACATTTTCTTCCAAAATGCGAAAATAGGAGAAAATGAGGCAATTGTTATTATATCAGACAATATAATAACTATTCGGTGTTATTCTCGTTCAACAATACTTCATATTATATATCGATAAAAAATAATATATTTATGGCGGATCAGTACGTAATATCGTGAATTTTCGCCTTTGTATATACACAAGAGTTTGGACGTAGAAATCAACTTTTTAAAAGATTATCAAACCAATGCTTATTCCTAAAGTTTTAAGATCTGAGGCTACAGTCAGGAGGGAGTGTAGATATGTGTACACAAATAGTTCTTCTCTTGCTCTCTCTGTTTCTAAGTATATATATTTATTTAAAGATTATCTATCTATCTATCTATCTATCTATCTATCTATCTATCTATCTATCTATCTATCTATCTATCAACCTTTTTAATAACAAAAAATGATGCTTCGTCAGTGTATTAAATGCATTTCTATAATGTGTCTGTATATATATATATATATATATATATATATATATATATATATATATATATATATATATATATATATATATATATAATAGTATTAATAATCATATAAATATAAGTAGCTATACTCGTCCGTCAAAACCTTAGGTACTTTGGCTTGTAAATGAACAAGCCAATACCCAAGGGAAAAAAGGATAACAAATGAAAGAACTAAGAACATATGCTTCCAGCGAAAATAATCGTCTAGAATCTAAGTTCAGAGTCCAAAGAAAAAACCTCCGATACGAGTAAAGTAAAATAAATAAGCAAAGTGCTCAATACGCTAAGTAGAGCAAAATAAGTAAGTCAAGATAAAGATCCAGACAAACGTACCAAGGTTTCACCTACGCTGATCGTGTGACCTACGTTTGACCTACGAGAGATAGATTGATAGATAGATAGAAACACGCACAAACACACGAGGTATGTCTGAAAAGTTATGATGTAATGCACTTTTCTATCCTTCTCTACCACGCTTCTATGCAATGCTGAAATGATATTTCTTGGATGCCCCTCAGCTTCATAATAAAGACAATATTCTTGGCGTCAACGACTTCAAAACGCGCCCACTAGATGATTCCATTGAAATCGAGGAAACTAAAACGTCCCAAGGCGCAATATTCAGATGAATATGGAGGTTATTCCAGTACGGCGAGGTTTTCTCGGTTAGAAAGTGTCTGATGCACAAGACGTTTTGAGCAGGTGCATTTTCGTCAGCAACTATTTTCCTACTACAAAAGCATGTGAAAAATTGCATCGGTCGCAAAAAGCTCCAATTACAATTATATATTCCCAATATATCATGTTACATGATACCACAAAGCAATTTACCTTTACCCTTCTTCGTCCATAGCTCATAAGGCACAGCCATTCCCGTTACTTTTCAGGCAGATCTCACATATATATATATATATATATATATATATATATATATATATATATATGTATGTATCTATGTCCCACATAATTATGTCACAGATCGTGATGACTATATGATGAAATACTGTGGAATATACCAATCGTCACAGGTAGGAAAAACGATGTTAATTATTCAGGCATAATCATAAACGATTTCTGAAAATAAAAATGGTAACTAAATGATGTATTGTGTCCACATAAGTCCAGTGTATCCAGCAAATGAATTTAAAAATCTCTCACATTATAACGAACTGCAAATGGATGTAAGAACAATGTGAAAATTTAATACGAATCTCAATGTTGTTTTAGGGGAATTAGTTATGAAATGGAAAGTCACTGACAATCACGTGTGCAAAAATCCTGGAAATACCAGCATGTCAGTGCTAAAAAGCATTAATTTATGCGGAACACTATATATTCTCCGCAACAACCACCTTACCTGAACAAAACACCCCAAATGTGCATAGATGGATCTTCTCTCTCCTACTGTGTACTTTATACTCGTAGTTCCTGAATTTGAACTGGTAATTAGATACAACAAAGTATAATAATAATTAATGGGCGCAGAAATACAAGTAAAGCACAATACACCGACTGAAGCTGCATAATACAAAAGACAGCAAAAGCAAATGCAACCGACCAGATACTGAAACAACGGCAAGATAAACCGCTTCATGGCCAATGCTCTGCCCGTACCAAAGAAGCTGACGTAGACAAAACCCATACCCATCAGTGGCTACGTAGTGCAGGGTTGAAAGCTGAAACTGAAGTTTTTTTATACTTGCTGCACAAGAACAATGATTGTTAACTAGAAATTATCAAGCACATATACTAAAATATTGTGTTAGCCCAAAATGCAGATAACCAGAAGCAATTGATCATCTTGTATCAGGTTGCTCGGTATTGGTAACCACTGAGTATAAAACCCGGAACGACCGAGTGGGCCAATATCTTCTCTGGAAAATTTGCAACTTCTACGGAAAGGAAACTGAAAGAAATTGGTATGAACACCACACAGACACGGTTACAGAGATAGGACCTCTTAAAATTCTATGCGACAACACAATACGCACTGACAGAACAATCAAAGCTAACCGCCCAGACATTGTTAGTAAAGACCACAAACAAAAAGAAGTGCCTCCTTCTTGATATAGCAGTCCCTGCAGATTGCAATTTATATTTGTGGATATTAAAAAAGCTCTCAAAATACAAGAACCTTGAAATCGAAATCTCAAAAATGTGGCACATGGGAACATCAGCAATCCCTGTTGTAGTTGGAGCCCTAGGGTTGGTTGGAAAAGATTCCAGTAGACTAATTGAAGGGATTTCTGGATGCCTATGCCTCAAAGTAATACAAAACATTGTTCTCACAAGTACAGCCCACACTTTAACGAAGGGCTTTATGTATGTAAAATATGCTTTTCTTTTTGTCAGTGGAAAGTGACATGATTCCATTCCTAACATTAGATCTTTCGGCAGGACCCGGAAAGAAATGTGTACACGCCAGAAATTAAAGGAATTAAAAGCAATAATAATAATAATATTAACAACGAACCTAACCCGAAATGCAGAATGTGCGGAGAATAGGAAGAAACTGTCGACCATATTATCTCAGGATATCAGGAACTAGCAAAAAAAAAAATGAATATACCAAAAGACATAACAAAGTAGAGACATATGTGCACTGGAAGATATGCAAGAAGCACAACGTCGAAACCACTGAAAGATGGTATGAGCACCAACAAGACATAGTTACTCAAAATAATGTTGTAACTATTCTCTGGAATATGCCATTTCAAATTGAGAGGAAAATAAAAGCCAAAAGACCTGATATTACCATAAACGACAAGAAATTAAGGAATTTACTGATTTTTGCATAAGACTGGCATCTGAAAAAACACTTCTATGAAAATTATCGAGGAATTGTTCAAATAAAAGAAGCGGGAGATCGAGATTAACAGGATGTTTGAAATGAAGACTGAGACTGTAACAACAATAATCGGAGATTTGGGCCTCGTGAGAAAAGGAATGGACAATTTTACTAACAGTGTCCCAACTAACACCAACGTCCATGTTTTCCAGAAGAACTCCCAACTAGGAACATTACTTATACTGAGAAATCTGCTATCAATTAATTGAAATTTCTCCTATAATTTTTAAGATCCATGATGTGTACCTGGCTGCACAGGATACAAAGCAAGAACCATAGCATACACAAATGAAAATAATAATGATACATCTTCGAAATTGCGCATGAAAATAAAAAAAAAATTCTATTATTGCTGTTATTGTTGTCGTTATTATTATTATTATTATTATTATTGTTATCATAGATGTGTATGTGTGTGTGTCTCTCTCTCTGTGAGAATCTTTGTGAGAGTAAACAGCTTACATATTTGCTAATGTCCTTGCATAGGCATTAGTTTTTTCATCAATGTTGAGCTCTATATATACGCATACAGAATCAAATACAAACGGATTATATACAGTAAGTTCATATACTTTAAGTCGGATTGTTTACTACAAAAGTGATGCACGTAGACAATAAAATATACCTTTACATATAACACAAAAATACATGCATAAAAACATAAAAATGAACATACAGGCTTTGGTGGAAATTACATCTATTTTTTCGCGTAACTATTCTAAATGATTTCATAGCGGATCAAAATATAGTGTTAGCAAAAATACATGAGCGAAAATGCCTGTTTGCTCTAGAGAAATTATTTTATATCGAGTAAATACAGTTTGAACTAAGGATATATGTTAACTGACTACGCTGAACCATGAAGAATCCGACTGGTTCGGGCCAATCCAATTAGTTACGCTATTGTATAAAAAGTTGCACATAAACCTCGCAAAAGCAAAACAACTATTGTATGATGTCGTAGTGACAAACAAAAAAATCAACATACTTCCGTCTTTTTGCTTTATGGGAGATTTATTATTAGTTTCATATTCTGTTCCAAGGGAAAGATGTATATTAATATATTTATAAAAACTTCAGTACTCACAGGCTCTATGCATTTTCAGCATACCATATAACTTCGACTATCTCTTAATATATATATATATATATATATATATATATATATATATATATATATATATATATATATATATATATATATATATATATATATATACAGATAAATACAGCATATCATTTTAGATAAATCATTCAGAGAGATGCACTAATTTTTCTGTAGTCGGATACAAGAAAACATTCTATTTCTTTGATCTGCATGCATACTGAACGGAAGTTGTCTGATCGGAATTAACCAGAAATTCGTAATATCTCCAGAAAATGTTGCGCAACATTGATGCATCTACACAATAAAAAAATAAACCACGAAATATATTACAGTCGTCTTTGTTTTTATTACACGTTTTCTGTTGCCGCTAGGGTATATTCATTGCCTATAATTGCAAGTAACGTAATTCTTTTTTTCGCTGACAAACCGCATAGCCTGATGAAAAAAGACCCCAAACTTAATAAATAAAAGTTTTAATTTCAAAATGTTTATGTTATTATTAAGATTAAAGGCAAAGTTTTTTTTTAATTCCTTTATTAATTTTTTAATCCATTCCAGCCCGTTAAAAATTTGGGTATAAATCTTTTTCTTTTCTTTTTTTGTCAGCTGTCAGCGATTAATTTACGGTTAGCATTTTTACGGTGAAAAAATTGATTTGGAAATTTATGCAAAAATCGAATAATTTTTCCGGTTTTAATGAAACGTTAAGGACGTATTCTCAAATGATTTATATTATTTTTGAAATTTTGTTTTATAAAATTTTGGTAAGAATAATTTCTTTTACATATGTTACCTTCTCTCTACTTAATTTCATGAAATTAGGAGAAATTAAATTTGCATCCGAAATTTCTTTTGCTACTTAAACAGGACACCTACGAGAATAAAAATCCACTTTTTATTTCAAACTACTATTCATTTCCCGAAAATCTGCTCCGAATTGTAAAATAAAAAATTCAATAAAATTATGAAATTATTTAATTAAAATAACTGTTAATTGTTTTTTGAATAAGATTTATTAAGGGCACTATTGTTAGGTGATATTGTTTAAAGTGAAGTCTATATTTATTAATCACAAATTGAAAAGTGTAATACAATTCATTTTCCACCAAGTTTTTAAATTTTTATTATTTTATTTGTTATGTATACAAAATATTATATAACATGCCCATTTTTTAAAGTATGATTGACTATACGCGACATTATCAGAAAATAAGAGCGATAACTATAGTAAATTTAAAGTCAAAATTTCTAAACTTACATTTCGGGGAATATTTTACACGATTTTAAACATTACTGAGTACTTTAAAATAATATAAAATGGAGGCTCACCCGTCATTTTCTCAGATAATGTTTTAACAGATATAGTCTCCTTAGAACAATAATAAATTTGTCAATACCTTAAGAGCTCTTTGTACGTGATTAACGAGCTTTGACAAGTACGTTATCATCGGCACTGTTTTTAAAATATATCTCTGTTATTGTATACTTAATGTAAATTTTCTTCAAATCAGATTAATATACTGTAAGTCAACTAATATTATTCAAATATATTTTCAGAAATGTATATTTCTGAAAGAGAATAAACTTTTGTTTACAAATATATCAAAATGGACGGTTTTAATGATTTTAATTCAAGCAATCAAAAAACATCGATTGCAATCAATATAATCTCTATTTGAAATGCAACAGAGTATTTTGCTGACTGGAAATAGTAAATTTAATCATTTAGCTTTCAATTAAAGTTAAAAAGAAAGCTTCACGCATGCTTTTACATTTCTAAAAAATCATTTCAAAACTTAGGTATCGGAAATTTGTGGAGGTACCTATCTTTGTTATGTTCTTCTCTGAGTTACGTTTGACTCGGCAGTGATTTCTATGTAGAGCTGTGGGGCTTTTGGATTTTATCTTTGTATTGTATCAACCGCACACCTCCTGAATCATTTCAAATGTTCTCGATGTAAGAAAGACAGGCTATGCCACTTGTCTGGAACTTGAACTTTAACCTTACTTTGATCCTGCAGAAATTAATGTTATTTTTGCATATTCCGAAAGCTAGATTCGACGATATTTCTTTCATTTTAGCATGGTTCGCTAATAATTTCTGCCCAGCAATGTAAGTATACAGAATTAAAATAATGTAATACAAGGACGCCTCTTTCAGCAGACATTTCAATCTATACAGCATGGTCATTCTACAGTGATTCATAATTGTCGGCCACAGACTTAAGAAAATAAGATATGCAAATAACACAATGTTGATAGCAGACACACAAGAGAAACTATAAGAAATCCAACATACTATAGTGACGGTAAGCTAGAATTCATTTGTGGCGACCACGATATTAAAAAAATGTAAGATATGCAGATGGTACAGTGTTGAAAGCAGACACATAGAGGAAATTACAACATAAGGTACTGACGAAAAGCGAGAAGAAAGAATTAAACATAGATGTAAGAAGACTGAATGCAGGGTTATCAACAAAAGGAAGAGCCCAAAATGAAAATTACAGATAGGAGATACCAAAATCAAACAGATGCAACAATTTAGGTATCTGGAAAAAAGACAGAAAGTGCGAAACGTAAATCTCAAGACGTATTGGTATAGCGAAAGATACTTTTTTAAAAGCTAAGCAAATTATTAAGAAAAATATCGTTAGGAATCTAGAAACGACCACGGAAATGTTATGGCAGTGAATGCAGAAAATCTCATCAGAGATGAAGAATAAAATGCAGCAACAAAATTGGTTTTCTATAGAGGTTTGATGCGAATATCTTAGACCAAACATGCGAGTAATTATGAATAATAATGACTGATAATCTTTTGTTAACAGATGTACCAAAGATGTGGGGCTTTGCAAAGGAGAAAACACTGCTGAAGTCACTTCTTACTCGCCTTACTTAGGGTAAAAAGGTTAATTGAAGGAGAGGCCGGAATTCTGATCGCATTATTACTATTATTATTATTATTATTATTATTATTATTATTATTATTATTATTATTATTATTATTATTATTTGAGAGATACACGCTAACAACTTGAGGATGAGGAGTAAATACAAAGAATCCTACTGCAGACCAAGACTATTAAGAGGCATATGAGACACTTGCAGTTCAGACAAAGCTGCGTGATATGGAAACATATTTTGATAAATGCACTAAATGAAATGGTTGGTGAGACTAAGGAAGAAATATCTTCATCTAGACTAAACCATCCCACTCAGACGATTTCGAATTGATACTGTTCATAAATATCTAGATGTGAATCTGTCAGACTGTATCATTCTTCAAACATAAAAATAAAAACCCACTATACTCATGGACAACAACGCACAGTGGATGTGCAACTCTATTATTATTATTATTATTATTATTATTATTATTATTATTATTATTATTATTATTATTGTTGTTATTATTATTATTATTATTATTATTATTATTGTTATTATTATCTTTTGTTTTGAATCTGGATAGGAATGGCTGAAAAAATATCCCAGTCCGCAACAATATAGACTTATCGTACATATGCTTCCTGGGATTTCTTTTTCGCCAATAAGACCACTTCTCGGACTTATTCGCCATATTGTTGTTGCCACTTGTCTGTATACATTTTTGTGTTATTACTATTGTTACTTCGTTAGCTTTTTTTTGCCTTATTTATCTTATACAGGACACAGAAGCAGAAGAATATGTTTCTTGTAGGGTGATTCCTTCCATTAAACTCCAATGATGTTTGGAATTGAAGTAATGACCGATAAAATGTGATTTTTGATGCATGGATACTTTGATCTAATTTTCTGTGCGAGTTACACATGGAAGACTGACTGATTGTTATGCAAATTATTTAAAATGTATTCCAAATGACAGACATTTAAATCTACAACATGTCACGCTAGTTCCTTGGAAGCATATCATGCACATTTTTAGAGTATTCCGATGGAAATTTTCTGTTTGACATCTTTTTGACAAGAACGTTTACCTCTTGTAACAGTTTCCTGTGCGGACGCCTTGCTGTAAATTTCAATGTTAACCTCTTAAAATTAAGTATCAATCTTTGTCTATAATTCATATCCTCATAAACTTCATTTCATAACATCTCTTTCATTCATATCTCTTTCCAATTCTATTAAGCGAGAAGTTTTTTCGGTATATTTATTAATTAAATATAGTCTATGTTTTGGATTTATGATACAAGCTTTCGATTTCACATCCGAAATTATAACTGTTAATTTAAAACACTAACTGTCCTACCTTAATTTTTAGCAATTTATATTTCCATCTTACATTTTTGTTACATATTTCTGAAAGCTATTACAAGTAAAATTCGGAGGAAGTTTATTATTGTTTGGAATATTATACGGAAATTATAACGCTGAATGTTTCGTGAAGAGAAAAAATAGTATGTGCTTAAACCCGTAAATACAACCAACATGGTCAAGAATGATATATATTACAAAGGAATATCTGCATATTTGGGAAATGGAATAACAGATTTATTTCAACTTAATTTACGTTATACAGGTTTCCTCACAAATAATCATGAAATGTTAGATTAACTATATGCTGGAAAATGAACTAACATAAAACCTTATCAATTTGTTGTTACAGGATATCGCAGTTATCAAATGTTCAAGGTGACATAATTGTTCTCTTTAAGAAAGAACATCTACCTTAGGTACTGAAAAATGCCAAGAGATTTTGTGAACGCCACATCTAATATTTGTTTTTTCCGGTTTTAAGCAAATATATTTCTCTACATTGTTTTGTTTCAAATAACTGTAAGAAAATTCCAACAATTAAATAAACTGTACCATATTTCGTGATTTTTTGTGGTGCACCTTGTATTTATAAAGACCAATAATGTATTATGTGGATGGCATTTGATAATTTCTGTACTTTACAGTCTTCTGTCGGCCTATGTTAAAACACATGATTAAAAAATCTGTGTCAGATGGAGAAGAAATTCTGTATTTTTTATCTGTATATTTTGTGTTAGACATTTTCTTTACTATTTCTTTTTCTCAATCAAATTTATATTCAGAGATATGCGCACCTGGACTTATTTAATCTCCTACAAACCAATATATATATATATATATATATATATATATATATATATATATATATATATATATATATATATATATATATATATATATATATATATAATATATATATATATATATATATATATATATATATATATATATATATATATATGGATTTTACATACATTTGTGGCGCCATTATTTAATCTCGCGCTTTGTCTTAATGAAATTATTCCCTTATTCAAACTTGTTTCATATTTTTTCAAAACCTAGCATAATTTCCATATCTACTTTGATGATATGGTTTTGTTGTATGATTTATTCTTTCTTTAATTTTGAAGTCTTTTCAAATATCACCCAGAAACATTCATTCTTTTCAGACTTTTCTTGTCTCCTGTTGGATGTTCCATATTCTTATAGTGAATAGCACAGCTACCAGAAGGACACAGAGGATATTTCTCGGGCACATACTGAGGCAGAAAATCTAGGAATATTTGACAAACAAGGGGGGCGTATTGTAGGCAAGATGCGGTGAGTGAAACATCAAGTAACATCCCTGATACGCTAGCGTAAATAGATGGCAGAACATTGACAGGGAAGGTGAGTAAACAGTAAATCGTTGCTCAGAAGTACGAGGAGAGTTTTAATCATTCACGTCCTAAAAGGACACAGAATAAAGTAGAAGTATTTTTGTTTTCATTTAACAATTCTGCTTTGTTTTCCTTTAACACAGCGTTTTCGATGATGGACGCGGCCACTTAAATGAGATTTTTGTTCAGTCGCTGTTTAAATCAGCGTATTTCTTTTTCGGGTCGCTACACTTACTTTGACAGAGATTTCTAACGGACTTTTACCTGTTTATTTTCATATCAACTTCCTTTTCATTTTTCTTGGAACGTATTTATCAGTAATGTGTCCTATGACGGTTTTGAATTATTATTCATCCGCTTCACATGCTGCTATCTGTTGTCTTACCGCTTGATGTTTAGCTTATCGATTAGCCATTCTTGATGTTGAGAGTTTGTTGTGTGCTAACGATCGAATATTTTATTTTCTCCGAAACTGTGCCTGCTTTTGTAAAAATGATATCCCCGAATAATTACTGGAGGAGTGAGTAGGCTTATGTATGTACGTATGAATGATTATGTTGAAAATAAAAGGTTTGGATTTGTTTAGGATGTGTTAGCGCAGTGTATAATCTAGGCGTTGTTTTCTAGAGGCATGGATATACTTGTCCTACGTTTTGTTGTATATGTTGCCCGGAAATGCCTTCACTTTAAAAGAAAACAAACATGTCCATCAGGTTAAAACAGAAGCTGCTTCTAACGGATATAGTAACGCACGTAGCTATATCCAAACATGCGTGTAATACCTGCGAAAATCTTTTAAGTGTTCAGGCTTTATACGATCATTCAGAGATGTTCTCTGATTATCACGTGTACAAGGTTGATTACTTTCTGTTTTTTTATTTATATCATGACTGTTACTGGAGATTTTGTTATGTAGATATGCAGAACCAGTATATCTATCAGGTATTTGGCTTGCCATATGTTTTAGGCAACTTTAGACGTTGATGCTTCTCTTGCATGAGGCCGTTTAAAATCGAAAATGATATTCTTATATTTTTCCAATAATAATTTCAGGTTATTTTAATGTTTTTTTTTGTGTACGAAAGCTATAGCAGGGGATATCTTCACTACGGTTGTTTTCATTCTTTGGGTTAATGTTTGTTCAGTAGGGAAACATTCGATCAGTGGATTTTACCTCCTTGGAAATCGGCATCATTGTTGATCTGGTGCAATATCCAATGCTGCGATATGACAATCTTTTTTTTTTTTTAATCATATCACCCCAAGCAAGGCCGGAGGCCACTATCACGCAAGGGGTTAAAGAAGGGTTGGAAGAAGAGCAGATAGGAGTGGCAAGGGAGGGGATGTGGAGAAAGTGAAAGACAGTGGGTCGATCAAGGCAAGGGGGCCACAAAAGATCCGGAGCGAAAGCAGATAGGAATGAAAAATGAAAGGATGTGGAGAAGGGAAGTGGATAGATCAAGGCAACTGGAGATGTCGATTGACGCTACACTTAAACCGTTGGAGATTGTATTTGCCAGGGAAACAGTAATAGGGAAGGGATTTTGAATGCTTACCTTACTTTCTTCTTGTATTTTCTATCTTGTGATAATCCTACCATTGACAATTGTTCTATTCGTTCATGCAGGTATGACGCTTCTACTTTTTATTTAGTATTTTTGACAAAATCCAAGAAAGAATATGAGATGTTATCAGTACTAACCTGGCATATCAGATTCAATCCATTTTCCATCGTCGTGGTGTTGCTTCCCTGTGCCTTCTCAATAAATACTTTCATGGCGATTGTACTGATTTGGTAGCTCAACATTAACAATTTAATTGCAGTCTGATGTTTGTAGCTTGCTCTGAAACTTTACCGTTGAAATTGTTAGGTATAAGAATAAGACTCTGTAAACAATATATTTTCTCGATCTTCATGTTTGGAGAAATCTCTTTCGGTTCTTGGCCTTCTAATCAACTTTGACCTTAAAAAATTTAAATGCAATGACAATTGTCATCATCTCTCTCCTGAATTCATTTTGTCCTCTCTCCTTAATAACGTTTTTTTTTTCACATATTATTTCATACTCAGTAATCACTTGCGTGTTAGTGGCATTATCGCCTTACTTACGGTTAAAATGTTAAAAGAAAGAGTCGCCGACATTCTGCTTGCATTATTATTATTATTATTTTTGTTTCCTTTGATATCTGGCGTTTACACATTTCTTTCCGGGTCCCGCCCAGGGACTTAAGGTTAGAAATGGCATCATGACACTTTCCACCACAAAAAAAAAAAAAAAAAATTATTATTATTATTATTTTCTCGTTCGTTCGAAATGTTCTTTGTATTCCATGTGGAACCCAGTTTAATGGGTGTTCTCCATGATGTTTTAAGACCACAGATATAGAGCATCTTCGTAGAATATTCGTATTGCCAATTAAGGGAGACGTCAAAAGCGATGCTATGCTAGACATAATTACGATTTAATTAATTTAAGACGGTGCTGTAGACCCAACTCCTCCGTCATATCTGGGGTAATAGGTTGAACATCCCTCATTCTGGAATCTTCTATCCGGATATAGCTGTACTTCGTAAGAGCGTCAATTTTCTTTAACTACATATTATTTTCATCAGCTGCAGCCAGATTATTATTATTATTATTATTATTATTATTATTATTATTATTATTATTATTATTATTGTTGTTGTTGTTGGTGGTGGTGGTGGTGTTATTATTATTAGATAGCATTTAAATCAATTATGAAAGAATTTGTAATCGTAAATTATGTCATATTACTATGAAAGATATTTTTGTAAGAACAAACGCTTGAGTCGATATTTCATTTTATTAATAAAAATATAAAAAAATTATATGTATAGGCCTAAATCATGTAAATCCGTATTTAAGAAAATTTAATAAAAACATAAATTAAACCTGCATGCCATTTTACATTATGGATGCCTGTAGATGAATTTACATTATGGAAGCCTCTAGATGAATTCGTTTGTTGGTTGTTTTTAATTCGTCGAATATCAACCGATATGGGTTAATTAATGCCAAAATCTAAATATTTTGAACAAAATTTTATTGCGTCAACTAAATATAATTTCAATGGTATTGCATGCCTTCAATTACAGAAAAATATATTGCTGCTCATTATGCTTTACAAAGAGTTGTTGGTAATTTTACTAAAATTAGGTATCGTTGATAATTATTCACATATAAAATTTATTATTTTTTTACTGTAAAAAAGTATGTTTATACTTTCATTGTGTATTGCTTTGGTTCAGGGGTTCATTATTTGCCTATAGCCGGGACCCGAATAGGTACTACCACCTCTGGTCATGGTAGGCGTAGGAACAGATGCAATTAAGAGATGGTTTCCCGCTCCTAAAAACATCCACTCCCCCAATCAGATGTCGTGCTGTAGGATGTACTGTATCGTCATCCCATGACTGAGATGAATTCGTAAAAGCACCTCTGTGTACAGTGAGTATCCCTTGAAGTAAAAAAGGTAACGCTGGTTTAATTCCTAACGTGTTGCAGATTTTGTTTTTTAATAATTAAACTTATTTTGATAAATAATAATAATAATAATAATAATAATAATAATAATAATAATAATAATAATAATAATAATAATAAAGACCACAAACAAAATAAGTGCCTCCTTATTGATATGACAGTTCCTGCAGTCTGCAATGTATCTCTGAAGATATTCGAAAAACTGTCAAAATACAAGGACCTTGAAATAGAAATCTCAAAAATGTGGCACATGGGAACATCAACAATTCCCGTTGTAGTTGGAGCCTTTGGACTGGTTGGAAAAGATTCCAGTAGGCTGATTGAAGGGATCCCTGGAAGTCCATGCCTCAAAGAGATACAAAAAATTGTTCTGACAAGTACAGCCCACACTTTACGAAGGGCTTTATCTATGTAATTATTTTTTTTATTTTATTTTATTTTTATTTTTTTGCAGTGGAAAGTGTCATGATGCCATTTCTAACCTTAGGTCTCTGGGCGGGACCCGGAAAGAAATGTGTAAATGCCAGATATCAAAGAAAATAAAAATAATAATAATAATACTAATAATATACAAGTAAAGCACAATTCATCGATTGAACTTGCAAAATACTTTTAAAAAAATGAAAATGCAAATGTCCACATACAGAAACGATGGCAAGATAAACGTTTCACGGTCAATACTCTGACTGTTCCAAACAAGGTGATGTCGAGAAACCTCGTGCCCCTCAGTGGCTACGAAATTCAGGGTGAAAAGCTGAAACTGACGGTTTTATTCTTTCTGCACAGGAACAATGCTTGTTAACTAGAAACTATCAAGCACACATACTGAAAATTGCGTGAACGCAAAATGCGGATTCTTTGATATATATCAAGAAACGTTTGACCATCTTCTATCAGACTGCACGGTACTGGCACCTAGTGAATATAAAATACGGCATGGCAGCTATGACCAATATCTGCACTGGAAAATCTGCAACTTATATGTAAATAAAACTGAAAGAAATTGGTGTGAACACCACCCAGACCCGGTTACGGAGATAGTAGCTGTAAAATCTTCATGGGATTTCACAATAAATACAAACAGAACAATTAAAGCTAATTGCCCAGACATCGTTATTAGAGATCGCAAACAAAAACAAATGCCCCCTTCTTGATATGACACTCCCTGCACACGGCAATATATCTTTGGAGATCCCTAAAATACTATCAAAATACAAGGACCTTGAACTTGAAATCTCAGAAATGTAGAACATGGGAACATCAACAATTCCTATTGTAGTTGGAGCCCTCGAATTGATTGGAAAATACTCCATTAGAATAATTGAAGGGATTCCTGGTAGATCATCCTTTAAAGAAACACAGAAAATCTTCTATCGAGTGCAGCCCGCACCTTACGAAGGGGTTTATCTGTTTGTTTGTTCCTTTCAATTGCTCAGTGGAAAATGTCATGATGCCATTTCTGACCTTAGGTCTCTGGTCGGGACCCGGAAAGAAATGAGTACACACCAGAAATCAAAGGAAATAAAATAATAATAACAATAGACAGATAGATACATACATAGATGCACGCAAAAAAAAAATCGGTAGATGAATATTCTCGGCGTGAATTAATTACGTTCATATATTGTAGTTATTCTTTCACTTGGTTTCCTGGTGATTTCATATGAAAGGCATAGAGTTTTGATAATTAACTCATGGAAACACTTGAAACAGACGAAAGAACGCATAACCGTCGGGGAAGACAACTAATAAAATGAAACTCGTTATTATTAATTTACCGTTTAAATTTGAAATTCATACTTCCAGCAAATTACTACTTCGTCATATAATTAATATATCCGTTGCTTGATTTATTGAATTTAATTGGTTTCTTTGCTCTCCTTAATGTTCGCTTTACGAATCGATATTCTTTAACATTTACCATTCCTTTGAATGTTACACTGTATGTGCGCTTTTGTGTAATTTCCAAATGCCGAGTTCGAAATTCCTTTGAGTTCGTTGTATCCCCTTACGCGGAAATACCCATGGAAATCATTCTCTTCCACCAGCTATGATTCAAATGATAAGACTTGTCTCTAAGAATATCACTGTTACCTCCAAAAATATAAATACAAAAAATAGTATTATTCTTCCAAAAGAGTTTTGTTTTTTACTAACATATAGGGTGACACCAAAAAACGGGAATTTTTGAAGTGCGTATTGCCAGACATGAGTAAGTGGCAACACTGCGAGACAGTGACATTGAGCAAGCAAACATTTCGCCATTTTAGGAACAAGAATAAAATTCACAATATCCCAGCTGAGATGTTTCAGCAGTCAATGAGGAATCTTAACAGCGGGATTTCAAGAATGCATTCGCACAGGAGGACGCCATCTACAGGACGTAGTTTTAAAAAAATGAAAATTCCATCATTGTTTCTTAAATGGCATGTTTTAAGGTTTCAATTACTATGAATTAAATATTTTTTCCGTCACTCTTGGTTTTATTGGATTGTTAAAAAGTTCCCATTTTTTGGGGTCACCCTATACAAAGGGCTGTTAAGCCATCAGATCAAAATCAACAAATTGAAATTTTGATAAAAGGGATTCATGAATTTAATTCAAATGAAAGAAAGGTAAATAAGTTCAGTAAATTTATCAGGCGGCATGACAAAGCAAAAAACTAGCTCGCCTGCCTGAAGTGTATTCCTTTGTTATATAAGAAAACAGAACTCATTTATGTCGAAATTATCACTTTAGTCAGTCTTTGTTAAATTATAAAGGATCAGCGTTAACTACACTTAATCCCTTTGTTTTTTTTAGGGGTCATTTATCTGTCCCTAGTTACTTTGTTGTCGTTGTTCTTGTAGGGGTCTAGTAGTAGTCTATGTTAATAATAAAATACACCTCGGGTGATAAAACATACATGTGTTTGCCTTATGGGTTTTAATTATTCTGCATGGAATAAGAAGATGCATACAGGCAATTTCTCGAGATATAAGGTACGTCTTACATTCACGTGAAATTTGGTTTATAAATAATAACAAATATCATGGCCACAGAGAACGCTGGATGATAACCAGAACAGCGGAGTAACTTTTGTCGACCATCTTGAATTTTTCGTTCGCGGAGGAAGTTTATGTATATTTTTATAACATGTAAGATTGAAATATCTAGAACATGCCGATGGAAAGAATACTTGTTAATCTTGTGCCGTTGAATGGGTCAAATTACGCCATTTGGTAAGTGCAATGCAAAATGACATTAAATTGAAACGATTTATGGAATATTTTAAATGTAACCGAGATCGTTCCTGAACCGAGGACAGATGTGATATTACAGACAAAATACTTGTCACGGAACGATCACGCCTTGCAGATGTTTGTGCTGTCAGTGGAACTGTCACTTATTTATTTAATTGGGGATCCTGACGTGTGGGAAAAAAACTGGCAGACCAATTTCAAAAGAAAATATCGGCAAACAAATTAGCATTAAGAAAGAGATGGTATTCCCTTATTTTGAAAGGTGACTGTTAACAAATATATCAAGATGATCATGTAAATATTCGAAGAGTTTTCACCAATCGGCGATTCGATTGATGAGGAGTATAGTGTTGTACATCACTTAGCCAGCGTCCTTGATTCCTATAATATGTCGGTGACAGTGCTCGAAGCATGTCATGATGTATCCAAGTGTGTGTTATTAACTGAAAGACTATTGTATGAATTTAAAAATGAACTACTCGAAGGAATTATTCACAAGGAAAATGCGAAGGGCCAGTTGTCGTTCTGGAAACGATTATGTTGATGGACTATCTGCACAACATGCGTTATTGATTAATATCAAAAGGAGTAAATAGATTGTGAACTCAGGAACAACTTGTGACATGTTACATTATTTGAAAAAGTTCGTTGATTTCAGGAAATTAGATGCAACGGAAATGACTCTTAGTAGTGGACACTCAGATGAAGCGTTAGGAATAGGCATAATAGAATTGAACGATAATGTACCAAACAGGAATCAGCAAAGATGTAGATATTATGTGACACTACACGTTTCCAGACTATCATACAACCGAATGAGCGTGTCTAAAGCTACTAAATCTGGAAAGTTTTGCATATTCATTGTTGTAGACTTCTCGATGAAAAGCAGAGAATAGTAGTTACAGACTGAAAAACTGGAAACATAATATTTGAACTGTATTAAAAACAAGAATCAGCCGATGCAAACACTACATATTCAGGTAGTAATTCAAAAGAGAAGAAATGGCATCGACGTTTTGCTCATATTGGAGCAAAGAATTAGCAAAGATTTGCAAGAGATCAGCTAGTAACTGCACTTGACGATTTGGGAGGCATGCGTAAATTGACAACATCACCGTTCCCCGTTTCCAAAATCTGGCGGAATTAATCGAAGTTGTGCATACCAATGTTTGCGGAAAGATAGAGGCAAAATCGTTTGGTGGAGCTGTATACTTTGCCGCATTTATTGATGTTAAATCAAGGTTTGTCTGGATATACGTACTTAAACATAAGGGAGAAGTTTTCAAGAATTTAGTGGAATGGAAAGCCATGGTGTACAATTCCAGTGGACAGAAAATTAAAACATTACGCGTTGAAATGACGGGGAATACACTTCAAGACTGTTTGAATTTTACTTTAAAAGGGAGTATATACACGATGAACGCACTATTTCCTAAACCCTAGAGCAATGTGGAGTAGCTGAAATAATGAATCGAATGTTGGTAGAAACAATGCGGGCAATGTTATCGGATTCGAAGCTGCCTAAGAATGTTTTGGCAGAAGCTTTATCAACAGCACAGTATGTTCGAAACCGAAGCTCAACAAATGCAGTACAAGAGATGACACCACACAAACATCGAAAAAGCTACAAATCGAATGTGAACCATTTACGAGTTTTCGAATATAGTGCTTATGCACACATACCAAAGGATGATAGATCCAAAATGGACCCCAAAGCGAAGAAGAGCATCTTCTTCGGATATGGTATTGAAGTAAAAAGGTACAGACACTATAATACCGAAAAGGTAAGAGTCTTTCATAGCAGAATGTCATTCTTAAGGAATCAGCATCTATACGTGGACAGAGAGTGAGTGAAGAGAGGAGGTTAGAAACCAACCTTTGATGGAAATTGAATGTCAAAACATCAGTGATAATGATGCTGTTAACAATTCATAGAAAGAAAGAGGACCACCATTAGGAAACCTCCAGATCAATATGGGAATAATGGTGATTGAACGATCCGTTAACAGTGAAATAAGCACATTCCATGACCGAGAAAAATGAACGGATGAAAGCTATGGAAACTTAAATTGATTCACTACATACTAACAAAGTATAGGACCATGCTGAATCGCTAAGTGGACCGAAAGCTATTTGTTGTGGTAGGATCCACCTAATCTGCATAGGTGACTACCAACTATATAAATAATGGTTGGTACCGGAAGACAAGGAGAAGGAATCACGAGATCCAACTAGAGACTCTAATCGACTGCGACTAGTCAACACATTCTCCAGGAACGTCTTCCCAGAAATATACAGAAATACTATATGTACTTATTGTGTACACTTTCTTGTTATAATACATTCTTGTTCTAAGTACATTTTGTGTTGCATTATTATTCCATGCAATAGGCGAGATTCAACATTGAGTCAAGACTCAACACTATTGGTATTAAGTGGGTGTTCAAACGAAAATATAATACGGATGGAGACATGGAACAACACAAATCTAGACTGGCTCAAGGATTTCTTCAGAAACATGCTGTTGATTGCGACGAGACATTTTGTCCAGTAGGAAATTTCACATCAGAAATATTATTGCATTTGCAGCAAAACACGATATGAATCTTCGTCAGTTGGACATTACAACTACATTCATAAATGGTGAGTTAAAAGATGATATCAACATGAAGCAACAATAGGATTTGAGATCAAGGGCAATTAACACCTTGTCTGTAAACTAAAGCGAAGTATCTTTGGCTTGTAAAATTCGTCAATTTGTTGAAATAAAGCACTAGATAGTCAGCTGAATTGGAAAATGTTCCTTGCATCTACACATTATCCTCAGGAGAAGACATGTTCATGACTGCAATTTATGTTGATGCCATAAATCTGGCAAGCAAGTCCTCGACACGTATCCAAGAATTCTTTACAAGAATCTAAGAAACTTTCAACATCAAGGATACGGGGAGACTACATTACTTCTTGGGTGTTACAATCGCTTATCCAGAGCCAGTATAGATATAGATCCTGTAACAATCATACACCGGAGAAATCTTGAAAAAAATTTGAAATGGAAAATTCGAAAACTACGGCAACCTCAATTGATTCTGGTGAAAGGTTTACTAGAGCCACTAAAGAAAGCGAAATATTCAACCAAGAATTGTATCAATCAGAAATTGGAAGCATACCGTATCTGTCAACAAGAACACGGTCCGTTATTGCCTATGCTGTCGGCAATGTAGAAAGATTTCGTTCCCAGCCTACAAGGCAACACTGGAGGTCTGTAAAGCATATCATGCGTTATCTAAATGGCACGCGAAACTATGGATTACTATATAACAAAGAGAATGTAAACAATCTCATGGGATAATCATATGCGGACTGGGCTGGTGATCTGGATGACCGCAGGGTAACCTCGAGCTACTTGTTTAAATTAAGTGGAGCGGCTGTCAGTTGGAGAAGTAAACAGCAAACGTATGTTTCATTATCCACAGCTGGAGCAAAAGATATGGCGTTGACAAGTGCAACACAGGAGGCGGTATATATGCAGCACCTTCAAAGCGATCTTAATGAACCCTCAGTTGAACCGACACTCATCTAGGAGGACAACCAATCCACGATATGGATGGCGAACAAATCACAATATCATGGAAGAGCCCAACATATTGATAATAAGTTTCATTACATCTGAAACAACTATTAAATTGGAATACTGTCAAAGTAAGGACATGTTTGCTGATGTGCCGACAAAAGGACTTATGTGCACACAATTTGCGAAGTTCAGAAAATTCTTATGTGTTAAAGAAATAATAGAACACTCTGAGAACACGTTAGTGTTGAAATTGTCACTTTAGACAGTTCTTGTTAAATTAAAAAGGGTCAGAGTTATCTACACTTAATCCCTTCGTTTTATATAGAGATCAGTTATCTGCACCTAGTTGCTTTGCGGTCGTTGTTCTTGTAGGGGTCTGATAGTATTCTATATTAATAATAAAATACACCTTGCCTGTTAAGACGTACAACATCTGCGTTTCCTATTGACTTCAATTTACCTGCCTGGAATAAGAAGATGAATACCTGCATTTACATGAGATAAAATGTACGTCATATATTCATGTGGAAATTGGTTTATAAATAATAAGAATTTGGTACTTCGCTATTTCGTTTTTATGCTATTATATTCAAATATCAAATTCGCTGTCACCCGTAAAGTAAATGATTTGATGATTACATATTTAGTGCTAAGAATTACGCTTTATGATTTGTTGATTTCGTATAAAACTATCCGCCTATTGAAATATAGTGTAAGAAATCCTAAATTAGATGAAAACCTCTCTGGCATTTATAATAAAGATGCAATTTAATAATAATAATATATATTATTATCATAAAATCAAAAAATGAAATATATATATATATATATATATATAATTATAGGATTAATATGACCAATTGGAGGTACGGTAGAGTAAAGGATAGCGGCTTGGATTAAGCCGTTATCCATTAGCTGCTAATCCCCATGGAAATGTGAGGATCCTCTTATTATGGGTAAATAGCAGGATGGCAACTGGTTTACCGCAGAAAGAAATGGCAAAGTAGTGCGGGAAAAAATCTGCCTTCTCAGTCATCTATCGAAAGATACATGATCTCTCTCTCTCTCTCTCTCTCTCTCTCTCTCTCTCTCTATATATATATATATATATATATATATATATATATATATATATATATATATATATATAATAAGATTGAACAATAAATACGAGGTATAACTGTAACGGAGTAATAATTCATAACTTGCTTAAAACGATAATTTATAAGATTTTTCACCTTTACTGATAATAATTGGAGTAAGATTTTTACTTAGTTTAGTGCTGTCGTGGAAAGTTAAGCTTGGCGAATAAATTTAATTATCCAAGAAAATTCAGGTCGTGTAAAATATATGCGTATTTCTTATCTTCACGAGGGATTATTATTCAGATTAATATTTGCTGTCCTCCCTACACACAGAAAAAAAAAGAAATCAAATGCATATGATCAAGAGATTCATGCAAACAGAAGTTATACATTTATAAGACTAGTACAGATAAACATAATCGCCTGAAACTCCCGGCATTTAGATTTCTGTTCTACACACTTAAATTAAAAAAAGAAAATCAACAGTAACAGAATCATTTTCATCAACAGCAATACCAAGTCAAAAATATTTACACTGAGCATATAAAAGATTCAAATTCTTTCGACTGAGATTCAAACGGAATTTCAAAAAACTAATCTTTGTTGTTTTTAAAATGATCGATAATTAAAAGAAAGCCTGAACAGGAAAGTAAACTACGCAATTATGTAAAGAATTTCGTAGCCTAATGATGCAAATGCATTTATTGAAAGTCAAAAATATTATAGCCATAATCACTCGGGTGAATTAAATGTTATTTAATATGAATATTAATCTCATCATATCTGTTGTAGCATACCTACGGACGATATGGGTATGCCTCTATTCACATAAATACAGTAATACATCTGCAGGCTCAGATTTGTCTCCAGTTGTGCTGGTCAAACTCTCTGTATAGGAGAGGATCCCCATACGAGGCAATGTCGAAGGATAGCGTTTCGTCTCGAGAAACAGCGACTCGAACCCGTTTCATACGAGGTCTACGGGGAATTTTTGCCGAGCCAACGGGCTAGTATACCCGACATTAAATTCGGCCTTGTGCCACATCAGACAGCGTGGGGCAGTCGCAGATTCATCTCCAGCTGTAATGGTCAAACTCTCTGCCTCCGGGCAGAGAGGATCCCCAGACGAGGCTATGTCGAAGGGTAGAGTTTCGTCTCGGGAAACAGCTACTCGAACCCGTTTTATACGAGGTCTACGGGGAATTTTTGGCCGAGCCTACGGGCTCGGATAACCGACATTAAATTCGGTCTTGTACCACATCTGACCGCGTGGCATAGTTGTTATATATCCTGCAGTTGGAGATCCATTGTTGAATTCACTTGACTCACTTCTAGCAGTTACTAATTCTACGCGCCGTTGGCGAATCTTACATATTTTGTTCCTGTCCTAAGTATTATCGTTCATTACTCACCTTCGTTTGATTATTTTATTCAGTAACCTTCCCTAGGTTACAACAATATTATACAAGCAACATTTCACGTCAAAATAACTGACATGCTACAAATATTGATGAGATATGCCTTATGGCGTTCTTTCAAAATTTAATGACTCGTTTTCGAAGTAATTTCAAAGAAAGTGTACTACATTATAAACGTCAATCGAAATGTTGTGCTATACATAAATAATATATTGAGAATGAATACAAAATAATTCTTATGAAAACCTATGAGATTACACATACAGCATACACAATAATACTTATAGAATTCACAACGTTGGAGATCTATAACTGTAGATGTTGAAAGGGGAAAATGAATAGAATACGCGATATTTGCTACTGTAAAATGTTCTTAAGATGCGAGGTGATATAAACAATAAGGTTTATTGGCGTTGTTGCTTGCAGCGAAACACGTCTCTGTTGTCATTACGTTATTATATTTTGCATGAAACGTGATAGCCTAAGGTTAATCGAATAGGTAACTGCTGGCAGCTGCAGAGGCGCCCTAATGCCTCGGGATGGATAGAATAAAGAGGAAAGTTCAAGAATTAATAAAAACAAAGATCAACAAAACTGTTTCTTGTGCCTTGCTTGGTAACGGATTTATATAACTGACTCGAGATTGTAAGAGAAATTTAAAGTAAAAGCAGCAAATGAGCAGAAAACATGGGGAAAATAATCGGCGTTGATAAGTGGCGACAGTTTGCTTCATGCTTAAGTGCATTCGTCAGGCCATGATCCTGGCGATTGCGTTTAAGCACATATATATATTCAGTAAACACACAAAATCCTGTTCTAGACAAGAATAAAAATCCGTTACTAATATAATTCAGCTATACATATAATTTAATTATTACAGTCAATAATTTAGAGTTACATTTACTAAAATTAGGCTTTTAAAATATCTTAACTAATGAAATTCGTCATCACCCACATCTACCCAACTAGGATAATAAGTAGCCGGATAAATTTGGCATTCTAATTTTGGGAAGCAGACTATGCGAAAGAAAAGTCTAAATTGCTCATCAGAGAGACAGCAACGAGAAAACACTCCTCTTCTTTTCTCATGGCAATTTTCAGCCAATAAAATCTAGAGATATGAGAACAGGCATGATCCTCTAGGTCTTGAATTGACATGGCATTTACAAAAACAACGAAGCCTTCTTAAATGAATTAAAGAAAACGTTAGTTTTATATACAAACGTGACACACTCTAAAAATCTAAATATCAATACATAGATCTATATAATTCGTCTCGCAATACAAATATATTTAGGAATTAATATATTTATTTAACATTTATATAAAGAGGAAAACATAATGGCGTAATGGGCCATGGCGTAACTTTTTCAATATACGATTCATTTCTTTGAATTTTAAAAAAAGTGAGGTTTGGGCATTCACATTTAGAGTTTGTAAGCTATTCAAATGGATCATTATTAAAGCATTTGAAATAACGCGTAGGCTTTCCTTTAGTACGAAGGCGATCAAAATTATCCACAGTTTAATTTTACTTCTGATAACAATGATATATACAGACGACACATACATGGCATGGCTTTTATGTTAAGTGCCATTCATTCTTGAAAAGTTACGTATTGCCTTATCCGCGGTCTCAGATCCAAATTTATTTTTCTTCCACTGATTGCAATACAATATTAGATAGTTCTTTCTAAAATATAATTTAAATTGTAACTTTGGAGAGAATTGTCGCCTTTCTCAATTATACGCAAGTGGACGCAATAGACTACACAGGTATTTGAACTTATGCCTAACCGGATCCACTTCCGGTGCTGACTTCTGTTACATATCTGGTAGACATTACTAATGTAGTTTAATCAAACCTATTGCTTCTCTTCCATAATATATTTATGTCAGTTTAACCTGACCTGAATAAGAACTTTCAGAAAATAATCCAAACCATAGTTTATTTAAATTGTACGACATATAAATCTGGTGAATATCTTCCGAGCACAGGAAGGTTATTTTCAGTTGATATTAAAACGGTTGATATTAAAGGTATTGATCACGCTTATTAAATTCAATCTGAGATTATTGTAAATAGAGATATTTCCGGTATTGAAGATTGAATGTACGTAAATGTATAAAGTATATATTGTATATATTCATTAGGTAGACACACATGCCTGGTTGCATGCACACGCACGACCACACGAACACAAATACACACAGACATGTATATATATAAAAAGTGAGAGAACGATAGAATGACAGATAGAAAGAAGAAGACAAATATATACATATATATATATATATATTCTTTAGTATATATATATATATATATATATATATATATATATATATATATATATATATATATATATATATATATATATATATACATATATATATATATATACATACATATATATGTATGTATATATAATGAATCATAAATTATATTTTGGCTTCATAACTGTATTCCCAAAAATGTAGTATAATTACATTTTATTTAATTATGTAATCATTTATATTATATATTTTGATTTGCGTCCTTATAAGGGAGCTCTTCGTAACTTTTTGAGTAAGTTTTTGCACATTTTGACGTGAAAATAACTTTAGGCAACTACTTGAATATTTTTGGCTTTCTAAAGTTTTTTAAGCAATCGGAAAATCTTGGTCTAAGATCAGCTGAATATGGCAGCTCGAAGAGAAGAGACCATATGAGTTCCATTTATCTCCCTTTGATAATTTTCACTGCCGCCTTGCGATAACATGGGAGAGATATATTTTGCTTTTCTTTCTGACTAGCGCAAAAACTGTATGTGGTATTTCATATTAATACTACTATGATAGATTGTTGTATGCAACCCATCACTTATAAAGATATTGTTGTGACAGCAGACTTCTCAAATCATATTCATATATATTAACCAATCAGCTGCGTAGTATGAAACGCACGGTATTCTTTGAAATTGCAGACGATAAAAATTACTTAAAAAATGAAATTTTGAAGGCTCATATAATATTATGATCAAGGGCATTTTGTCATCTTAAAAGGGATATCTAAAAATTGGGAAGATATTCATTAACCAATAAACTTCAGATTACACACTTTGCGTCCAGAAAGTAAAACACTTGTACGAACAAAAATAAAATTGTTTTAAAATGTCAATCGCAATATCTTGTCAGTGGCATTTACCGAAATATGTATAAAAGAGGCATTGCTGACTAAAGACAATATATATATACATATATACTTACATATATATATACTTACATATATATATATATATATATATATATATATATATATATATATATATATATATATATATATATATATATATATATATATATATATATGTATGTATATATATACGCATATATATATACATATATACATAAGTATATACATATATATATATAAATATATGAACATATATATATATTATATATGTATATAATTTTCATATAAAAATATGTAAATAAATATATAAATATGCATATATATATATATATACATATATATATGCACATACATATATATACATATACATATATATACATATGCATATAGATATATAAATATACATATATATATATACATATACATATATATATACACATATATATATATACATACATGCATATTCATATATGTATACATATATATATACATAAACATATATATATATATATATTTAACGATAAACACTCGTGTTTGCTTATACAAACTTTGATATAGTTGAAAATTAAAAGTGCTCGATACAAGTATCTTTTAAATGTTAAATGAAGAATCAAAAACTAAAAACGAATCAACTTATGTTTCACTCTAAAGGATCGTCGGGCAAAGTAAAATCTTTATTGTGTGTCGATTGCAGGTTAATACTTAAATAGGTAAGCTATTTATTTCCGCATATGAGTCTCATCCGGGTTCCATATTGTTTTTTTTTGCATGCAAACTTAGCGTCATAATTTCTGCTCTTGTGTTCAATAGCGAAACTGGGTTCTCAAATATTAAGACAGATAACTTTTCCTCCTGACAGTTTACAAAATAAGTTAATGTTGGCAATCTTAGTCTGGGAACCGAGAAAATATTTATTTGATTTTCTTAACATTGTTCCAACATTTCCGCATTTAGATATTGTGTCACTGAGCATCAAATGTCAAATTATTTTATTAAACTAGACATTAGTTTTCATTGTTTTATCAATTTAATATATCACATCCCTTTCACACAATTATACTAATTTCAGTGGCTGACCACAAAACATTTTCCCTGTTGTATCCTTCGTCCTACAACAGTTGTCACACATTCTACTTGTTAGCTTATACGGTACTTTGAACTGACATCATTATTCAATTCTCGTAGTAAATGAGATATTCTCCGTTAACCGTCACGGAGATTGTATTAACTCTTCTAGAAAACAAAATTCTGTCAAAAGAAATAGTGCTCTTTGATTTAGTTAAGAAACAAGCTCAATAAAAAGCAAAAAGTGGTGAGTATAAATGAACAAGATACTTCTTCTAAACTTTGAATCTTATTTAATTGTTGATTTTCATTTTAAATATATGTTCTACTGGAATGTTTATATCCAATATTTAACATTAATTTAATTGTTTAGGAAGACAAGTCTTGGGCAATTGCATTAAAATATTTTCTTGCTTGATTTGTTTAGATTTTTGTTCAGCTTATCAACATTTTTGGGGTTATTTAAAGCAGAAATATATATTGGATTATAGAAGAAATTGTTTTTGCCTTCGAATTAATATCACTGTAAGGCATTTTTGCAGATAACAATGATATATACAGACGACACATACACGGCTTGAATGAGATGATTGACTTATAAATGTTCTAATTGTATTTTACACTTATGTGAATGAAACGAAACCGATTAGAATTCGATCTCTGCACTTCGCCTTCTCATTCCGAGTTGGCATTTATTATACCACACGCACATCCACAGCTCTTTATAGATATCCTTTAGAATTTAAAAAAAATATCTAAATAGAATAATGAAAATGATTTACTGATTCATTCTAATATTTTTTTTTCTTTTTAATAGAATTATATATTATTGAATTACTGTGGATTTTAAAAGTATAATTAATTATTCTGAATAGTTTTTTTTATCGTGACTAATAAGACTTTAAAACGGTCCAGATTATCACAATGAAATTATTCTTTTAGATATTAACATAACATAAAATGTTTAAATATATGGTAACATTATTAAAATTCCTTTTGTTCGCATTAGTCAATACAAGCTAAAAACAGTAAATCAATAGTGAATGCTATTTTAAAAGTTTACTAAGCATTTAATATTATAAGTGTTAATGGATAATGGCAGAAATTCTAATCTACTATTATGTTTGTTCTTTTTTTTGTTGTTGTTGTTTTGTTCCGAATGATAAACATGTAAGTTAAATCATTTCTCCATTTCCTAGATGATGAAATGGATAAATAATTTTAAATTCAATAATTTACAAAAAAATCACTATGTCTTCAACTAGGCACAAATTATATATATATATATATATATTACTTTTTTAATACTTATCCTATCGAACTATTCAGGTTACCCTCCTACCACCGCAAAATAATGACGATCATTTAAATTAGATGCCTTCCTTGTAAGTGATACTAATCTTGAACCAATATTACATTGGCTGCCAGATTTGATAACAATGTAGAAATATTTTTCTTGCAATAAATCTAATCAGCTGCCACTGAAACAAGGCAAACATTTCTTTTACATTAATGAAAAGAGTCTTATTATCGAAAGTTTTATTCATGGAACATAAAGTATTTTTTTAATTGAACATAAAGTGAGGTTTTCTGATCTTAGTTATTTTAAGATATCTTTTGCTAAAAATAATTTTAAAATATATGCGAAGAAAAATATTTTTGACGTCAAAGAAAACGATATTTTTACAATAATTATTATATCACGTGAATGAAATAATACAGTCTTTGAATTTTTCACATTTCATTCCATGTCTCCTATTATATAAGACACATTTCTCAGAAGGCCTCTCTTCAGTTTATTTAACAAGAAAAACGCATATATTACAATGTATAGAAAGGTTCAGAGTTTATTTTGTATAAGCGGATTTGTTAATGAATTCTGACCTTCAAACACGGCATATCAATTTCCCGAGTTCTCAGATTTTCAATATTTATTTTTGCATATAAGCATCCATATATATATATATATATATATATATATATATATATATATATATATATATATATATATATATATGTTTGTGTGTGTATATATATATATATATATATATATATATATATATATATATATATATATATATATATACATATACATATATATATATATGTGTGTGTGTGTATAGATATATATATATATATATATACATATATATATATATATATCTATATATATATATATATATATATATATATATATATATATATATATATATATATATATATATATATATATATATATATATATATATATGTATATATTCATCATTATGGAAGGACTTGTCTTTTGTAGGGCTTATTTGAATTTGACCTTCTGATGATCTGCTAAAGATTTAGCATGAGTATATAAGAATGATTAAGATAGCTGATATGTTTGAATTTATGGGTGTGATATTTTTTGGCACGTGAACCTGTGTTTGGATCTTGGAGCTCTAAAAGTGTGTATATTATATTTTAATGTGTGTATACGTACAAATTAATTCTGTATGAAAATGCTCATTGCTTCAACGCATTCGAATATATCTGTGTAAATTGCCATCTGTAAAATCAATGATTGGACAAGTATTTTAAACATTATAAGTTCTATGATTCACCTCCATAGGATATAGTTTGGAAATTTATAATAAGCCAATTTTCCAAAAATTAAACAGATTTCCAGGAATAATTTCATTGGTAACTATTTTAAATTGATTTGTTGTTCTATAACATGCTATTTTCAACATGTTATTTATTTTTATGGATTTCACCTGAAAGCAAGAAAATAAAGCCTCTATAACTTACAATGGCTAACTGTATTGGTAAAATATGATTAAACGAGAACACTACTAAAGAGAGAGAACAATAAAAAACAGGAATGATGAAGAAAACGATTGCCATTGCCATTAAATTTTTTAATGTCAAAGTTGACTGGAAAGCAAGAATCCGGAAGTGAGTTTCACAAAGGTGAAATTTGAGAGAAGAAATAGTTAGCATAGAATTTACAGTTACCTCTAGCCATTACAAATATAAAATGATGGGCTTTGCTGCCAATGTCGGACAGCTCTTAAATGCGCCAAATTGTAGGTACCAGAGAGGAAAGACCATGAGAGCAATTACAATCAAAATATCTACAGAAAAGTTACTGTGAAGCTCTAGCGGGAAACTGGCTGAAGCGGGTATGCCAATTAAGGACATTTGAATTGCACTTAGAACTATAAAAATATACCCCAGTGCACGAAAATGAGCCTTAGCTTCGAAATTCCAAACACCTGAAGAAGACCTAGGCGTACAACGGACGAATCGTCGTGAATATTGGCAACAAAGTTGAGGGCGACAATTCAAACAATGTAAATACTGTTAATATTTTTACCTAGATGTGAAACTATGCTGGCTTTTATGCAAATAACTAATGATGCTAATATCCCGCGTCTTTTTCGCTCACTATGTTTATTATTCCAACTCAGTATTCTACAAGTGCAATCTTGTAGTTCTGTCGTCTTTTTTGTAGTTATTGTCATTTAATATCTGTAAAATCTCACTGACGCACGTAAACTCAAATTAATTCTTTTAAATTTAATTTAATGCTCCCTGGCCTCGGTTTATCATTTAAAAAAATCAAAACATATGTTTGAATAGCCTACTTTCTTAATTACCTGTTTTAGATGTATTTATAAAGAGTCGAGATCCACGGTCGTTTTTACCAATCTTTAATGCATCTGCGATAGGTTGACAATTCTTAGGAATCAGGCAAACTAATACTGTGGATGTAAAATCAATAGGATAAGCGTCATTTGCGCAACTTTGGAATTGACAAATATTCTTACATCAATTACACTCTGATAATAGACCTCATTTTTGTTGTTCTTGTCAAAACGTTTTGAAGATTGAACCCGCCGACATTTATCAGGTGATTTGTTCTCAATGTAAATATCAAGCTGAATTTAATCTGATATTCGTAGTGCTCAGTTATTTCTTGCTCTGTTCCCACTAAAGATAGATCGGTACTAACCGGCCCATGGAGTGAAATCTAATTTATTATAACATAACCGTCAAAAACCAAGGCTTCAATACACAGGGATATTATCTCGTAGAACAATCTCGAGTTTATAAATTATTGATTAAACCAATTTCATCATTACTGCTGCTAAATTGTGAGTGCATTCGCGCCGGATTTTCTTTGCATATTTTTCCTTTTCTTCACATACTGCTGCAGCTTTGTAGATTTGCTGCCATTCCGCTGTCTATATTCATTCACGGCGTCAATATTGTATTTATGTACATGCCTACTAAGAGGGTTTCATATGCACAAATATTACTGACTAGTTTCTATTTCGTTCTTGCACGATTTGATCTCGTGAGTGATAATATTTAGTCAGAAGAGTAATTGGTAAAAAAATAAAAAATAAAATAAAATAATAATTCGACAAATATTTGTATGACAACTATGTGTGAATTGTTGTTGAAGAATATTATCTTTCAACAACAATGAGTACCGTAACAGAAGGTCCATTTCTAATAATTTTTTGCAGTTAAAAGAAGTTAACAAAACTCCTGAGGTAAAATGGAAAATATTAAATATAACAAGAACTTGTAAACCATTATATGATGCATGTCCGCCATGTTTACAAGAAAATAAATGGATATTATAAAGTTTCCTAACAATAAAGATATGTCAAACCAAACGAAAGAAACGTATTAACGGCTTATGCCGACATTGTCTATATTTTACTTTAAAATAGAATTAAAAACGTTTTCATAAATAAGTACTTATTACAATTATATAGCCATTAATCTCTTCATATATAATGGGCCACACAACGTATTTCGTTTATTCCACTTTAATTATTGGCATGTTTTACCACTATTCAATATAATTAGCAACAAATATAGATGTTTCCACATTTTTAATTTTACCTATTGGCCATTTAAGAATCTTCCTGAGTATATAGAAATATATATATATATATATATATATATATATATATATATATATATATATATATATATATATATATATATATATATATATATATATATATATATAAAATTTTTTTAAAGTGTTTCTGATGAATTTATGTGTAGTTCAACAAATCGGTAAATCATACTTGGAAACATCCATAATACATTTGTCGTTGTAATCTTCTCTAGTATCGTTGCATGACATGTCTATACGTCAGTTTTACTCATAAGTATATTTTTAATTCTGACCTCATACCCATCCTTTAACTTCCGAAAAAAGGTAACGATTTGTTTTTAAATTTCTGTAATAAGTCATTCTTAGCACAAATTATCTACAAAGAACTGAAACATGAAAATATTTTTCTAGCGATATAAAGTGTTTTTAGTGTAATTTATTATAATAAAATTATTATAATCATATTTTGCTCTAGTCTTTATTGAGCACTTTTTTAAATGCTACGAACTGTGGATTTATATTCCATCTGTTCTTCATCTCATATCTATATATATATATGTGTGTGTGTGTGTGTTAAAATTGTGCTCGATGGAATATAACCGAATTATAAATCATACATTAATAAATGTACATTTTTCCTCACCGCTAACACGACCCGGAGTTTCATGCACGGCGCAATATTCAGCACGTGAAGATTGTGTTGCGCAAGAAACTCCGAGTCGTGCCTCTGGGGATTTTATATATATATATATATATATATATATATATATATATATATATATATATATATATATATATATATATATATATATATATATATATATATATATTGTATGTATATGTATGCGTATGTGCGTCATAAAAAGTATGATATGATATATCCGAAAATGTTTGGAAGTTGGCAGATGTGAAATCAATATTTTTGTCAAGTTTCCGTCTCTACGGGCATGCTCATAACAACTTAAAGAAAATAGGTACTTTGAGGATATTATTACACAGGAGACCGTTTTTACCCAGATTATTTTTAAAATATCGAAATAGTTTTAACTACTACTAAGTTAAATCTCTCTATCTCACTGGAAATCTATATAACATTTCTAAATTCAATGACAGTGGTAAAGGAATTTCAATCTTATATCGAATCTACTTGTTTTGTTCAAGTAATAGGTCGGTTTATATTTTTTTCTTTTTCATTCTGATAACAAATATAGAGACGATAGCATTTAACAACATATGAAGCAAGGAATATGTCGGAAGCTATTAATCTCAATGATCTTTTCATCAAACGATTTGATTTCATGTATGTTTTCAAATGAATTTTAAAATCCTCAAAATTATTAAATAGGATTTCTCTTCTCATGTATACATTTCACACAACGTGCTGAAAATCGATATTCCAAATAATTTCTTTTGTGTGAGACGATACGGGAATTGTTGAGTTAAATATGGGTAAACTATCATCGTCCATGCATTGAATATGACTGCTACGTATGGCCTGGTGCTTCTACTATGTATTTAGAGATTCTTGATAAAATATAAAATAATTTGCAATTTAATTGTTCGTGGCGTGGCATATCAGCTTCGCACACTTTCTCGCCAAAATGTAGCCCTTCATTAAATTTCCTATAAATATTTTAAAGGCAATTTTTATAATGATCTTTCTTCTTTGTTACTTCGATTGTACGAGTTTAATTGCAGTACTACATTGGCACCAAGCTCTCAGCATTTTACAGTAAGAATAGCTAATTGTAACTAAAAGTTGTATGTTAATACTTTCTCCTCTCGCGATTTTCCCTTGTGGAAATTTCTTCTGGATTCCAGCTTTGTACTTAACTTTTGTCTTCAAACATTAAAATTAAACGAGGCTCGTTATCTTCTGTCTTCGTTAGTCCGGTGATTTTATTGTTGCCTTATTCTTTTCACATATTCTTTGACACTCAGTGTCCGCTTTGCGTCTTAGTGGATTCGACGTGCTTAGGGTGAAATGGTAAAAAATAAGACAATATTTTCAATATAGGAAAACGCTCGTTTGTAATAAAATATAAGAAAACATATCGATTTTTAGTAATTTCTTTGAAAGCGGACCAAATATTTTGTGATGCTATTTTGACACTTATAGCATTAAATTAGTATTAAAAGGGTTCATGTGAAAACCTCGTTTAAGATTTGGAGACTTGGAAGGCTTAAAAACGTTAAGGTGAAAGCATGCATTGAAATATGAAGCAAAAAAGGGAAATAGTTTTCTCTTTGTGACGACCAGGAATGCAGAATGGAGTATGTATGTAAAATGTAAGGTGAAAGACAAATGCAATTGTTGGAATCCGGAAAGCAGGTAATGTAAACAATTTGGAGTGTCGTTTTTTAAACATGCAAAATGGGCAGAAGTTTTTTATGAGGTAATCATCGAAACTAGCGTCCTGATCGTGTTTCTGAAAGTGGCTGGCTAGTTGTTATAATTGTTTCGGTAAATTTTGAAATGGCAAAACCAGTAATGATAGTGCAATGTAGAATCTGTCCCATACACAGATATATTCACCATTATTAATTGTGCTACGTTGCATTTTAACATGAAAAACCTGATTTCTGTATCCCATTGTCTCTTTGGTCATATCTAAATTCCAATCTGAAATGCAGTATCATTACTTACTACGAACGTGAGCACAGATATGCGTATAGACGTTGATACGATAGGTAGTTTATACCTGTGCTATTCCCTCTCCCTGAGATCATTAGAATTTTGTTAGGAAATCACTTCAGAGATAACTTTACAATGTAAGATCGGTAAAAAAAAATGTGCCCCAAATCAGGATTACAGAAAAAGAAAGAAAGAGAGAGAGAGAGTGGGAGAGAGGGGGAGAGAGAGAGAGGAGAGAGCGCAAGAAAAACATCTGTGTATGTGTGTGCGCGTGTGTCTGTGTGTGTGTGTTTGTTTATAGCGTTATATACGACGTGTAATGACCGTCTCGTTTGCGGGGTGCGTCTACGATCAAGCGAAGATAATAGTGTCTTTTGAATGCAAATCATTCATCACACATTCTCGAAATATCTGGTCACATTCTTCATCTAACATAAACGGAGTAATTTATAAAGTTTTTTTTTTAATATCCCGAAATATTTTATGAATTTAAATGTCATTTTTAATGGGCATCTTTATTTGAGAAGACGTTTCGTTTATTTATTAAACATTAAATTAATTTATTAAAAAATGTGTGCATTGGGGTGGTATGCTGGAATAATGGATAACGGCTCGGATTGAATAACCGGAGAGCCGAGTTCGAATTCCTGTCAAAGTCCATTACATTCATTTACGTCCTTTGGGAAATGTGTGAATTATCTTCTATGATTCTAAGAGGATTCATAGGATCTATAGCATTGGATGGCAACTGGTATACCGCAGAAAGAAATTGTAACCTACTCGTCAGTCATGTATCGAAAAATAAATAATCGCCTAAGCGTTTATTACGATGTGCATGTGTGTGTGTGTCGTTGAATCTGACAGACAAGGAAAATGTGAGAGAGTCTGTTTACATAAAACGTATGGCACCCAGTAGAAATCTCATCTTATTCAGCAGCGGGAACGGTGTGTTTTTGTTTTTTTATTTCTTTTATAATAGAAAGACACCAACTCTAATTCTAGCCTCACTGAACTCGCGATGCTCGGAATAAAAGTTACTACTAGTATTAAAACAACACAAAAACAATTTAACAACACTTAAAAAGAACCCTTGAAAAAGGCTAAAGAAGTGTCCGAAAGCGCTTGGAACAATGAACACTACGAATAATTTTGCATTCCCTTACTCTAACCAAACAGAAATATGTAAGAATATTGAAAAAAAAATAGATAAAATTATACAAAATATTTTATGTCGATTAATTTTAATATTCTACTTTTCCATATAACGAGTAATCATCCTCATACAAGGAGGAAATTCCGTTAAAAATTGTCTGTCGATCGAAAGAAAATTGCAAGAAATAGGGTGCAAGATTTGGAATTTCATAAGTTATCATCAGAGTAGATAGAAACAATTGGTGAGACTAAAATGATGTTAGAAATTAAATGTTAACTTAGATTCAAAAGAAAAAGATAATAATTTTTGGAAAACCACGATCACTTGCGGCCTAAACTACGAGAAAGATGTACGGATGAGAAAACTGGTAATGATGGAAGAGTGATCGAATAGATACCTGCATTGGGTGAGAATAACATGAGGTAATAGATACCTTAGCTGTGAACACTCATATAATAATCCACCGGCCCGGCAAAGTATGTATAATTAAGAATTGTTTGCATGTTTTCTCGCCGCTCAATTACACAACATAATTCACTTAGTGTAACCTGATTAAGTCAGCTTCTCCCAGCTTCCCTGTTGTTAGTGATAAACTCATACAGCTATTTACAAGAAAATCACAATCCTTTACTGCGGCCTGTGTTTTCCATAGTGAATGGTAATCAAATGTTTTCATCCCTCCATTCATTTGAAATCTAATGTTTGAAATCGATTGCCTGAAAAAAGAAGTCTTTCTAGGTGAACAAGCGTATTATTCTATAACTATGTATTTGCTTATCGGAAATTGATCGCCGAACGAATAAGAATTAAATCTTTTGGACTCACCCTCTAATTAGAACATAGCTGATTCCCTCCTGAATTATATGTAATTTCTCTGTGAACCACAAACGTTTATGTATTTTGCCTGTAATCTTTATAATTTCCAGGACGGTGTGGGAAATAGACTATGATTAAAGATCTGAAAATGATATTACAAATTATGGTTCAATTTTGAGTCGGGTATCTTCTCTGAAACAAATCGATTGATTTCGTTACTTTTAATATATCGGTTTATAAAGTGCCATGCGGACAAATATCCATCGCCTGGCTTCGTTGCGCTCTTGATGAAAGTCAGTCAGTCATGAGTGATACACGCTCGGGCGATCATGTTTCGTTCGACTCATGACTGACTAGGCAGAAGATATTCTTGCAGTAGTTTATTATTCTTTTCTGCGTAGACCGGTTATAACCTAAGGTTATCGATTCTAGTTTGTCGTATTATTTACCCTTAGCTGCGGTGGAAGAATTGGATTCATACCTTTCCCAATGGCATTAGCACAAAAATACATGTAATGCACTTGACTCGAATTCGAACGCGGCTCTCCGATTCCTCAAACTGAGCCTTTATCCATTGATCTAACACATCCTATATACAATTCCTTGCTACAGTTTTTAAAGCAGTATTTGTAAATTATTTCAGTCCAATGTTAATAATATTGTGTAACCTTTATTATTATTCTCGTTTCAGGATATGGGTAATCCTAGATTTAACCAACTTGAGGTATTTCGTTGCTTGAAATAACTTCTTCCCTTAATTTCTGTGTTATCATGAGGGAATGTGTGAAGAGGATTTTTTCAGTGCGCCCACGTCTCTAAGTGATGTGACACAAAGACAATATTTCAACTGGGTTTTCTGGCCCCACGGCATTTCGCCATTCAGGAACGCTTCAGGCGCCGGATAATAACTCCAGCACACCACTCCACCGAATGAGACATACTGCATGGTGGGATGTCAAATTGGGGCGGCGATAATATTAATTTCAGACTACACATTCTGCCCCATTTTCACACTAGTCCGCCAAAGGAAGCCAGGTACAGAGTTGATGATATGAACCCAGTGAAAGGTTTCGGAGATTCGCGATTCACCTATTGCAAGTGGTGAACTTGAGAGGTGAGCATCTGCGTGAAAATTCTGAGATTGATATGTATTTGTGCGAGAAAGAAAACCGACAGACGGAGAGATAAATAACTGCAACGGATGCATCATACATCGGAGAGGGAGATTATAGGATCCACATGTCGGAGAAAGTAACTGTGGATTTGCTCCTCGACACTGGCCGAGAGGAAATGACTTTCATTTTAGCCTTGAGAAACCGATCCATCAATGAATTTTCTTGGGAATATTCTCAACACTATACACAATTATTTAAAGTGACATCGGGAGATAAATATAAAATTACTAATTTGTAATAACACAAATGGAAACAAGATGAGACACACACACACACACACACACACACACACATATGTATGTGTATATATATATATATATATATATATATATATATATATATATATATATATATATATATATATATATATATATATATATATATATGCATGTATTACATTTATATACATACACACAGAGACACAAATCGATTAAATTCAGTCTACTCAAATACGTATAACGACTTAAGTAAAAATAAACTGTCGGATTAATAAAAAAATATTCATCCACTTTTTTTATATACATTCATGCATACACACTTATTATATATATATATATATATATATATATATATATATATATATATATATATATATATATATATATATATATATATATATATATATATATATATATATATATATATATATATATATATTTGAAATTATTAGGAGAAATTGATAATTATATTTCATGATACATCGAGTCTGAAACCTCAACAGAATGCAGAAATTACTGGACGGCCGATTCGTCCTATATTTGGGACTCATCCCAATATATTTGGAGCAGTTGGTATGGTGTTTGCTTCTCAACCTAACTGTCAGGGTTTCAATTCTCGGTAGTGGATGCGCACTGCTGATGAGTCCCAAATATAGGAGGAAACGGCCGTCCAGTGCTTTCTGCATTCTGTTGAGGTTTCAGACTCGATGTATCATTAAATATATATATATATACACACACATATATATAGAGAGAGGGAGAGAGAGTATAAGTATAAAAGTGAACATTGAACGAAGTCGACAATCAGTCGACTGAATTCAATATCCACTTTCATATATATGTGTGTGTGTACAAATGCCCGCATGATCTTTTAGGCTAGTATAGGATGCAGTCTCGTGTCATGCAAGAATTTATAAAGCAATTATTTTAATAATCTAGAACGTAATAACTTCTGCATATTTTCATAAACTGAAATGGTATCAATATGAAAAACCCATAATTATTTGATTTTTAGGAAGCAAATAAACGAAAAGATTGTTTTAATTTGTGTCCTTTTCTTTCAAGTACATAATATGTTTGATGTCATTTCAGAATGTTTATATCATACAGATTATTATGAACAATTAACTTGAATTTTCTCCATGTTATAACTTCTAAATAGGTCAATATTCTGAAATGACACCAAGACGACTAACTCCTATTTATTCAGGTTGTTTTATTCGTATACAACTGGTTAGATTATTTTTTATCTGTTTTGGATTAAAAACATAAAAATTGTAGCATTTATTAAAGAATATATTTATTGACAAATATCTTTTAGACATTTCATTTTATTTAAAGTATTTTTAAGTCTATGATATTGGGGTACGTTAATCTCATTAGCCTCGGAGCTACAAATGATCATAATACCGCTATATATATATATATATATATATAATAGATATGTTGGTTAATAAAACAATGACAAAAGAAAGGTAGCAAAATAATTAGTACGCCTGTGTCTTTCATCAACGGTTCGAGAAACAAAGAGAGAAATAGGAATTACTTAGCGACAGTTTTTGTGACTGATAAACAATGAAACAAACAGGAATTACTCACATGATATGTTTTTGTAAATTGAGTATTTTCAAGCTGAAATAGTATTATGGGCAAAAGCTAGATCTCTATCTGATGCTCAATGTGCGAAACCTTTTATGAAAATAAACATATATATAAAGTTTGATCGGTGTAAAAAGCGTTAGTCAGTTCTAGTGCGTGCCTTGGGGAGAGTGAGATTGTAAAGATTGGTGAAGACAGTTATAGGTTGGGTAGGGGGAATGACGTCTCGCGTGTAGCAAATTTGTAGAAAAAAGTGGTAAACCATGTGGTAGAGTTTTGAAAGACGGGAATATGGTTAGAATATGATGTGGAAGGAATGGAAGAAAGAGAAACAGGGATAACGAAAAAGAAAGGAATATGTAATTGTTATACACCATACCTATGGACACTCATAAATACGTTGGACATTATTGTAAGTCGGGGATAATATGATGTCTAAGCAGTTGTTTACCTACTTGACACCACTGGCGCGTATTGCTTTTTTATGTCATAAAAATTACCATTTAATTTCCAGCCTACGTTTTGGTTATTCCTCATTCAGTCAGCCTTCCTAGGATACAAAGATATTGATAAAATATTAAATAAAACGAAAAGAAAAAAGTGTAGAAACAAAATCTCGATATAAATTTGGAAATGTGTTGTTAACAAAAAAGTGTTTAATAAAATAAAGGAAAAGCAATGAAATAAGCGTGTACACATATAGATGCACATGAGTACATTTTTGTACATGGCAGTGTGTAAACGTGCACAAGCCACTACAAAAATATGAATCACCATACACGTACAGATCAAAATACACGTTCAATATTAATATCTATCTTCACTAACCTCCACTTCTCCTTACATAAGTATATATGTAAAGCAGCCATAGTGATAAATTCAATGATTGTTTCATGAGTAGCCGTCAGTGTGCAGGACATTCTTTCAATTGCTGACGAGTGCGTCAAGAGGGAAATTGTAGGTGATTGAACATAAAATATACTGGTTCGGTGGGATGATGGCTGATAAAATTTACGAAAACAAAGGTGGGTGGGAATTACTCATCCAAGGAGTAATTTTGTTCATTATGGGTTTCTCTTTGGAAATTGTACTTTTTGAGTAAACACAAATCCCTGTTTAATCTCTCAATGTGGGGATTTACTTTTAGGATATACTCCGATCTGCGTCTATCTTCCCGTCTGCCGAACCAAGACGCTAAAATCACGCACCCGATGTCCTGGATGCTATGACCAGTTTAGTTGAAGTGTACAGAGATCTGTATTTTTTTGGTTGTTGTCCCTACTGTTTTTGTTTTCAGTGTGTGTGTTTGTGTGTGGCTATGGTCCGTAGCGTGAACTCTGAACCGGTTTTTGACACATAATTCTCATTTTCACATTTGTGAAAGAAAAGTAATGATACAACATTGGAAATGTTAAAGCTTGAAACAGGTGTGATGTCGGTGGGTGTAAATGTTGTGAGTGAAGAAGTGTTTGCAGGCCAGGCAACGGGGTTTGTTGCAGGTGATATTCCCTTGTTGAGATTTTGTGTTTTAGATGTTAGATGATGTTAAAAGTGAAAAAGTTGGGGGTCAGTCGCCTCGCGTGAAAGGAATTATCGCTGAATAATTTATTAATAGTATTGTCTAGTTTTATATGTTGGAAATCATTAGGTAAGGAGAGGGAAAGTTTGTGGATGGTATAATTAAAATAAAAGACCATGGGAATTCTGGAATTATAATATTTAGTTTCATACCGGAGGAGAAAGTGTCTGTTATGTTTGGAATTTTTGGTGATAGATGATTTGATAACATTGAGAGGGTAATTCCTATTAAGAAAGTGATTACAAATTGTCCTATGTGTTTGTCCGAGACTTCCTCATGTAATCAGGTGCATTTACATGCCTACAGATTCATGAAGTTTTAAAATAAGAAGGAAAATAAAAAACAAGAAATATTAGAAAAAACAACATATGAATGAAATTTTAGTGAGGGAAAATGAAAAAATGAAATGAAAATTCATAAAGGTTATTACATACTTACATTTAAGACGGGCAAAATTTTCTGGTGGCAGGATTGGAAGAGAATAATAAAGTGGGAGTAAATTTTATTGGCATTGGATTTGTGTAGGGCAAAACGGGTATTTAAATCCCTCAGCCAAAGCAAGAGAAGGGGGCCATGCTATGATTGAATTAGTTCCAATGTGTGTGTGCATATATATATATATATATATATATATATATATATATATATATATATGTGTGTGTGTGTGTGTGTGTGTGTGTGTGTGTGTGTGTGTGTGTGTGTGTGTGTGTGTTGTATATATATATTCAGTTGTATGGATGTTAGTATGTGAGCCTTGGGTTTCACGCTTCTGCGATCCTGACCCATGAAAAACACAATCTTGAGCACCTGAATATTCCGTTGTGCGTAAAACTCCCATGAATTAATCTCCGATTAGTGCTCTCGGAGGGAATATATATATATATATATATATATATATATATATATATATATATATATATATATATATATATATATATACGCATATGTGTGGATATGTGTGTGTTGATGTTTGCGTTTTTTTTCTGTGTCTGTAAGCCAAGGAATACTAACCACTTATGCTACCATGGTTTTCATCAGTAAGGTTTCTTCAGGTAGCATAGGTTAGTTGTATTTCCCGAACGCCTTGTTTGTTTATATTTATTCTATTATTTCTTGGACGGTTTGTATATTCAAAAATTTACAATAGCTTTGCTCATTAGATTTTTCCTTTTTCACGTTGTGTATTTGGTACTCTTTTTTATAACCGTTTTCTAACTTTGACCGGAAAAATCTCTCTCTCTCTCTCTCTCTCCCTCCCTCCCTATATATATATATATATATATATATATATATATATATATATATATATATATATATATAATATGGAGAAAACAACTGAAAAGTTGCAAATTAAAAGAAAAAAAATTGAATGTTTTTTTTTGTGAAAGTATTTAATTATATTTTTTTTTTATCTATATATTTGATATTTCAGATCGCCCCGATATATGCGTTTATGCCTTTTCTTAAAAAGGTTTCCTAAATGTTATATTGTTCCCTTCGGAATCTTTCAGATATAAAGTATTTTTAAAAATGGTATATTGCTTTTATTTTTGATAAAATATAATTTTAATATTATTTAATATTACATTCGGGCATTGCATTTAACAGTTTTCATTATTTCAAATATCATTACACATCGCTATGAAACAAACGTTTCTTCTTATTCCACAGTAACATAAAATTGCTTTCAGCTAATGGGAGATAGGACGGAATCGAGTGCTAATTAACAACTCTTTTAACCTAAAGCTGATTTCATATTACCCAATATGATTTTATATTACTACGCCAAAATATTTTATGATTAATTTATACATCGATGTAACTATTCATTTCCACATCGGTATAACTTTGAAGGTGATGTTCAACGTACACAATTATGTTTAAATGGAGAAAATGAATAATGTAAAAATGAAAATGTATTTACAGAAGGAGTAAACATCATAAAATGCCTGGATAAAATAATTTTATTTATAATTTATTTTCTCATTTATTTTACACTTTTACTTAAAATATTGATTGTATTTTAATTCAATATTTACTCATAATTATGCATCCTTAATCTACGCTGTGTGGTATTTATTGTAAGTTTGTCTCGCGTATTCCTCAAATTATGTTGAATCATTGCATATACTATGCTTGCAGATTCTTTATCAGGTAATTAGAGCTTGTGCATGCACTTAAGCACAACACTGCAAATTGTTGCAAAACGAAAACATTTACCCGAGAACTCGCGTCATATTGTTAAATAGCCTCTTCCGATCGTCACTTTCATATGAATGTCATGTGTATAGCCATAGAGAAATATAAAAACTGTCAGATGTAAACGACCGTATTAGCAGATCAATGGCTAAAAATATTTTTGAGCGAACTAAACCTGTAGGTATTAATGAGGATCATCCTTTAGTATCTGTCTATATTTCTGAGATGAAGTATTATGTGCACCATGTACATTATTCTGACTATTGTCCTCATCTTTGTCGCCATATTTATCCGATCCTTCAATATCTGTCTATATTTCTGAGATGAGGTATTATGTACACTATTTACATTATTCGGACAATTGTCCTCATCTTTTTCGCCATATTTATTACAACGTTGTACGCTCTGGCTTTCTTCAGGACACATGGCACAGTGGATAAAGGCGTTGGTTAGATCCAGTGACAAGACCCAAAGAGTGTGATTTCAATACCAGGTTAAGGTAGTGGAGATCTTGGAGAGGAGAGTTAACAGGTGATAACTAATAACTGACATCCATTAAACTTGGCACATGGAACTAGAACAGTCTACAGCATTGAGTGAAATAAAGGGTTCAGTTCGACATTCCAGTCACCTGAAGCACGCCGCAGCGTATAACGGCCGAATCGTTGTAATAAATATGGCGACATAGATGAGGACAATAGTCCGAATAACGTGAATAGAGGATCATCCTTCGTCCAGTATTGTGGACTGGCACTGTATAATCCCAAATAAAGAATTCTAACCCAGAAAATATATCACATCATTTGAAAACTTTTATCAGTAGCAACATTAAAATTGATATATGTAACTTGAAAAGAAAATAATGAAAAAAGAAGATGTTGGCATTCCACATTATTTCAAAGAAAAGGTTAGGAGGGAAAGTCCCAACAACCCTGGAAAGAACTATAAAACTTGAGAAACATATTCTCCTGAAAAAAAATTGTTTTAAGGGAAATATATTATAAATTCCGGTTGACATCCCATGAATGCTGAATGTTTCCTAAAGGGCTAATATCACCATTACCATTATCCTAATTGGGTTATAATTAGTTTTAATATAATTCCCATGACTCATATTTTTTAGTAAATAAACATGATGTTTCGAATGAACAATTACCATTATAAATATATTGGCATGTGTTCTTTAATCTGAACACTGCATGATTAATATGAAACCAATTTCACTCGATACCCAGGACTTATATGAAATCAGTTTCACATTAACAGCGTAATATGAACGTGAAGGGAACAGTTGAAATATTTCAGTACGGTTTCAATAATCTGTGTCTACACTTCGCCTAAATTTACATAAAATTCAGTAACTGGAAAATGATTTTTGACTAAATTCAAATCAATTAATTTAGACGTCAAAATAAAACCATGAGTTAATATTTACATAGTTTAAACATGTTTCATTAAATCTATTGGCTTTATCATAAAAAACTACCGCCCGATGCTATTATGCAAATACTGAAAATCACTTTGCTTCAATAACAAGGTAATAAAATCATCAACATTTATTATAATAAAACAACTGTAATAGAAGAAATGACAAAAGTATATAAGACTTTATCTTAATACGATTCACTTTAGAAAACCTGTATTTTGAAAACAATCGATATAAAAATAGTTGTTTTATATCGCATATCTAAAGCTTAGAATATGTATTTTTTAAATAGCCCAAGGCATTGTGAATTGTCAAAAGCACGTGGATCACTCGGAATGAGATAATAGCTGCAAGCCAGTCTGGAATCTTATTAATATTCTTTAATATGAACAAAAACAAAAAAAAAGATACACGGGAAAAATCTTCAAACATCATGAGTACAAATCAGAGGTATTTATTTTCAAATGCTGTAAGATATACAAACGGCAACTGGGAATGAATTCAACGAATATCTGATAATCTTAGAAATGTATTGGAACAAAAATTATTGCCTTAGTGCAAAGCTATCAAACGGTAATATTATTGCATGGCAATCGTTATTTTTTGTCGTGGATGTTATTTTATTGGATTAAAATTTACTTCTACATGCGAATTATTCTCCAAAACACACACCTTTAAACACCGAGGTGTTTGATAAAATACAACATATTTTTCTTCTGTCCAAAATTCCAAAAATTGAAAACATCTCCAATAATAAGTCGAATCATAAACAGAATATATCTTTTTTGCATTAGATGCATAATTTAATTTAAAAATCTGAGGTGAATGAATAATACAATAGAAAGAATACAATACATGTTAGACATGTAAAATGCCACTATTTTATAAATATATAGATAAAAATGATTTGGATTTGCATATCCCTAAAATACATTCTTATATAGTGATGAATATAGAAATCCCTCTTAGTGTCATGATTGAAATATCCTGTAGCTGCGCTTTTTAATTGATATTCAAATTACTTTAAATGTTCTTCTCTCTCTAAAATATTATTATAGTTTTAAGTTAGGTTATAATTTTCCCGTCCTTATCGATATGTTATTCTTATAGATCATGCTGAGTTTTCTCTCTTAGTTTGTGAAGATTATGCATTATCTAACGTACGTTGTCTATGTAAGCAGCTCTCAGCTGACATTTTAACCATTAGAGAATCGATTCCTTGGAGTATGTTAGTATGTAATTGTGTCTGTGTATTTCTCTCACTAATATATGACTTCCTGTATGCTGACGATTTCACTCTTGTTGCTCACTCCCAGAGTGACAAGCAACGTTTTATGGATTCCATTTCTATGGCCTGCAGCGCATTAGATCTAGCAATTCACTTAAAAATGCCCACCGTAATGTATCAAACTGTTCCAGATTAAGCCTCAACTGAACAAAGCATTTATGTGTATTGTCAGTAATTGAAGGTTATGGGGAAAAGTTCGTGTATTAGGACATGAATGTAAATATGACAAATACCCTGGTTGATGAGACTTCTTTCCGAAATCAAGAATTCAAGTAATGCTTTTCGAAAACTGAATAGACGTCAATGGTCTCAGTATGGAATTTCGATTGAGACAAACGTGGAAAATTACAATATTTGAGTTTTGTTTTATTTGATGCATGCATGTGAAACCCTGGGTCACTTGAAACGTCTGGAGCGATTTCAACAACTAGGTCACCACCGATTCAACAATTGTGTATAAAGTCTGTGATATTTTAGTGCCAGTCAGCGATGTGGTTATCATTTCCCCTGAATAAATGAGAATAGGATATCTGAGCTCTTTCGATATTGTAAATTGGTAGAAAACAATTCATCACACAAGAAAAGAGTGGACATATGACGATTGCATCAAAATCAAGCAAAAGACTGAGAAAAACATTCTTTATATTCGTAAGTGTCTTGATACGATCTCTGAACACCTTTCCGCAAAATATGATCTAGCATGTAATTAGTTTGGTCGCCTCTAAGTAGAGCAAGACTTTAAAAGAGGCTACGTAGAGAAACAAGACATTCATTACATTTTAAGTGGTACTTATGTAGCTACTGTAAAACTACGCCCAACTGCCACTTTTATACAAGGCATTGGAAATTCGTAGCAGGCCTAAAGTTCCACATCCACACTGACAGTACATACCAGTATATCAAATTCTGCCATTGCTCATAATCTATTGACAGGTAACATATATATATATATATATATATATATATATATATATATATATATATATATATAGAGAGAGAGAGAGAGAGAGAGAGAGAGAGAGATAGGGAGAGAGAGAGATTCACCCGAATCGTTTCGTTCTCTGAGTGACGTTATCAAGCCACAATTATTAAAATAAAAGCAAAAATGTTATTGGGTTATTCTAGATTTTAGTTATAGAAACGCTCATAAATATTCATAAAAATTCATCAGATTAACTAAAAAGGGATTCAAGTTATGGAGGACATGAAGTGATACAATACAATTGCTAATAAACGAAAGTGATTAAGTATGTATATTATCTTATTATGGCATTATTTTATGTATTAATATACTTTGAATAACATGACTGTATGATTTAAAACTTTTCTTTTCATATTTTAGCACATTTGTAGTAATGTATCTTGGTTTGGGAAAGATGTCATTTTTACAGGAATGGAGATATTGGAAAAATCCGGACCGCAGATTTTTATTTTAATAAGATTCGATAGCGGCACTTTCGAGAAATTTCTTTCTAATTGTGTTACATATTCTTTTAATAAGTTTGGCATGTTTAAGATCAAAATTGTGGTTGAATTTATATTAATGTATTTGATAAATTGCTGTATATAAGGGATCTTCTGTTTTCATAGATACTTTTTTTTTTAAATTTCTTGTGTTCCATTATGCGAAAATATATTAAATCAAACAAAAAATAAATAGAGGTAAACCGAACAGAAAGTCTGCCAGGTGACCAAAAAAAAAAAAAATTTAAAAGAGATAATCATAACCAAGAAAGCATAAACCAAGAATAAAAACGATAGGCGAAAAAGGGAAATTAAAGCACAAACTAAGTAAAAAAAAGTCCAAAGAATTGAAACCTAGATAAACAGTAATAATCAGTGATCTATATCTAAGTTCTTAATTTATCAATTACCCGATGGGGTGGAACTATCTGCCTCTTTCTTTGTCATGATAATGGGAATCGTAATTGTTCGGCTTTGTTCACTTAGACATAGATCAATGTGTTTTTTTTTTTACTGTTTAATCGTTTTAACGGGAAACTTATGTAACTGTCGTAAATTTGTGCGTTAAAACACTGGGAGATCCTAGTAATATTAGTTATTAAAACTGATCCACAGAGAGCTCGACGTATTTATTATAACACAAAAAAAAATACCTCAACATAGAGGATAGTCTGTTTCAATCCGGTCTCTAGGGGCCTATATTGAGGTAATTTTTGTTTTTTTGCTATTATATATATAACAGCAAAAAACAAATATATATATATATATATATATATATATATATGTGTGTGTGTGTGTGTGTGTGTGTGTGTGTGTGTGTGTGTGTGTATTTGTGTGTGTAAGAGAACATGCTAAATTCATACATATAAAAAATCTTTTATGTAATAGTTTCTCTGTGTGTAAATTTAATATATATTATCGCAATTATTTGCACGCAAAATACAGAAAATGTTTTTGGGAATTACTAAAATGCTAAATGGTATTGATGCGACGATGCCTTCCGCTCGTCCCTGCAAAAGTTGTGATGCCATCCAATGTTGTCTGTACGCGTATATATGCGTAAATAGACCCGCTATGTTCACAGGCTTGTCACACTGTCCATCATCGAATTCAACAAAGAAAAACGAAAATTCCCACTGATTGGGAAATAAGCAATACGTTTCTCACTTAATCAGCAATGTTTACATATCCCGGTTTCGGGAAGGTGAACTGGTATCTTCTTAACTTTCAGCCACGGAAAAAGGATCCTTATATTCACTGCCCGATCTCGGCGAATGGTCGGTCATTCCGGGCTCGTCCATTTTCATTGTCTACACGTCCCTTCCACACTTTCTTATACGGATGCAAATGTTCTGGAAAAGGAGACCACCTATAGGTAGGCTAGTGGGTTGAGTATATTATTAAGAGCTCTACATGGTGATGTGATGTGTTCTCTTACCCTCTCTCCAGCTTATCAAGAACTGCCTCTTGTACGAGTTTACACTTATGCAACGGGTTCCACTATAGTCTTAGCATTATAGGCAGGTGATCGCCAGTGTCTATCCACTTCTCCACTGTTTTTGTTTGACCTAAGGCAGTGTCCGAAGTCAGCTACCATGTCTCTATTGTCTTATAGATGACAGGATATTCCTTTTGTGCGTTTATGGAGCTAATATCCCCGATCGCTAATTATGGAATTCTTATATCTACAGCTATGGTTTCTGCACCTCCTTCTTCACCCTTGGTTATAGCTGGTATAGCCTCCCCCATTTGCTCTTCATTGTGAACACTTATTGTTGCTTTACTATTAGCTAGCATTAATTTTGCTCCGACCCGTATTGTCATCATCCACTAGTCACGGTTAGAGTTAATTCCCTCTCTCCAAAACAAGGTTCATCAGTTTGGTAAACTTAATACATTTTCCTTCATCTTAAGGTTATTTCTGTTTTCTTCATCTTTAGTAGTGGAATTGATGAGCTGAGGCTTATCTATGCATTATTACTTTGAAGAAAGGCCTACTTAATATCATGGATCTGTACAGGGTGTGTGATACATGCATTTTCTGCACCGTGACGGTTCTTCCCATCTCTACAGACAGGTGTAATAATCCTAAATCCTTATTTTCCTTTCCGTCCGTCAGAAATATTTTTTCTTTTGTAACAAGTTGCATGTTTTTCCTAAATCCTAATTTAATATAATCCCTAGATCTAATGATCGAAATGGATGCCCTTCTGTATCTATTAATTCCCTTTCTCTCCACGACTGCCTTCGATGTTAATTAAACTTCCTGAACTAAAAGAGCGAATGAATCCCTTCCCTGGGAAGATTTCCTGCTTAGATGACCAGAATGTCCACCCCAACAAAACATTTTGGAACCTAGGTGAGCTTTGTGCTTATTCCTCTCGGGTGTGACTCCTTTTACTACATCAACCACGACCCCACTGTGCCTTTCCATTGAGACATGGTCTTTCTCTTTGCATGACGGGCACCAATCTCCTGTACGTGCCTTTGTGAAGACTCCAGCTTCACACACGGTCTATGACTCTTTTGTGCCACCGGAAATGCCTCTGCAAGTGTTGTTGGAGCCACACTAGACATATCGGTCTTTATGAATGTGTTTCTGTTCCGTTTGTATAATACTTCGGCGGTTGTGTTTCGACGGCTTTTCTGTCTTTCTGTACAGCATCCTTAAAGACTATTTTAGTTCTAAGTTTAGAACTCTACTGGCTAGTTCAGGCAACGATTCCTTCTAGCTCTGTCTAATTCTATCTAATTCCCTGGCAGCATCAGCTGCACATATGTATTTTCTGTATTCGTTACTTGTTGCAAGAGATCAATCCAGCTAGCTTCAGGGATTTTGTTTATGTAAAAAAAACTATATAATCGGAAATAGTGCCATCAGAATAAACAAGCTAATTAAACAATTTCTGCCGACGTTAGGTTATGGATTCTGACTTTCATTTTTAGTGCTTCTATCCAAAACGTGAAATTCTAAATGCTTTACTGAATATATAGTATCCTGAGTCCCATTGTAGCGAGGGGGTGAATAATAGCATCAATGTCTACCAATTTATATATATATATATATATATATATATATATATATATATATATATATATATATATATATATATATATATATATATATATATATATATATACACTAAAAAATACTATCGCTAAAAGAAAAAAAGACACCCACTAAAACAATAATATAAAATAAACAAACGTTACTGAAAATGAAAATGAAAAAAAAAGAAGGCTGGCGAGATAGCGAGAGGCGGGGTGGATTAAAAGAATCCTCCTTCGATATAAACTTTATTGTTTTCTTTCGCGTGTTCGTCTTCGTTTCCGTTCTTCTGTCTTTCTCTCATCGGCGTTTGCGAATTTGAATCAACAAAATATAACGTTCACTTTTTCCATCTTTTTCTTTTTTTTTTCAACAATTTATTTTTTCCTTTTAAAGTTCTCATTTTCTTTCTTTTACTTCTGCACTTCCACACTGTGTTTCAGTTTTTTTTATTTTTTTTTTTACATCTCCTCTTTTTCTTATTTCTGTGGCAACTTAGCGCCTAATCCTAGTCGCGGCAACCAAATGTGACAATGTTTTGCGCACGTCAGTGCACAAGCTGTGCTGATATCCAAGGCCGTCTAATGTTTATATACACCCGAATCGCTATGCTCACAAACTTGTCTCACTAGTCGTAACCAAATTCAACAAAGAATAACTTAGAAAATAACAAGCAATACTATTTCTCTTAATCGGCAATGTTTTCCTTCGGCTCCGAGAAGGTGAAATGCTATCTTGCTAACTTCCGGCGATAGGAAATGGAATCTTATATTCACTGCCCGATCTCGGCGAATGTTGGCATATATCCTGCCCGTTCTTTTTCACTGACTGCTCGTCCCTTCCTCAATTCCTCATATGGATACAGGCTTTGGTCCCCCGACACCATCTCCCTCCACGTGTTCTGGAAAAGGAAACCACCAATTCATACTTTTGGTGGTCAGTTTTTCAAAGTACTCTACGTTTATGATTATCTAAAATCATTAACAAAATTTTACCTTTTGACAATTGAAAGAGGGACTGGAGACAGGAAACCTAAAAATCCTGGTCATTAAACTGATTCAAAGATGGACTGGAAACGAGATTCCTAGGAAAGTTGCTCATTAAATTGTCTTAAAGCGAAAAAATCTATCTATCTGATAAGGATGTGTGGGAAATTGTATTGATACAATGATAATATTAATAATTTCCTTATATGTTGAGCGAACAGCAATTACCACTGTCCAATGAAATTTATAAAAAATATTTCTCTTTAGGAAGATACTTTTCTCAAGTTATGTTACAGCGCTTTCTAGTATTGGTGGGTGTTTCCTTGTTAACATTTTTATTTGAAGCAATGTTGAATGCCATTATGTTCTCTACGAAATATTTTGCGCACGTCAGTGCATAAGCTGTGATGATATTCAAGGCCGCCTAATAAACAAACGTCAATGAAAATATTTGTTGACGTTCGAAGTCATGAATTGACTTCTGTCATCTCATAATTTTTTCGAAGAATTTGTAGCACCAAATTACAAGGTCAAAAGTAGAATAGTTCCCATCAATGCCTAGATGTTTCATTCTCTGAAAGTCATTATAAGCCATTGATTTAAAAAAGCGAGATTAGATTTTTCTAAACGGGTTTGGCGCATTTCTTACCCTAGATATGAACGTATTGATCTATGAAAGCAATTTAAGTACTTGAATTAACAGGACAATGCTTTGGACTTGTTGAAATTTGCGGTTTTTTTGCGAAACGCACACTAACGCTGACAGTTTTATATTTAACTTCATATAGTCTATAGCCAATTTTTTATAACAGATCTATACCCAGATATATTTTAAATATTTAGTATTTACATTTTTAATTATTATAATGTATTAGTAAGAGGTGCCATCACTGATTGATTTCATTTCGATAATATAGTTTACGATTTGGAAAGATACATTATGAGACACTTTAAACACTTTATAGTGAATGTTGATTTTAAATAATCTAAAATATACATTATTAAGATAATTGCCGTTCATTCATGTCCTATGAGCACTAATAGGTGCAACAGCGTTGGACACTAACGCAAGGTGCATAACAACGTTGGACACCTACGCAAGTACAAGTAATACGCTGTCTAAATAGTCCATGACTAGCAGTGGTTTACCTACTTCACGCCACTGGCGAGTAGTGTATTTTGTTGACGTTATAAAGTTTACCATTTCATTTCCAACCTCCGTAGTGGTTATTCCTCATTCAGCAACCATCTATAGGTTGCAACATATTCATAAAAACTAAACACAAAATTAAATAATATATATTTTACTTTAGGGACGGGTATATTCAACAAAACATAAAAGAGCATACGTAATTATCTAATAGTCTAAACGCAATATGATGCGTTTTGGTTGATAATGGTGTATTCAAAACAGTTTCATTAGGTTATAATATATATATATATATATATATATATATATATATATATATATATATATATATATATATGTGAGTGTGTGTGTGTGTGTGTGTAATATATATATATATATATATATATATATATATATATATATATATATATATATATATATATATATATATATAGTAAAAAAACAAAAACCGACATGCAAAAAACACACTCATCAAAGCTGACTTGAATTCAAAAGCATGACATATAGATTCCTCTTATTGCAAATGATGAATGATGGTTGAAGGTTCCTGTTTATATTCAGAAGGTCAGTTAGTACCAAATACATGTAATGAAACGAGAGAAATTTAAAAAAAATGTTTCAAAAATATTGTCTGTCCCTTTCGAAAAAATGTTTAGAAATTTTAATCTGGTGCCTCTCATTCGCAACTGTCATTCTCTTCTCGGCTGCTAGAAGGGATAATGGCTGTCAATGCGACATCGGATAACGAGTTCGAATTCTAGTCGAGTTCATTATATTCACATGCGCTAAAATAATATTAAGAATCAGGAATTCATATGTTCTCATCCAGCTATGCGTAAAAAACAGAATATTCCGCTGGAAATCACTCTAGCAGAAGGATAGCTTTGAAATCAAATCAGCCTGAAGATGGTTGGCAAAGTGGGGGGTGAGTTTTTACAGAAGTCAACAGTCAAATACATGCCGCTAGGAGATGGAAAATCCTATTCCAAAAAGTATGCAATTGTAGCATCATTTGATTTTTGGTACAAATAACTAGTGCAGATTTGTGCAGACGATGTCCCATTTGCCTTGATAGCCCACTTGAGCATAAAACGCGTCTGCTAAGATCAGTTTCCCTTTTAGCCTTTTAGATTTTATTCACACACAGAGACACACGCACTCACACACAAACATATATATATATATATATATTTATATATATATATATATATATATATATATATATATATATAGAGAGAGAGAGAGAGAGAGAGAGAGACAGACAGACAGACAGACAGAGACAGAGAGAGTTCATTGTGTAGGGTGAAGCATGGTGAGGACTGAGAATATGTGAGTTTGCAGGCATTTAAGTAAATATTTTTAGGTACCGAGGCACCCGGATGAGCGAGATAAAATAATTAATTCTCCCCTTCTTTTCCTCACTTACATTCCACCCCCATTTCATTACTTACGATTTTCTTTCTACTCTCTCTCTCTCCCTCTCTGTCTCTCGCCTCGCCCCGCCCTCATACTTTTCCACCTCACACTTCCTGTGTTACGGTATATTCTTTCGTTTGTATATCCTTCCACTTTCCTGAGGAGACCTTCCATTCGAAACCCGGTTTGTGATGCTGGGTGGCATTTTAGCCTTTTCTTACACACACACACACACACAGACACACACAGACACACAGACACACACACACACACACACACACACACACACACACACACATATATATATATATATATATATATATATATATATATATATATATATATATATATATATATATGCAAAATCGTGTTACAACATAATTGTCAATCCCACAAAATGTTTAATATCTCAAAGAACAATAAACTAATTGAGTTTCTTTTTTTCAGTTAAAATGTTTAGCCGTCCTGATACCATTTGTCGTCAGAATCACTGAGAAACCATTTTAGATATTCATCTACAAACAGACCAGCTTTAAATGGTTTTGTGTCAGCCTCTCTCTCTTCCGAACTGAGCAATGATGAGAGGGAAAATCATTCTGGCCTTCAGTGATGGTACCAATATTCATAATCTGATTTCTATCTTCAAATTCCATTCAGGAAACATCAAGAGAACGGTGAATATGTTTGAAAAAGTTGGAACGGTAGAGTTAGAAATCTGGATTGGGTGGCCACAACATGAAGAGGGATCATTAATTGAACTTAAATCTAAAGAGAACAATTAGAAAAGATCCAACTCAATTCATAAGACCTTTGGCACGTGAAAGATGAGTTTTACCTATGGCAGTCTAAAGAGCAGTGAAAAAAGATTTGAAAAAGAAATCGTGCATGAAACCTGTGGGGCATCTTGTTACTTCTGGGCAGAAAGTTAGACGGTTAGAGAAGGCGAAGATAATCTTGATTAACTTTGAAGATGGTCCTGGATAGATATATAGAATTGAAATTTATTTCAATCCTTCATGATTTTCCGATCCGTAACTATGTCTAATTAATGATGAACATGCCATTTTAGATGATGACAATTTCATCACGATTCTTCTTTTAAGCTTGGAGAGTATTTATGCATTCCTATTGCTCAAAATAGAGACCAATAGTGATATAAAACGTCAGAGAATCCCAATAAGAAATCTTCTACGATACAACGGTTCGAAGCTTGACGTAGCATCGGACAATTTTGCTGTTGCACCCGGTATATGTATGTATAAGTAAATGAAATATAGGTGTACATATGTATAGTGGAATAATCTTTTCATAATATATGAATGTGTGCGTGCTTGTGAGTATGTGTATGTGTGTAATTATTGTGCAAATATCTCTTCATGTTTCAGATAGACACGCACTATCGAATATGATTATCTATGTCCATTTTGTGAATATCCACAATCATTTTGGCTCTGATATTTAACACACTTCTTGTATAGATATAAAGATTTTAAAACAATATATTTATGTGGGTGCCTTTGCAAGTGTATATGTTTACGTGATTCGAAAAGCCTTATTGTTGTTGCTGTTTTTTATTATTGCTTGTTGTACTGACAATATCATTTTACATATTAATACATTTAACCTGGATTTTATGTTAAAGCAAAAGTCTCAGGACTGAAAGTATCCTTGTTGCATGTGATGTTTTGACAGTAAATCTTGAGCAAGAAATAATTAAATGAAGTCTGTATTTTCATAGCACTTAATAGAAACAAACCATTGTGTCAATTACGTTACATTTCACCTTAAACGAACAGATGTTAGATTTTCATTTACAGCACGGGAGCATTGACATTCGTTAATGCGTGCTAAATGCTTCAGTATTTGAGCAGCATTTCACTTCCTTTCTTTCTTTAATGTAATTGTGACTAATTGATCGTCGTTTTTCATCATTTTGTTAACACCAAATAATTCGTTACTTAAGATTCTTTTAATCGAATGATAAAATCGTTATTTCGTGAATTACCGCCATGAATTTTTGTTTTGCCCATAACAAACTGTGAAGTTATTCTTGGAAAAAAAGAGATAGATTATTAATGACAGTTTACATGACCTTGGTTTTAAATATTTTTATGAACTCGTGCATATCACATGATATTGTGATCACACGGAGAGCTAATTACTAGAAATAATGTACCCTTTTATATTAAATGCTGCTAAATATTTAGAAAAGTTTAACTATTTTTAATGTGAAAAAAAATGACATATTCGTTCGTTAATATTACCTCTTGGGCTAATTTTAATATTTAATAAATTTAATAAACCTAGCTTTGCTTCGGAATAAATGCGTCGATACAATATGATACGATAATAGATAGATAACATATTAAGTAAGTAAGAATAAAATAAATCTATTTTCCTTAAACTATTAAATCTGATGAATTCATGTATTGTATGCCATTTTTTGTAGTCACAGAGTTTTGCCTGATCTATTTGTCATATGCTGTAATGTAAGAGATATCACTCTAGACAAATACATGCGAAAACGGAAAAAAAGATTCAACATTCTCTATCATGTGTTCCAAGAAGTAGGAGCCAAGATAAACCTTTCCAAAATAGATACTCTGATCTGGAAATGGAATGAGAACATTGATGGAGCATCCGTCAAAAATACGTCAGGGTGAGGAATTAATAAATACTAAACACTACAAATTCTTCGGGATATAAACCACAAAAGAAAATCATTCGAATAGAAGGCAAGGAAATTGTACATAGGCTGTGCTAGAGATAATTACTCCCGAAACAGCAGTTTGCTAAAAACAATAAAAAATAAAAATCTTGCCTCATGTACTTAGACTTGTCAGATCGAGACTTTCATATTGATGCCACACATGGCGCCAAAAGCGTTCACATACAGCTAAACTCTCAGCTGTATACAACCGCTTTCTTTGAGCAATGGTTAAAAATAACTTTGAGCAGCCGAAGTCGAAAGGTTTGACGAAGATCATACGTTTGAAAAACATAGTGGAATGACGCTACAGAATCACAAATAAAATAACTCCACCCAACAGCAGAAACCACATCACTTGAAAACTTTTGACAACGTGCAACAACTAAATTCGTCACTCGAATACAAAATAATTTCATAATCAATATGTTGAGATTCCACACTAATGCAAGTAAAATGTTATGACGGAGAAACCCATCAATACTGGAAAGCTTGATAGCAGATTTTGAACATGAGAAACCTATCCTTCTGAAAAGAAAATTATTTTAAAAGAAAATTTATAAATTTCATCTGACAGTAGTACTGGATACTCCATCAGTAAATGCCGAATGTTCCTTATAAAGCCTCGGTTAATATGACCATATCCGTGAACATTACCACATGTCCTTGCCAGATTCACATGCGAAGTGAGTCTACATTATTGGAAGTCTATATTACATCGATCGTTAAACATATAATAGATATAAACGCTTAACGAAAAAATAACACTGCCCACCGACAAGTGTATTTACAATTCCCCTTTACATTACTCAATCTTCCACGAAGGAACCTTTCAGTAATCTGAGTTACAACACAGAGATATAAACTTTTCCCTTTCCATCCTATTCCACAAATGCACCCCTCTTGTTTATTGGCTGTATTGACTAAATATTCCCAGGATATCATGAGTGCAAACCTTTGGCAAAGCTTTCAATCTTGAGGGGACACCACTTTCTGACAGGACGTACTAAATGGTTGTTCTAGTGAAAAGCCATTCACTTGTAATATGAAATGTTGCTGCGTATTCCTTCAACCAATATATTTACATATGATTACGTTACATTTGCTACGCAATTATACGTATTTCGTATTATCAAAACGTCTAAAAAAAAAGTATAACAGTAAATGATAAAGTAGAAGGTTTCTATATCTGTTAAAGATAATGTAATTGAGTTGTTTGAGTGTAGAGAATTTGTTGCTACGTATATATTATTATTTTAATATTAATAATGAATCATTTACGAAAATATATGACTAAGTTTGATTATGCATCTCTCTCCTGCTCCCACATCTCTCTTTCTCCCCCCTCTATCTTCATCCCCCTCTCTCTCTTTATATATATATATATATATATATATATATATATATATATATATATATATATATATATATATATGTGGGTGTGTGTGTGTGTGTGTGTGTGTGTGTGTGTGTGTGGTTAAAGACTAAGGAATATTCGTGTTTACGATTATTTATGAATTTTCTCAATTGTCTCCTCATTCTTCTGGTTTCCAATGAGAATTTTAACAATATTCTTTCAAAATCTTCATAAACAACTATCAACCACGATGCTTTGTTGTTAACATTTTTCTTTTATCTGTGGATGCATTGGTCATTATTAGGGATATTTTTTGCCAATTGTCGCTTCTTTACGAATGAAGTCAGGATGTCCTGTTTAAATCTTTTCTTTCGTAACGCATTCGATATTCGTGTGGGATCTTATTTTATTATCATTATTACTTCTGTATCATATTTCTTATCTCTCTCCTAAAACGGAATGAAATCTTTTCATGGGAGATTGTTAGTTCTTATGGTTAATTCTTCTCGTATTTTAATACATTTAATTAATACTTTTGCGTAGGGGCTAATAATTGCATGTTTACTTTTTTGAGATTTTTTTCTCAATTTATTGTACGGTAATATATGATTTAATTATTATCAGATCAATTGCATATTAACCGGTGAGGTAATATAATGTTTGTGTTTGAAATAGGAAAGCATTCGTCAAGTAGTTAAGCAAATTCATTGTTGACATTTGTCTGCTGAGTTTTCTTTCTTTTTTTTATTCTTAGTTTAGGAATTTTGGGGACTTTTTAAATTATCGCTTCCTATTGGTTTAAATGAAAATATCTATTTATTGTCTCAGGCAAAAGTGATAGATATTAATGAGAAATGTTTCTTGTAATTTGTCTAATTATTTTGTCGACTGTGTCTATTTTGTTGTTATTTTATATTTAATGTTTTGTAGAATATAATATTATTTATTTATATTACAATTATTTACATTATAGTTAATAACCGTTTTTATAAGATTTGTACGACTGTATTTCTTCTATTATTTTGTGGCTACTGACATTGCTATTATTTAATGGTAGATGTTATTGAATTATTTAGCAACAACGAAATTTTATAAAGAATCGAATAAAAAACGTCAATTATATTTAGCATCAGAAAAAAGAATGCGCATAATGAGGAAAGAAGTCGTCGAAAATCTGAAATTCACAAGGTATACAGAAGCCAAGAGTGACAGGGAAAAGCAGCGCATAATCGACCTAACAAGATTATATGGATGATTACAGAACACTGATTAGGGTAGAAAACAATAATAAAACAAATTATTACGTGCTACAAAGGACATTAAATGCTTGTGTACCATGCGTGCACGCATCCTGAAGGAACAGGGCACATAGTAACAATGATATATGGGATGTTAATTCGGTTGCCTCTTTTGAATATATTTGGGCATATATTTCGTAACAACTTTTACTACAACTACTATTACATTTTTTATGCTTTGGTTTCTGTTAGGGCGTGGGTAATCAGAGCTCTCCACAATTCCCTGAATTCCCTACAGCTCGCTAGGTGTGTTATGCGTTGTCTTCCTATATCCAGTGGGTATAAAATTTCATAAACTCACATTCGTCATTATGTGATCTAGAAATTTCTTGTGCCTCTCCCATAAATGTCCTTTTTTCCATTTTCTCTAAATCATTGTCGTTCTTAAAATGTTGGGTGCATCTTAATCTCAGCATCCTTCTGTAGAATCACTTTTCTGTTCTTTCAAGTCTCTTCTTCATTTGTGAGTAAATTTCCCAGCATTCACTGCAATATAGGACTGATACCACGTAACAGTTGAGAACCCTTTCCTTTGTTTCTAATGAGTTTTGCTTACATTTTGGAAGGTATATTTCGCTGTACAATTGCACCTTCCGAATACACACTCGTACTTTCCAGAGGAGTAATGGATAGTGGCTCGGATTGAGGAATCGGAGAGCCGATTCGAATTCCAGTCGAATGCATTACATTCCCTAAAGTGCTAATACCCACGGGAAAGGTATGAATCCTATTCTTCTCCCCACTCTCTATGGGTAACTAGCAGGACAGACCAAGTTCTATAGCTGTGGGTGTCAACTGGTCTACCGCAGAAAGTATTGGCAACTTGCTCCCGGAAAAAAATCTGCCTCGTCAGTCATGTATCGAAATATACATGATCGCCAAAGCGTGTATCACGCATGTCATAAATAGACTGACAGTCCGTCCTCTGATAAAACACTTCCTAGACATTTAAATTTTTGTACTTGTTTGATTTTGATAACACAAAATCTACATTGTAAGCTGTTCCATTGTCTTGAAAATCATGTATTCCGTCTTCTTATAATTAATCTTTTTTCTGATCTTCTCGCTTTACACCACAAACTTCTGCAGCAGTTCTTGTACTTTCATTTCTGTGTCTGATATCAATTTAAAATTATGGCCGCCAATAATAAATTCGGGAATGATTGTTAATTCTCTCAGAATCCACAAACTGCATTGGTTAATAATACTGGTGAAAAGATACAAGTTGTCTTACACACCTGTTCTATTTTTCTCTTATTTCTTATGCGTTTCTGCTCTATCTGCGATAAGCCTTCTTTCTATTTCTGCATATTGTTGTTTGAGCCTGTCCTATTTAGCATTTGTTCCATATTTCTATGTGCGAAATCCTATATTATGTCCCATACTTTGGCAATATTTTTGTCTCCATTTCAACATGGCGAGTATTCCATCTCTCATCAATTCCTTTTCATTTGCTTGACTATTTTTCTTTGGAATGATATATATTACTAAATTTACTAAATCCTCACTTAATGTGTTCCTATTCGTGTTGATTTTATCATTTTGTCCATTGTATCTGCTTTTCACATTGTCCATATACTTCTCCTTGACATACTGGGTACTTCATGAAATGTGACATATTGCAATTTTTATATAGCCTTGTGTAGTATCCCTCTAAGATTACACATCCCTGGAAGGAGACACTACTCCATTCCTTTCATGTTATTCAGTGTAAAACTGCATTCTGTGTCACATATTAATCGTTATATAGGAGATTTGCTTTATTTTTTTTGTCTTTTTTCATCATGGGCTTGTCAATGTCCATATACGTCTTTGGTGTACTTGAATCCAAGTGTTGTCTACAACCTGGCATTTAACGTACACAAATAAACCGATCTTTCTCCGCGTCCATTACGAGTTCTTAGTGCGGATTTGACAACCATATTTGAATCTCTCTCTCTCTCTCTCTCTCTCTCTCTCTCTCCTTGTCTATTTGAAATTCAGTTCTCACATGACTATTTTAATGTTTTGTAATTTGCATTGAGCCTTCGCGTTGACTAGCGTATAGTAAACATTTTCAGTTTTTTCTACTGTTGCATATGATGGCTATTTTGAAAAGCTTTCCTTTCAATTCAACGACAAAAATTCTTTCCTATAGGTGAAAGTATCCCAGAACACATTTCTTCCTCTCTTCGTCTAATATCAGTCCTACTCCTCTTTCATTTTTCTTTCCGACTGCGTATATTATGTCTATCATTGATGAAATCGCCAATGTTTGCACACCTCATTTCATATACACGTAAGATATTAATATTGGGCCTGTTCATTTCCTGCTTTAGATTTTCCATCTAGCATTATTTATACGACTACTACTATTACTACTAATACTAGTACTACTAATAAGAATGAAATATAGGACATCATAACAATATGGGGCATGAAGATGCGATCCATGAAAAGCAACAGCATCATAAACATTAGCACATGATGATGCGGCACTCGTGAAAATAGTAAACCTCAGATTGACAAAAACTTTTCTACACAAAATAAAACGCTTTGATAATGACTTATGAATGTTGAAAGATCTCAGAAGAAATAGAATAATGAATTTTCAGTTTCTCCCTGGAAACCTTATTGCAGAATAATTAAATAAAACAATATTAAACAAAAACATTTCTTTGATCTTTAACCAATACTGCATAAATGAAAACTCTATTTCCATTTAAATGCAATATAAGCAAACATTAAGCTAAAAACGAAAATAGATGAGCGGAAGAACCTCTGGAAAATGTGTTAGGATAAGTCAATAAGGCAGTTGTCGAAAAAGCTATATGTATTTATTGTTCAAATTTGAAACGTATATAATCTCATTACAAATAATTTTCGATAATTGTTTCCAAATCAAATGGCTACTGAGGAGGGAGAAAAGAAGTAAATGGATAAAATATGCCAATATATATAAAATATGTGAAATGAAAGGAAAGTGAATAATATAAAATAACATGGTTAGCAGGATACATGAGGTAGTCTTACAACAAGAGAGACCTATTTGCATACAGTACGAAGAGGCTCTGAACTATTCTCGCCCAGATGTAACTCAGAAATTTTCTGAATAAACACACAGACACTATAAATATATATATATGTGTGTCTGAAGAATTGGATCGTGATTACGATTACAATCTAATAAATTATATATATATATATATATATATATATATATATATATATATATATATATATATATATATATATATATATATATATATATATATGCACATTTCATTGAATACGGCAGACAAGGTGCTTTGATTTAGATTTTTATACAATTTCTCATGAGATCTAATAATTCTTTTTCATTTCAGTTGTCCGAATGTTCTTTTTTTCGCGCGCTTTCAGCTATTCATTTCGCTATTGTCAAGGATTTAAATATGAAATACATACATGCAACAAACTATTTCTTATTTAACAATTAACATATTTATTCCTTGAAAATTGCTAAATGTATAGCCGAAAAAAAGAACATTCAGACAGTTTTTATATAATTTATCATCTGAAAAGAAAAATAAATTATTAGATCGCATGAGAAAATGTATAAAAAATAAATCAAAACACCTTGTCTGACGTATTAATGAAAGGTGCATGAAAGAAGGATTGCTGCCTAAATACACACATTATATATATATATATATATATATATATATATATATATATATATATATATATATATATATGTGTGTGTGAAGAAATATAGTCTTAATGTGTGCTATATTTATGGGATAAACTGCTCAATATCAGAGATAGAGCGTGTGTGAATATAAAAGTGAACATAGAAGTCAACACTAAGAGGCGACAGTCTGTTTTATGCTAGATGCAATCGTGGCCCGACGACTGCATCTAGCATGAGACAGACTGTCGCCTCTAAGTGTTGACTTCTATGTTCACTTTTAAATTAATATATATATATATATATATATATATATATATATATATATATATGTATGTATATATATATATATATATATATGTATGTATATATATATATATATATATATATATATATATATATATATATATATATATAATTGTATATTAATGACAAGGGATATATTACAAGTTGTTTATTCAGTTATTTAATTTTGTATTGATCTTAACGATTTTCTCTCTAGAGGATCAAGAGAGTGTAGAAACTGTCCGTAGTGATTATTTTCGCGGGAGATTTGGATCAGTTCTTTAGACATTTCGATGGAGTTTATTGTTATTATATTTCCTTCCCCTCCTGTTCTAAGTTGTACTGTGTAGGAATAGTTGCAATCCCACATATATGACCATAGCTGGATCAACAGCCTTAGTATGGACAACCTCTTCGACTTAGCCTTGTTTAACTTTTACATGTCACAAGTTTCGTATTCCAGAAATCAACCAAAATCAAAATCTGCATAAATTACATCTACCATATTTATATATCACTGAAATAGTATTGAAATTAAAAACCCAAAATCAACTTCAGAAAAAGACAGACTGTAAAAAATTATCATTCGAAATTTTATGTGAAAAACGAAATCCCATTCCTCAATTTTTTCATAAAACCCAGTACTAATATATTTAACACTTCATTATAAAAAACACAAAATAGAAATCCTACCTCCTGTTTTACAAGTGTTACTGCACACAAAGTTATAAAATTAAAGTGATAAAAAAGATATCCTAAATAAATATATCTGAAGTTCTATTCCGGGGAAAATAATTATAACAATCATTTTACAATCCACATTGTAGACAAACAAATAAGATTATTTTGACATAAATTAAACAGCAGCGATACTAAAACCGGAGTATGGTAAGTTAATTATAACTTTTAGTGCCAACAGATGCGCAGAAATAAAATAAATAATAAGTATTCGCCATGCAGCGCTTCATAAAATATACGTTAAACGCGTCGATCTGACCAAATGTGTAAAACTTAATATGTAATATAACTGAAAACTGCCTACCTCATAATTTACAATATCAGCACGGCTATGAAATACAAACTTCAAACCATGAATGCAATTCATTTATTTCGTGGATAAAATTTGATTCTCCGTCACATTTCGGATTGACCAATTCCAGGTTCTCTTAAGCAAAGGCTGTCTTTAATTGGCCAACTTAACGATAGTACATATGGATTTCACATTGACATTCTGCAGAAGCTCATACTACAGAATTCTCTTCCAATCCGAAAAGATACGCAACATCTCCTTCTTGGATGCAGTCCGGATTTTGGAGTGGTTAATAGTGGCTCATTTCGTTTTCCGCTTTTTTCAGAGATTAGTCACAGCCAAGCGCCCAATCAGGAGATAATTCGGCGGTTGAATAACGAAGAAAGAGGCGCCAATTTCATTTTTACTTGAAAAATCACAATCAAGTAATGTAGAGATATCATACTATGTCAGGAGATTTCGATTTTCTGTTCGTTTACAAATAATGTTTTTTAGTTTAACATTAAAAATAGAAATATCATTGTAATATTTTCTGAGTATATCCAAAAAGTTTTTATTTGTCTTTCCTTCTACACTTTAAGCGTACTTACCCATGAGATACATGACTTTCAACCAAATCATTCGCAACTTGACATCATAAATGAAGTTGTAGTTTCATTTCGGTGTCTTCTATCAATCTCGTTTTGCTAAGATTTTAACCGCCAAAGATGGGTCGTGATAGGGCTCTCAGCATCGCTATATAGGCTGAATAATTCCAATGAGAAGACACGTCCTTGACTTACACAATCTCACTATATTTATATATTTACTGAAGTAATTTTCAATTTGTCAGCATATTCTCTGGATTATACTGATATAATTTTCAAATATGTCATGGTTGACTAGAAGTTGTAGCAGTTCTTTCTAACCTATTTTGTCAAAATCTTTTGCATAATCCGTCAGCTGGATAAAAGTCGACGAAATACGTTAAAGATATCAAAAAATATTCATGTCGTAGCATGTCATAAAAATATTGGGAAACAGTTCCACGAAATTTCCAACGCTTACACTTGAGTTTCTATATCATTCACATGAAGATGTCTTCCGTAAAGAGGCAAGACATATTGTGGGGGAAACTTTTCAAAAGTGTCAAAATGTCTCCAATTTAAGTATGAAACAGGCTGCTGCCTCTGTGTGTTAAAATTATTGCCCACGATGACTACATATTCTGAATATAGCGTCTGGTTAGCAAGGTCGAATGAACTTATCTGGCTAACCAGACTCTTCTGCTAGAAGATTGTAGAAAAATATTATAGCATGTCAGACTATGTGATGGTTCCCGTGTAGGATACAAGTTCGATTCCTGTCGGAGGACACACACTTTATGAAATTTATCAGGCGGGTAAATACAGCTAATTCTGTTTATTATAAACAGTGCATTTACTTAAATATTTGTATCTATGAATATAACGTGTGTATATATATATATATATATATATATATATATATATATATATATATATATATATATATATATATATATATATATGTGTGTGTATATATATATATATATATATATATATATATAAATAAATTATATATATATATATGTGTGTGTGTGTGTGTGTGTGTGTGTGTGTGTGAGTGCGTGCGTGCATGTGTATGATCATAATGGAAATTAAACAAAAAACTTAATTAAATACATATATATATATATATAATGATGCTGGAAAAATGAAATTCAAAATTAATTAAATCAATCTTCTCTGCACATACATACATACATACACACACAACACACACAGATATATATATATATATATATATATATATATATATATATATATATATATATATATACTATCTATATTTCTCATGTTGTCTGTCTGTGTGTCTGTCGTGGGCGTTGTTATCTAACCCGACATCGATGCGGTTTTCATCACAAGTTTGCAAATGGCTGCCGTAAGGACATGACGGAGCCTGATTTTTGAGTTCGGACTCAGCTTCCGAAAAAATCGATAATCGAAAAGATCTGCTTACAGAAGGAATGATCGCATTTCAACCAAATTTAACACCTTCTTAGAGTCTACCATTAGAAGTGTTGTCCAGAAGTTTCATGACCACAGACCCCTAAACAGCGCGGAAAATCGATAACACCCCAAAACCGATACGCCCAGATTGCGCCTGAACCGCATGTCGGTTTTTAGCGAAAACCGACCGGATTTATGAGGAGGCCATTGGGAGTCACCATCTTAAGTTTTATCTCTGAGCGACCCGCAAACAGAGTGCAAATCGACAATCAGTCAACCGATAAAATTTTTTTTTCCGTTTGGGTATTTCCTAAATGCAGTTTAATTTAAGGTCACGCTATGCGAGGGAAGAAACAGGTCAGTGCGTGCAGTGTAGTGGAAGAAAATATTTGACCTGAAATTCTGGAATGGGTGCAGGTCCCTTGGAATTCGGCTTTTTTATCCTTGCTACCAGGTCTTACTTTGAGCCACAAATGACATTTTCGACTTTGTCAATACCTTTGCTTTAATCTTCGCATCTTACCAAAATAAGCACTTCCTTTATTCGCGTCTTTACTAAAAAAAAACCCACATACGTGCTGAGTGAAAATGGTTCCGCGCTCAGCAGTCCATTTTCCAATTCTTTAAACCCTTTCGCCTAGCCCAGGTCGCATCCCAGACCTGACGAGGAGTTTCTGCGCTAAAACAGCAGGGCTTCCTCCCAATCCATTTCAAATCTAATGCCTGCAAACGGTTAGCGGCTTTTCGTAGTCGCACAAACAAACGAGCAAAGGCTTCATTGCAGCTTCTTGCATTCTCATCGCCGGCATCACGTGCATTAGAGCCAAGCTGCATATGCAGCAGGCAGCTTGACCCCGTTTACGGTCAATACTTGCGCTTGCCAAATCATGCGCTAGCGCGTGAATGTGCGCTAGCGTCTTCCATTTTGCGTGAGCTCATTCAGTGGTCTAAGTCATGGCCATTGTCCAGGCTACGCCAATCAATGACAAGTCACGCTCCCTTTAAATACCTTCAGCGCGGTTGCATCCGCACTCACGTCTTGATTTGATCGCCATTAACGCATCTGTCCTTGAATTAATTGACAGCTTCCTGCTACCGCAAGTTACCTATTTACTCAAACGTTTGCATTACCTATTTTATCTCCGCGTGCTGCATCTACTGCGCAGCCCAGTCCATCTTAGCGTTCCATGCCAATTTCTACCCTTTCGTAGTTCAGATTTGCTATTAGACAGTTAACTGCTGTCGCAAGTTACTTATTTACTCAATCGTTTGCCCAACCTATTTTAACTCCACGTTACAGTTTCACTGTAAGTTGAAGTGTACTGCCTTTACTATGAAGCCCAGTACACCTCAGTATTGACTGCCTATTTGCTTAAAAGTTTGCATTACCCATTTTATCTCCGCGTGCGACCTTTACTGCGCAGCCCAGTCCATCTTAGAGTTCCATACCTATTTCTACCTTTTCGTAGTTCAGTTTTGCGATTAGACAGTTAACTGCTGTCGCAAGTTACTTCTCTTCTGCCTTTACTACGCGGCCCAGTACACCTCAGTTTTTCACTACTTTTTAACCTCAACGCTTCAACGTTTTGGTTGCGTAACCTCTTCCTACAGCGACGTTTTCGTGCTGCCAGAAAGCACGGCCCATAGCTAGGAGAAGCTTTTTCCATACCGCTCCACTGCATTTTTAGTTTTCGTATACAACGAGGTTGCACCGCTTCAGCTTCGGCATCAACTTCTATTCGCATTCTTACACAGCATTTCTACAACCCATCAAATGACTCCTACACGACGAACATCCGCACGTCAGCAACTGAAGAACCCTAACACCGTTAACGTTACACATACAGAACAGGCGACTGCGGAGGAGCACATAACTCCTGTTACAGATGATCATATAGCGTCTACTTCAACCTCTGATTTGCACTCTTCTGCGTGCCGTAGCGATGACCAACCCGGCATCTCTGCAAAAGCTGCAAAAATACCCAGGCGAGGCAACCTTAGCAGGCTTTCTAAAAAAGACTCACCGGCTAAGGGGAAACGGGAGCAGGATTACATTGAATGCGCCTCCTTGGGGGAGGAGTGGTTGGCGTCTACTTCAACCTCTGCTTTGCACTCTTCTGAGTGCCGTGGCGATGACCGACCCGGCAGCTTTGCTAAGTGTGCCAAAATACCATGGCGAGGCAACCTTAGCAGGCGTTCTAAAAGAGCTTCTGCGGCAAAGAGAAATCGGGAGGTGGAAACCGAGGTAGAGGCCTCTTTGAGGCTTCCCAGTCAATCTCAACGGAGGCAGTATGTTTTGTCACATGAAACGCTTGGTCAGCGTAACTACCGTTTGTACTGCAAATCAGTTTACACATATTCGTTGAAAAGTAGGAGGAAACAACCTAAACGTACGATTTATGAATCAAGCACGGGCAACGCCAGGCCATGCTGCTAGTATTCAAATAAAGGGAAAGAACAGATAGATTAAAAACCTACCGTTCTTTAGCAATTACTCTTTTTATAAAGTGCTCAATACAACGTAGACCACAATATATTTTAATAAGATTTTTATATGTATAAAATATTTACATCGCTACACAAAAGCTATCATGTTTCGAACTGGAAAATGATTCCAATTCATCAGGTGATGTTTGGTAACTTATGAGTTAAAAGTTATAAATTAACAAACATTGCCTGATGAAATTGAGCATGTTTCATTTCCGAAACATGATAGTTTTTGTGTAGCGTTATAAATATTTCACACACACACACACACACACACACACACACATATATATATATATATATATATATATATATATATATATATATATATATATATATATATATATATAGGCACATTTCGTTGAACATGGACATAATAACTTGATCGTGTTTTGAAACAAAAAATGAAACAATATATGAAAAATGCATACAACAACCTATTTCTAATTTTAACAGTTATAATATAATCCTTGAAAATTGCTAAATATATAGCCGAAAGCGCTCGGCTAAAAAGAACATTCGGACAATTTTTATATAATTTGTCATCGGGAAAGAAAAAATTATTAGATCGCACGAGAAATTATATAAAGAACTAAATAAAAGCACCTTGTCAATCGTTTTTAATGAAATGTGCATGAAAGACGGATTTCTGTCTAAATACACAAATAAATATATATATATATATATATATATATATATATATATATATATATATATATATATATATATATATAGAGAGAGAGAGAGAGAGAGAGAGAGAGACAGACAGACAGACAGACAGACAGACAGACAGACAGAGAGAGAGAGACAGACAGACAGATAGATAGATAGATAGATAGTTAGGTAGATTGTGGCAAGTTTTAACATCATAATTAAATCTACCTTGACTGCACTATTTAATGACAGGTGAAACAAGAAAACTGAAAAAATGTTTAAATGTAAGTATATAAATAAATAAATACTTATTTGCCATGTAAGCTCTACTTAAAAAACAAGAAATTAATACAAATGAGATAAAAATAACCGAACAAATATTAAACCTACATGCATATACGCGTTTTTGTGCATTTACTTATAAATACGGACAAGGACATGCACCTAAAAAGTAACAAACCTAATCCTCCATAATTAATAGCTCAATATGTAAAACCAATGCAACAACAGATAAATTACTAACCATTAAATAAAAATGAAACATTCCATAAAGGATATAATATGATATATGCAAATACTTACTTGAATATATACATATTGATTTTCCAAGCGTAACTTAAATGTGGCACAAGGCCGAAAGTAGGGGGCACCCAGTGAAGAACGAACTCACTACACAGTCGTAATTATTCTAACGAGACAAGTTTGCTAACTATTACACCGCCACGAGTTGCTCTAACTTGAATATATATACGCTAATAATTTCATGTGCGCGCGGGCAGCGTGTGTACACCGGGTGCGTGCGTGTATCGGATTATATACTATATATTAATATTCAAACAACAGATTCTATCAACACAACTAATCATAATTAATGCCCTAAAAATAGAAACTTACCTTCACCACTTAAACACTAATTTATTAATAAAAAATCACATACATAATTGTACATGTGCTTGTGTACGGACGTTTATTTGTATATAGGTGCACGAGTGTGTACATATATATTTGCGAGAATAAAAACCCAATTATCAGTTGGGAATTAGAAGCTAAACCTAAGCTCTTCAGCGGAAAAGGCAATAAATGCAACTTATCTCTCTCTGAAAAATGAATAATCTTAAAATATATTAAAAATTCTAACCTCTTAAACAAAACAAGTGAGATGATTAGCACCTGACTACATAGATCCAATCTGATACTCAAACATGTCGACCCAAATGAATATATTCTTTCCGGAGCAGACGTCCGCATTAACAATTATTTATATTAATATTTTTATATATATTTACTTTTTTTTCAGGCTACCTTTATTGTACAACTATTGTTAATATTAGACCATAACGGATTTAACATTTTGTTATTCTATTTTTTCTATTATCTTATCACTATCATTTTCAGTATAAAATCATTATTTTTATTTTTACTTTGTTTGCTGTCGCTTTCTTCTACATTTAGTCTTAATAATAGTAACGTGTTTATTTATTCATCTGTTGACATTCATTATTTTTATTCAATTATTCATTTGTTTGCATTATTTATTCATTTATTTATTAATTATTTGCATATTTATAAGTTCCTATATATGGTTTTCATTTCATTTTATTTTACCTTATTTTATCTTACTGTATCACGGTATATTTTATTATTACTGATGCTAATACATTTATTTGTTTAGAAAAATTAATATTAATATTATTATTAATTACTGTCTTGATTCCATGAAAAATAGAGTTACCCCACATAAATTTATGACACCACATCTAGTTATTAAAACAGTGTATCTTTAAATTAGATTTTATATTTCTTATTTCCAACCTTATTTTCAATCTTGAATGTTTATGTGGGACGAACTTTAAATTCAAAATCAAATACAATTCATTTAAACATTTTAACATATTTTTTACATATGTATATGTTCCTATATAAGATTCTTATTTCAGTTTACTTTATTGTTTAATTTGTTTTTTTTATTTTCTTTCCATTGATATGTACGATTATTATTATTATTATTATTATTATTATTATTATTATTATTATTAGTAGTAGTAGTAGTAGTAGTAGTAGCAGTAGTAGTATTAAACGTAGGAGTAGGAGTAATACCTTTTTATTTTGTTTTATCTTGCATTATATTATTTTATCGGGGTAGATTTGTTCTTGATATTGTTAGTTTTAGTTACTTTAGTAATATCAATTTAGCAGTATCAATTAGACTTGATTTTTTTTTAAAACAGAGTTGACCCTGTTGATTTTCCAACACCCTTTTTTCTTTACTTAATTTTAAAAACCAGAGTCTCTCTAATTTACAACACAAACAATAGGGGGAAAAAGCTTACACAAATAATAAGTGTATAAAAATATGGAAAAAAATATAAGCAGTAAATTTCTGATGTCCCTTGAATCGTATATGGAGAGGTAAGCCTACAAAATCTGGAGTCCCTTTGCTGAAGGTAACATCAGTGAACTAAGTGACACTCTTTACTCCCATTATATATATATATATATATATATATATATATATATATATATATATATATATATATATATTCAATAGGATTAGGTAGGCTCTCCTACCGCCCGGTCAACAATCCTCCCCCTTCTCTTGGACATGAGTAGAGGCTCACGCATTTTTTCTTGTTTAGGAAGGGGTTCCCGGAACTCTCTCTCTCTCTCTCTCTCTCTCTCTCTCTCTCTCTGGCCTCCGTACTAGTGCCGCTGTGTTTCTCCCGTGATGAGCGCAGTCTGTGGTATTACCTCTTCATTCTGAGGGTACACGGTTGGCAGTTCAATGGTTGCTGTTTCCGACTGGTAGTTAGGAGCCCTAACTCTTGCGTAGCGTCTTGAGCGGCCGCTCTGATCAACAGTTGTATAATATCGGGGTGTATGTCTTGCCATGTCGCGCATGGAAAGGTGTCCCTGCAGTCACCTCCGGTGGGCAAACCTGAGGCCACACTATGATGCAGGCTGTGCCCAATTCCCTCTGCCCACGTCACGGTCGATAACCGTCGGCTTCTTTTACATCAGGCCTTCTCATCTTCCAACCATAATTCCACATGATGACTTACAAAGATCGAAAAATTAAACCTAAACCAGCACTTCAAAAATCACCTAAACCCCTCAACATCTCATTCTCCAACATCCGTAGCATTAGAACCAATTTCTACAGTGTGGATTATTTTCCTGGCTACATTCCTCTCCTCAGAAAAGATTCTCTCACCAACATGCATGGCCTTGGTGTCTACGACAAGGACCATCTCCCTCTGGCTAGAGAGTTCTCACTCGAATCGCCGGACAAGTATTACATGTGTCTCCGGCTATCTCTTATCAATGCTGTAAGCTATCTCTTCTTCCTTTATCGCTCTCCATCCTCTCAGGACTGTGGAATACTTGATGTTATTTCTGACAGCATAGAAAAGGCTTTCTCTCTCCACACATACGCTCACATATTTGTGTTTGGCAATTTTAACGCCCCCATAACAAGTGGCTTAAGAATGCTTCTACCGACCTCGCAGGCATGCACACATTTAACTTTTCAGTTTCTCAATCACCCACGGAGATAGTTGACTTCCCCACGCGTTTTTCATACAACCGGGACGGTAAGACCTCTCTTCTCGACCTGTGTCTTACCTCCATCTCCGAGTCTTGTAGTGCCACACAGCTCTGCCCACCTGTTAACTCTGATCATGCGGTAGTGTCTATTAACATCTCATTCAACCCCCCCCCCCTGCAAAGAGCCTTCTACTACCCGAACCTCGTTCTGCTACCAACGAGCTGACAAGGACTCGTTCCGTGATTTCCACCGCGATGTCCCTTGGGAAGTTGTATTTAAGCTCCCCGTTCAAGAATGTGCTTCAGAAGTTTCTTCTTGGGTTAAAGCTGGAATTGACGCTTCCATCCCCTCAAGGAAATTCAGGGTCAAATCGCACTCCTCCCTGTGGTTCTCCGCTGTTTGCTCAGCCGCCAATGCCCATAGGAAGCACTTCTTCCACCTATTTCGTAGCGATATGTCCGAATGCCATAGACGCCTCCTTGCCTACGCCCGTAACGAATCTAAGAGTGTCCTCAACGAAGCTAAATCACTATTCGCTGCTCGGATGAAGGAACGTATTGCATCTCGCACATTCGTCTCCAAGGATTATTGGCGTCTCTGCAAGAGCGTTCTGAACAATTGAAAACCCTCTATACCTCCTCTGTTCAACCAGTTTGAGGCCCTGACCTGCTCTGCCAACAAGGCTGAATGCTTTGCTCGGAAATGTTCTTTCAATTCAACGCTTGACTCTTCCGCTGTACCCATGCCCGATGTCCCACTCAGAACTGACGCCCTTTTGAGCGGGTTACACATATCCCCCTCATTGGTATTGGGCATTATCTCTAATTTAGACCACCACAAGGCTAGTGGCGGAGATGGTATATCAGCCATTGTCTTGAAGAAATGCGCGCCTGAATTGGCGCCCGCCCTCTCTAAATTATACAACTACTGCCTCAAGGAGTCTTGTTTTTCTGACTGTTAGAAGTCCTCATCCATTGTTCCTGTCTTTAAGAACTCTGGCGACCCCTCCGACCCTTCTAATTACCGTCCTATCAGTCTTCTACCCGTCTTCGACAAAGTCTTCGAAGCCCTTATCAACACCGAATTGGTTAACTACCTTACATCACATGATCTGCTCTCTGACAAACAATATGGATTCCGCTTTGCCCGATCCACAGTTGATGTGCTTACGGCCATCACTGAATTTGTCTACCAAGCTCTCCATAATAACGGAGAAGCACGCGTCGTGGCCCTTGGCATGTCCAAGGCGTTTGATAGGGTTTGGCATGCCGGCCTTCTTCGCAAGCTTCAGGGATAAGGTATTACAGACCGATTGTTGGACCAAATACAATCATTGCTGTCAAACCATGAATTGAAGGTCGTTCTCAATGGATTCTGCTCCAGCTCCTATCCCACGAACGGAGGTGTTCCGCAAGGCTCCATCCTAGGCCCTACTCTGTTCTTTATATTCATAAATGATCTTCCTGACGCCATTGATTCCCAAGTCGTCATCTATGCAGATGACACCACAAATTACTCCTGCCTCAGAAACAAATCTAGTGCCGCTGACAAAATTAACATGACCGTTCGTCTCGAAAAGTACCTTCAATCGGTTGTGAACTGGGGCAGGAATTGGATGGTTAACTTTAACGCCTCCAAAACAAAACTGCTCTCCATTAATCACCAGAGGCATCCTTCCCTGCATCTCATAAGAATGTCTGAAGCTCAACTTCTCGAGAGCTCCTCTCTGCGGCTGCTCGGTCTCGCGCTGTCTGCTGAGCTGAGATGGAACAAATACATTGAGTCGATTGATTAATCCACCGCAAGGAAAGTTGGCTCCCTGTGCCGGGTCAGGAAATTCTTCTCCCCGGAATCGATCCTCTAAATCCACAAATCAACGATCCGCCCTTGCATGGAGTATTGCTGCCATATATGGTCTGGAACCCCTTCTGTCTGCCTCAAGGTTCTTGATAAGATCCAGAGAGGGGTATGCAATGTAATTGGCCCTCGTCTGGCCTCTCGTCTGCAGTCTCTCTCTCACAGATGCACCGTGGCCTCTCTCTGTCTCTTTTATAAATACTTCCATGGTAATTGCTACGATGAGCTGCTATCACTGGTTCCCAGGCTCCATGAATTCAAGCGTCCTACGAGGCTGGCACCACGTTCCCACACTTTCACTGTTGAAACTGTTAAATGTAGTCGTCTCTTCTACCCCCAATAGCTTCATATTTCGCACCTCACGCCTATGGAACTCCCTTCCTCATTCCTATTTCCCTGGCAACTATAATCTCCAACTATTCAAGTGTAACGAAAATCGACATCTCCAGTTGCCTTGATGTATCCTCTATCCTTCTCCACATCCTTTCCTCTAACACTCCTATCTGCTCTCGCTCCAAATGCTCTGTAACTCCTAGCGTGCTAGTGGCTTCCAGCCTTGCCTGAGGTGAAAAGCTTATATATATATATATATATATATATATATATATATATATATATATATATATATATATATATATATATATATATTGATACATATTTTTTAATCCAATCTAAGCTTTCGGCTTACATAAGCCATTATCGAAGATGATAATTACACAATATATTAAGCAATACACAAACACGAAATTGATCATAGTCTGTTTTTGTTTACATGGATGATTTCCAAGCAACGATAAACACGTGCATATAAGACGCTGAAAGCGAAAATCGCACCACAGGTCATGACGTCACACATGACCACGCGAGAGTGAATCCGATGAGTATTGAGTATGGAAAGCCGTTGGTATGAACCAATGGATTATGTTAATAATTATAGGAATTTAAGGATATTTGTAGAGATTTATATATATATATATATATATATATATATATATATATATATATATATATATATATATATATATATATATATATATATATATATATATATATATATATGATTACGATCGTATCACGTTGGGACACCGATTCTCCCACACTCATCGAAGTGAAGCATTGGTCTCTCCCTAGATATGTGACAGCCTAGAATATCATATGCCGTAAATTTTGCTGTACGAATGGTGTAATGGATAACACCATGGAATAGGATATCAAATAGCCGACTGATAATTCCAGGCGGGTTGGTTATATAATCACGTACAAACCTCCTATGGTTTGATTCGTAGAACATGTATCATTCAAACATTATTTCCTCCAAAATGTATTATATAATTATATATATATATATATATATATATATATATATATATATATATATATATATATATATATATGTGTGTGTGTGTGTGTGTGTGTCTGTGTATCTGTGTATCTGTGTGTGTGTATGTATGTATGTATATATATATATATATATATACATACATATACACAGAGAGAAACACACGTGCACACGCACACATACATCTATATATATATATATATATATATATATATATATATATATATATATATATATATATGTATATATATATATATATGTATATATATATATGTGTGTGTGCGTGCGTGTGTGTGTGTGTGTGTGTGTGTGTGTGTGTGTAAATAGAAGTGTCTTTTTCAATGTGTAAATATTGTACTTAATCTCATGTTGGCATTATTGTTACTCATAGCATCTTGCTGTCAATATCTCAATAAAACCTTTTCTATGACATTACCGTTGTTAAAAAGCTTTCTATCTTTTTGAATGAGAAAATAGCTTTATCCTTATTTCAAACGGATTTGAAATAGCAGACGACAAAAACTCATCTTTTAATAAAATTACTCCTATTTGGTCAGAGATTTGACAGTTTACCAGCATCACTTGCGAAGTTTTGCACTTAAAGAAGTTTTATTTTAATTGGTTTTATGTCGTCGTTTCTATTTGTCTGTTTTGTGTTCCGGAAGAGAAAGAACATAAAATAACGAAGTTTACTGGAATTCATTAAACGTGATCGGTGAATATCCGACGTTTCGTGTTTCATTATTCTTTTTTTTACCTATTCTATTTGTCTTCGATTACTTCATTTTTTTTCTTCTCTCCTCGATCCATCTGGTGCCAATATTGAAAGTGGATCGTGAAAAGTTGGCGTCTTAACGAGCAAGTTAGGCCAGGTGCATGCTGTGTCTTCACAGCTGGCAGCAAACGCAACGCAAAAGTCACAGTTCAGTTTCCAACAATTCAGGAAAAAACAGATGGTTGCAATTGTTTTCCACATTACTTTTCTTCTTTTTTTTATTCAATAAATGTGAGAATATTCGTAAAGCTAAGATTTTAACTAAATAAACAAAAACAAATGAAAGTTGATTGTATATGCACCATTAGAGTCACACATTCGTGCACACGCATTAAACCATGCACACCTGTCTCATTCTCCCTCCCACACACTCTGTCAGTCTCACACGCATACAAGTGTGTTCATTCATTAAGTTATTCTAACATATTAAATTCTTATGTGAACAGAATCCAGTATTACTACGATAATGTTTAAATTAATTTTATTAGAATTAGATGTTATCTCTCTCACTCACTCTCTCTCTGTCTCTGTCTCTGTCTCTCTTTCCCTATATATATATATATATATATATATATATATATATATATATATATATATATATATATCATAAATATTGTGTATACTTTAATGACAAAATAGGAAAATTGTATCTGACGCGTCTCGACATTCAAATTTAGTGCTCTTCAAACTAAATAGATTCCTATATTAACGAGCTCGTATATATATATATATATATATATATATATATATATATATATATATATATATGTATATATATATATATATATGCACATTCAATCACATATATATACATACAAATATATATAGATATATATAGACACATACACACACAGACATATATCCCTTGTCAGTAATATACAATTATATATATATATATATATATATATATATATATATATAGATATAAATAAAAAAGTGAACATAAAATTCAAATGTTAGAGGGGACAGTCTGTTTCATGCTAGATGCAATCAGCGGGCCATGATTGCATCTAGCATGAAACAGACTGTCGCCTTTAAGTGTTGACTTCTATGTTCACTTTTAAATTTACACACGCCTTATATCTGATATTGAGTACTTTATCCCATAAATATAGCACACTTTAAGACTATATTTCATTATATATATATACCTGACGATCTGATAAGTGAAACCTTGGTAGGTTTGTCTGGCTCATTCGGTTTGACTAGGTTTGCTCGACGTTTGTATCGAGCTCTTTAGTTAGTTGTTTTCTCGTATCGAGGTTTTTCCTTTGGGCCTTGAACCTGTATCTGTGCGATTATTTTCGACAGACTTTCATGTTCCTGGCTCTTTCTTTTTTAAAACCTTTTTTCCCTTCGTGATAGATTTGGCTATTTTTAAATCAAGAATTCGAAGGTTTTTCGACACGAGTATAGTTACCTATATATATATATATATATATATATATATATATATATATATATATATATATATATATATATATATATATATATTTACATATATATGTATATGTATATATATATGCATATAATTTAATACATTTTCACGATTACTAACACCGATAGACAGAAACACATATAGTGTTTAACATAAACGGAGTGTCTACTCAAATATGGGATTCACTAAAAATAACGTTTAAGATTAAACGTTAATTTTAGTTGATGTCCATATTTGAGCAGATGCAATATTTATTTCAAACAATATATTTAGTTTTCTCTACCGGTCTGAATAATCGAGAAATATTATCTAAGATATATCCACTCTCCGGCACGATTCGCTCTCTTTGCAGGAGAGTAACCATGTGATATCTGACACGCTTTTGATCGACTCAACCACGAAGGCCGTTGATGATTAATCAAGGCCAAATTTTGTTTTTTTTCGAAATCCTTCTTGTCACATCTTCTTGCTTGTGAGCAGGAATTCGCATGAATGCAGTACTGAACCATTATGGATCGACGACTCCCTTCGTGACCGGATCAATATAGACACATCAGATCTAACGACGCTGTTACCTGAAAATGGGGTCGCATGGTGAATATTTTTCTCTAATGCAATTACTTGAATATGCGAGACGGTCTATATATATATATATATATATATATATATATATATATATATATATATATATATATATATATATATATATATATATATATTGATATTCTCCTCTTCATTGCCCTTTTTTAAATCTCCCGTAGAGGCCTGAATACCTAGAGCGAAAACGGTTGCTTCGCTTTTAAAAAATGTCATGTAATATTAAGCTACACACTTTCATTTCTTTAACACACACACACACACACGCACACATACATACATACATATATATATATATATATATATATATATATATATATATATATATATATATATATATATATATATATAGCATAATGTATAACATATTTTTGTGTGTTTTTAAAGACGACTAAATTCAAAATGACAATGCAGGAAAATTTGTTTTGATGCGTTTTTTCATGAATATGCATCTTGTGTCGAGTAACGTATTCACTGATGAAATCACTCTGATATAAAAAATAAAAATAATCAAATTTCGCTTCTGCTTTTATTAAAATATTAAATATATGACGTCCAGTAGTTAAATTTAAATTGTAATATCCGGTCCGATGTATCTACATTTCGACCTTGGTATTTTTCATTGCGTTTATTATCATTCTTGTCTTAATGGTTTCTAAATTTACCACAATATCTTAATTGTAATGTTGCGAGGATTTAAGCTCGGTTGGGGGATCGAGAGGCCCAGTGTAATTACTGCAATTTCAATACATTTTTACTTTAATTGGTACCATATTAATTGAATATTTACCCTTTTTTCTGTTTTTTTTCATCAGATTGATTTCATTTATAAAGCCATTACTGCCCGAAGACATTCATTCTGAATAATACGTGTCACAGTATTGTTTTCTCCGTTTGCATTTCGGAATATGTGTGTATGTATATGTGTATGTGTGTGTGTGTTTTTCGAAAAAAATTGCTTGTGTCTTTGTGTAAAAAAAAATTATAGATAATTTGGTATATAGGGTACCATATAAACCAAGAGATAATAAGATAAACACAGAAAAGAAAGAATGAAAGAAAGAAAGAAATAAAAGGAGAAAAAAATTCGAGAACCGAATGTATTTGCACCTGCTCTTGAAGATATTTACAAAAGTGTGATTCCTCTGGAAAAAGGCCAACATATATGCGCTCTATGAGAGCATCAAATTCATAACATTCGATCTCCGAACCGAACTTGCTAACCAACCAATAATGACAGCACCACCACTGCCGAAACTAAATGAATAAATATTTCCGATCCTTTGGTTATACTGGAAGAAAGTTTCAGTAATATTCACACTCATGACGCTGGAATTAGGAGACGTGAATGCGCGTGTCTGCAGGTGTTTTGATCGTCGTCTTGATAATCGATTTTATCTGTTTCTTTTACTGTCACTGAAGTAATATTGTTTGGATAACTCGCCGATAAACAAGCGCCAACCAGATGTGTCAAAATTTTAGATAGTTTTTTCTCCGAATTAATAACATTTCATACATTAAAATGATCCGCAAAATGCTGAGTTTCCAAACAGTTTCATTAGAATAAATAACATTACTAAGAGAACCTGATGAAAAATAAACTAGTCTGATTTGTATTCCTTTGCTTTCATTAATCGAACATACCGTTGTAACATCTCGGTAGATAATCTATGATAAAGAACGTTCTGAATGATTCTATTGCTGCACTTTGTTTACCTGCTTTCAGGACGTAGGCGATAATGATTCTCCACATCTTCCATTCCAATGAAGCTATTATTAAAATTTCGATTTTTTTTTTTTACTTTCCGTCTTATTCCGTATTAAATATCCATTTACATAAGCTTTGTTCGGTCACCATTTCCTTCTAGGATTCTTACATTATATATGTCATGGGCTTATCAAATACTCCTAGATATATTCACTGATTATGAGACACCAGCATTTCAACTGTTTGTGATTTAAAATGCGTTTTTTTATTTAACATTTTCCTTTGAAAATACTTGCTGTACATATGATCTGTTCTTGCTATTCTTAGTTTTTTTCAGTTGGCTCAATCTTATCTCAGCTGTCAAACATTCCTTGGCATATGGGATGATTGATATTTCATAGCAGTGCATCCACCTTTTTTTGTTTCTAATAAAATGTTCATGTTTCTTTATACTTGGTTTAGCATTTGGAAGGCATCTTTCGCTATTCCAACACGCCTTCAGATTTCAACATCACATTGCGCAGAGAGTTGAATTTCTGCACTGCTAGATTTCGACATATCGCGATTTATAACTTGAACCTTGAGCTGTTACACTTGCAGAAAATTAAATATTCTCTCCCTTTACAGTTGATGCTTGTTTTTTTTTACCGATTTTCTTTAATAAATGTTTTAGCACTTCCTGTATTCTCCTTTCTATGTCTGTTATCAACAAAGCATATCTTATTTATCTAAGATTGTACACAACAATAATAAATCCTGTTATGACTTTTCCTTAGTATTGCCTCGCTATATAGGTTAAACAAATCCGGTATGAAGACAGCTTTTTCCTACGAATCTTTCCTTTTTCTATTTAAATTATTTACACCCGTATGTATATCACAGAATATATTCCGGATTATTCTAAAATCTTTCTCAAAGAGTTCTTTCAGTTTTCTTTAGTCGGTTTGTGACTATCCTCATAAAAACTTGCTTATACATACAAAGATACAGATGAATATTTCGATTTTTCTCTGCATGTCACTAGTACCATATTTCACGGTGTTAAAATCAACAAATATTGTTTCCATATTGTTCATGTACAAGAAAGAGGTTGGAAAATGACATATAAATTCTAGTATAATAATTCATAATTTGCTTATTAATCCAAACAGCGTAACCCCAATTTTTTTTAGGGTGGTAGTGGGTGGGGGTTGGCATTAATGTTTGACTATAAAAACTAATAATCAGTATTTTAATAATTAATGTGTAAAGATACACGTAGTAGTAATACCAGCTTTTAATAAGCCTGTAAGTTGTACAAAATTTATTTATTATGTATTTCTTGGTGTTATGCTGCGTATTCATCTACGCTGACTGTGAGTTTTTTAACAGATATCTACAATGGAAAGTTTCCCGCAAGCATTTTCAAATTCTAGGGCTAGTCTGTTGTGATGGGTTTGAAATAAATCCAGTTGGAAATGGTAGGAATTCATCTCTTCTCTCCCCAGTTATAGCAATATAGATAGGCTTCCACTCTAGGAGAGGGAAAACTCTGAATTCGAAGCAGCCAGATGAGGGATGTTGTTTGAGAGCATATATTTCTATAGACCAGATTTGCTCAACCAGTTTTTTACATCAGCTCATAATTGTGGAATAACGAAACCACTGGGACGAATTTAAAATTTTAATAAGGAAAAAATTAGTCATTAAATTTGTAAATATGAAAATTTATCTCATTATTCCCAAAGAAGATTAGTGTTACAGTTTTAATTTAAAGGGATTTAGAAAAAAATCTGCTAATTTAATTTTTATTTTAGGGACGCCAATAATGACGGATCACTTGTGGAAGACAAAAGAAAATAATTATCTACTCTTTCTTAAAACTTTAAGAAACTAAGTATGTATTTTAAAATAACAAATGACAGATATCAGGACGCAAAGTTCTTGGCGTCTCTCGCTTTTTAAAAAGTAAATAATTTTTAAATATTAACATAATTCATAAATTACTCTTCTGTTAACTTTTGGTGTACATGGCTACATCTCAGGATTCATTAGTGCACCTTAGTGCACCGGTTAAGAAACGCTGCTATAGATTTACAAACTTGTGCCAAAACATCAGTACGCATGCTGTATCAGCTACTCTTGTACATTACGTGACTCATGAACGTAATATTGAAAAAAAAGATTAAACATAAGTATCAAGGAATATACCCTCACTTATATGCATTTTAATATTATTTAAAATGAGAAAAAATATTATATCGCCAAAATAGCAAACGACTAATAGTACTGCTATTCTATAAGCATAATTATAAGAGTCCTGTGTATAATTTACTACCCAGGAATATTAATTGGATAATAGCAACTCAACACGTGAGCTCTGCAAGTCTAGCGGGAACGTCTATAACTCTTCAGGTCATAACAATTTACAGAACGTATAGTGAATATGGCTACTTCAACAAGGCCAACGACAGAGATAACAGTCATTAAAGATCTAAGATCACCGCCCGAAAGATTTCTGATACCAGTCTCCAGGGTTTCTGCATATAACTGTCAGAATTGCTCTTGTCTAGGTGATTTAAGCATTGTAACTGTAAACTAATTTAATTATGCCTCGGATTTAGCTCGTTGATGTTTGTGTGGTGATTGCTTAATCTCTACCTCTTACGAAGTTGAAGGGGCAACGTCATGATTTGTCGGCAGTCTTCTCGTCCATAACGTTTATATACGTGACTATGTAGAAGAGAATAGTTGCTAAATAGAGAACGGGGATGACTTACAATGAAATATGTTATTTCCGTTACTTTCAGCCTTGCATATACGCAGGGGTACCTCGAGGTGGTGTAATGGTTAGCAAGCGTTTCTCGCTAGAACAATTACATCTGAGTAGTGAGTTCGATCCTCACTGGGTGCCCCTCACTTTCGGTCTTGTGCCACATCCAAGCGTAGCTTGGAAAATCACTATACACAGGGGTGCAAAGATTCACACACACAAGGTCGAATGATTTCGCAAACTTAGAAAAAGATGTATATTCATTTTTAGATATGCAGATGTGTATCAAGAACTGACTGAAACATTTTGCATAGGTACAACTTCTCAGTACGCAAACTATTGTAAATGCAAACAAATAAAAAGTGTTCCAATAACATAGACCAATTGTAAATTTAAATTAAGCTTAAGCATTTAATTATATTTTTCTTTCTAATTTGGCGGATATTTTGGCGATATATTTTTCACACATAACAGCCATGATCCAACAGAAAAATTAATTTTCACAAATAACAGTAATGTTTTTAATGCTTCCTTTGGTCCGTCTTAATGAAACACCCTTATATATAATCCGTCTTAATGAAACACCCTTTATTGCGAAACATTTGTACATACTCCAATATTAATGTATGTGTGTGTGTGTGTGTGTGTGTGTGTGTGTGTGTGTGTGTGTGTGTGTGTGTGTGTGTGTGTGCATCATCAGCATACAGGCGATCTCGGATCAAGCACTAAAAGGGCTTGTGTTAAGTGTTGAAAATCCTGAGATTGAACACTTTTCTCGAAGTTCGAAATCTCAAGAAGCATTCTGTCTAATATTTCTCGAAGGCATGTTTTAAGAGGACAGCAGATTAGATTCAGAAAAGTATTGGTTAAAGAATGTCTCCTTGCTTTACCTCAGTGTTTAATACAGTCTCATCTGAATGCGAGCCATTGCTTGTGAGACGAGCCTTTGTATCTCTATATAGCTGTGTCACTAAGTTGATAAATGTGGGATGGCAATCAATAATAATAATTATCCACAATAAGATATCACGATTTACGGTGTCAAAAGTCCTGGTAAAATCTACGAAAACCTGGTAAAAAGATTAGAATTAAACACACAGACAATTATACACACACACACACACACACACACACACACACATATATATATATATATATGTATATATATATATATATATATATATATATATATATATATATATATATATATATAGTGTGGTACATTGAATGATATATCGATCAAAGAATTATAAATTATATAAATATGCAGAGGTTTTCACTCAGCAGCTGAATTTGTACATGAAATTCAAATTCTGCTATGATGAGAAGAATATTTATTATTATTATTAAATTAATATATATATATATATATATATATATATATATATATATATATATATATATATTTATATATATATATATATATATATATTATGTATCAAAAATACTTTTACAAACTAAACGTAAATTGTCAATATAAACATGTGACCAAAACGCCAGTGTTGTACCTAACCTTACCAAAAATGTCATCCGCTTGCGTCTACATTATCATGGACACATCTGCTCATTGAGTAGCAGAGACTTTTAGATACTCCCATACGGTGTCAAATGGGTTCACAGTCTGCCCTGACAAATTGATGAAGTATTTCTGCATTATTAATGTCTACTGCATAAACCAATCTTTCTACGTGGCCCCGTAGATTAAACCCCAAAGGATCGAAGTCAGGGAAATGTGTATGCCATGCAACCGATCCCCACCTACTTATCAATCTTTCATGGTAGATGTCCGCCAGTGCATCGCGGAAAATGCGACTAAAAGGTGCTTGGGCTCCAACATGCATCAAAGCTCCTGAGATGTCCTGGGAGAATATATATTGCTACCAGTCACCTACAATTCCAAACCACATTAATCGTAAACTGATGCTCATGTCTAGCCTGTATTGTATCATGTGGATACCTATCAACCCACAAATGTTGGTTGTGTAAATTTGTTATTCTACCTCTTCCAAATGTTGCCTCCTCCGTAAACAAGAATGGTGAGACAAATAACTGATCGGCAGTGTGTGCAATAAACCATCGGCAAAAAGTCCCCCGTTGTGAGTGATCAGAATGCGAAAGTCCGTTCACACGTTGCAAATGATACGGATACAGGAACTATCAGTCCCCTCCATGCGGTGCTATGAGATGTACGACTTGCTAGGGACACTTGACCTGGGCTGATAGCTGGATCGTCTCCCATAGCCTGTAAAATGTGTTCTCCGTGGTCATGTATACGCGCGGATTTGGTCTTCCTCGATCTATAGTGTGTGGTATCTCGGATCCTGTCTCAGCAACAAGACGATAAATAGGATCAAAGAGACGACTCGGCAGCCTTCGGTCTGGTAACGCAATTAGATACAGCCGTGCAGCCTCGCGTCCATTACAATTCGCGCGTCCGTTTGTAAAAAAAAACATATATACTGCTCACGATATGAATATCTTACCATTGTTAAACCGGACACTTCTCAATTAACTCAATATATAGTTGTTAAGCATTGAAGACAATCTAGCCACAAATATACACGAATGAAAAATGTTACCTAGTATATAAGGTAACTCAGCGTCAACTACCGTAAACACTTTTAGACTTCATAATTCAAAAACGAAATGTTTTCCGATATATGATTGTATGGCCTTTTGTCCTTGTTTTGGTGTGAAGAATTCGCCCAAAATATTTAAAAAATTAATTTGCGATACACCAGATAGATAGGTAGATAGATATTTACGAATTCTGATCAAAATTATCATGTGTGGTGTTAAAAAAGAAAACTAATCAATATACATATCAATCTTTCATTTAATCTACTTCGAAGTATCCCCATGACACCACATTATATCAAGCATATATTTGCAATAAGAAAATGAAAAATCAAGAAAACAATTGGCTTTCGCATAAGCCCATCAAAATCAAAACAGTAATACATAATGTTCGTTTAGTGTAGCAGTGTAATGTAGTCATAAATATATTAATAATATAAAAATAAAAATTGTCCCAAATTGACAGAATCCATAGAACAACGCAAAACGAAAATATCTAATTTTAAACGTTCTACGGATACACAGCTACATGCTCGAAATATGAGATATAATAAAATTAAGCAGACTAATATATTCAGTTGAATTTAATGAAAGCTTTTTCAATGTCTACATGCTTAATAAATATACACTAGATAGCCTTTACACATGCCCAAATCTTATTTCTGTCAGTTCGTTTTTGCTCTAAAACGTCCTGTAAGTTTGAAGTTGTCCAAGTCAACTTTCTTTATATTTTCTTTAAAGTTTTCCAGTTACACGCATGCTCAGTTCGTGGTATGCTTAGCATCCTTCTGCAAATATACATTCTAAGTCTTGTTTGCATCTGTGAGGAAATTGTTCAAAGTTCACTGCACATTGTAAAACTATTAATAGGTAACATTGCAGTATTTCTCTTTTGTTTCTATCGAATTTTCTTAATAATTTGCTTAGGTTTTGGGAAGCTATATTTTGCTTTTTCAAAAGTGTCTACATATTTCAGAGTCATATTTCACATCGTCTAGTAAAACACTTCCGAGTTATTTAAATATTCGTATTTCTTAAGTGTAATATCTTCACTTTATAATGTGTACATTCGGCACTAACATTTGGCGACAAAAATTCATACTATTTTTGTGCAATTAATGCTTAGTCCATTAGTCACGCTTTCCGTTACTACGTTCTGTGAGCGTTCCAGTTGGTTATTTTCTGTGTATGGTATCTATTCACTGTCGTCCTCTTGCTAAGATTGTATCAACCAATAACAACTGCTGGCAGGACTGATGGTGCTCTCTGGATCGGCTCATTTTTATATTTGAATAATTCCTGACTTATGACCCTTTCTATTTTTGCATATATATTGAATTAATTTTCCATACGTATGAAGGCACTTTGCTTCGAGAATAAGTTCTGGATTATTTTAACATATTTTCAATATAAATCAAGCTTAACTTGTAGTTCAAAATGTCTTGACGTCGTACATTGCCAAAGGTTTTTGCATAATTTTATCTTGACTTTTTCCACCCACTATATATTTCCACGATGTCCTCTCTGTGGAACTGACGTCTGTGAGACGAGAGATCTGGCCAGCCAATCTATGTATTCTCTTCTTGCTGGTTTCCGATATATTTTTCACTCCAGTCTGCTGTCGAATCAAGGTGTTGCTCTTCCTGTCAGATAAGGTGATGCCGAGTATTATTCGCTCCATTTTACGTTGAGTCACCGCAAGAGACTGTATCTGGTGATATTTTAGCGCAGCTCTTAAGCATGAACCTGGTTCTCGCAAGATGCATGTTAAGGTCTACTTGTTGGCTCACACTTTGTGTACCACTGAACATCTCCAATTCTTCTTTTATAGAAACTATATATCACTCTATTTGCTTTGATTCGTCGCAGGTTAAAAGAGATTTGAAGCTAGAAAGAATGCAGTTAGGAATAATATGACTTACGTGTTTTTAGGATATAAGATTTACAAGGGAAATTATACTTATTATAGGAGAGAGTGTCAGAAATTTAATTTCTGTATCTATCTTTCTATCTCTCTTACTTCTTTCCTCCTCTTCTTTTTCCCCCTGCGTGCAGTGTAAGAACTGCTGCTGCTGTGTCACGTGGCGAAATCGTGTCTAACGATTGGTCGTACGTGATTTTCCCGCTTGTTTTCGATTAGATTAGAGGAATCTAGTCAGAAAAGAAGAGAGAGGGACTTGCTTAAAGACCCGGGCTGTTGCTCTGAAAGAGAATGTGTGTTCGCAGTGTGAAGACGATAAGTCGTCTTGTCTTGCGACGAAAAAAGGACTTGCTTGAAAAGTCTGCTGTTGCTCTGAAAGAAAAAGTGTGTTTGCTGTGTGAAAACGAAGTCGTCTTGTCTTGCGACGGAAAGAAACTTGCTTGAAGAGTCTGTTCCATTAATCAAGAGGATTATTGTTCAGCTACCAAGGACAAGTCAGTAAAGACTTATCAAAAAATCGGTCAAAATAATTATTGTAAAGAGAATTTTACAATAGAACATTCGCATTACCCGGATTCTCCACCATCTTGCTTTCCAAGGAGAGCAACTAAAAATATCTAAAAAACCTTTCTGCTGGCTACTAAAAAATACTAAAGTTTTTTTTAGAACAGTAAGTCTAACTTTTTTCCCCTCTTTCCGCTATCTCTCTACCTCTTTCACTCTCTCTGAACTGTTGTTGGAGTCCTTTTTAAGGGCTCGCCAAAGGGACATTTTTGGCAGTTATTTTCAAGTTGTACCAGTGAACTTTAACAGCTGACTATTCCCCCCCCTCATTTCTTTTTTTCTTTTCACACAATAAATTTTATAGCTATTTCAAGTGGTTTTTTCCTTCTTTGTCTCGCTTGTTATGGTTGTATATTTATGGTTTCAGGGCTCTGTTAGCTGTGTTACTCGGGATTCCCGTCATTGGACGTAATGACAAAGTTTCACAACCTTTTTTGCGCCAAATTTGGCTGTTACTAAGTCAAATTTCGACAAGAGATCTGAAATTACTTGGATGCGTAAAAAAGAGAGTGCTTAGATATTTTACCACTCATATATGGAATGCATAGAAAGCAGGGAAAACAGTATGTTACATACTTGTGTTTGTAAAAAGGGTTCCAATAACTTGGACCGATTTTAATATGAATTAATTTAAAGCGTCCAATGATTTTTATTTTTTCTTTCAGATTTGGCGACATTTGGGCGATATTATTTTTCACCCATAATTGCCATGACTTAAATAATATGATCCAATAGAGAAATTAATAGATTTTCACTAATAACACTGTTTTATTTACTGTAGACTCTGATCCTTCTTAATGAAACACCCTTATATATAATAAGTCTTAATGAAACACCTTTATAAAACATCATTTCACCTACATTGCGTTTGAATGTATGACAAACAAAGGTAAAATGATAATAAAGATGAAAAATATTATCTGAATAATGAATGGAAAAATACTTTGTATTTTACAACGATTAGAAAGGTATTTTATATATTTTGCATACTACAACAATTAGAATGATAGAAAAATTTTAATAATACATTATATATGGCGATTAGAAAGATTTTAAAAATACTTTGTATGATATGACGATTAGAATGATAGAATGGTCTTAAAATACTTTGTCTAATAAAACAATAAGAATGATAGAAAATTTAAAAATACTTCATATAAAATAACGATTAGAAAGATAGAATACTGTTGAGTTCTATTGGAAATTACGTCCTGGATGGGATGGGCATATCACGTAAAAATCAGATACTATTATTTTTAGGGCATTGATTTTTTGGTTATCTTTACCAACAACAGAATGACAAATTGTATCAGAATACCAGTGGATTGATTTCTTCAATGTGCCGTGTCCCTTCAGGACGTTATTGATCATGGCTATCCACAATTTCATGACCATTGTAATTATAATTACGTTTTGTCTTTTTGTTATTTCCCTTAAAACATTTCTGTCGTACTTTTACCCCAACGATACGTAGGTTATGACCTAATTTCCTTTGTTCCTATTGCTTTCAATCTGTATAAAATTTTCAAAGAATTATTTCTGCATAATTTGCACTAGAAATTGCAACTGTCTCTTTTTGATGTGAAGCAAATGTGATCGCTGTATTTCCCCTTTCTCCAAAACTCCGTCATTGCTCACATTTTCAGTCAGTGCTATTCTCAGCATCCTTCTGTAGAACCACATTTCTGTTGCTTTAAGTCTCTTCTTTATCTGCGAGTAAGTTTTCCCGCATTCACTGCCATATAGAACTGATATTACGTAAAAGTTCAATACACTTTCGTTTGTTTTTAACGAAATATTTTTATTTCTAAATTCATTGCTTAGGTTTTAGAATGCATCTATCGTTATACGAATCCGCCTTCGAATTTTGGTGTCACTCTTTCTGTTAAAACCTATCCAAATATTTTAATTGCTGTACTTGTTGAGTTTGGTATTTATGATTTGTAATTTGCATGTTGGGCTGTTCCTTTTCCTGACAACCACGCATTCTGTATATTTACAAATTATATATAGTTCTTTCTCTTCGCTTTCCTTCACCTTCTGTAAGAGTTCTTCGAGTTTCCTTCAATGTCTTCTTTAAACAATGTGTCACCATTATATATTATGTTGTTAAGATTGTGGCCACAAATAATGAATCTTGGTAAGATTTCCTATTCTCTCTGAATCGCCTGACTGTATAGGTTGAATAATTCCGTCGAGAAGACATATATTTGTCTTAAACCCCTTTCTATTTTTGAACATTAACTGAATTCATTTTGTTCACTGTCTGCGGGCGATTTACTGCCTGAATGTGTTCTGGAATATTCTTCCCATATATGTCAAGCTAGCTGTTCTTTCCAACTGTTCTTTGTGGTGTTCTTTATCGAACGCTTAAACATATTGTTAACTATGCTGACTCCTATCAGTGATTGATGTATTTCTCAGCATAATAAATATGTTCTAAGTAGTGGTAGTAACTTGTTTCCCTCCATTTCAATGTGGATTTAACTATTAGGTTTTATTTTTGAAATTTCTCTTCAGTGGTTGTTTGATAAAGTGTTGTCGCTCTGTTGAATTAGCAAGTTCCTATTTTAAGACTTGTTATTTTTCTCTTTAGCACATAAGTGAATACATACTAGAAATTAAAGAAAAAATAGCACATTCTTCACTGCATATTATATGATTGAAATATGACTTGCAAAATTTGCAATGTGTTTATATTTCATATGTCTAATTTTTAAGTTTGTGTATATTAAGATATATATTAAAATAATTTTGTATATTACTATGACATTACATAACATTTCTACCAACAATGCAACTGCTTCAAACAAGGTATCTTGAACAGAATCATGTTGCACAGCTTGAATGTGAATTCGTTGACGGTATCATTGATTGGCATATTACTTCACTTCTTGTACGGTATATTCAATATTCCAATTACAGTCATCTGTGCTACATAAAAAGTATATCAAGCAGACAGAAGTATAGATTGAAGAATTTTCACAAGACGATATTTTGGCACCTGCGGACCTACAAAACTTTATTGGCGACGAGGAATCTACGATTCGACAATATTATCAACCTGAAATATTAAAATATGCATCGCCATTCCTAAGTCAAAGAATTACAAATTTACTTATCCGATGAATGAATCTATATAATACTCTAAACCGTATGACTTTCCTGGCCTTATCGTAAATAACGGCTTGGAAGCTATGTTAACTTTAATAAAGCATTACACTCTCAATGGATATTATGCCGTCAAACAATCTCGCGCTTCGAGACGGTAAGAAGCGTTGCTTCTGCTACCATTAATAATTTCTCCTTAGCTTCATGTCGCAAATATCTTTAGCACATATTGCTGACCACTCAAATCATTTGCAGAATTAATGACGTTTTATTGTGGCCGGGTAGTTGTTTGCTACAAAGAATTCGGATTAAGACTTGTGCGGATTAGGTTTTACAGAGTTTTTCGCTAAAATAAGAACAATGTGGAACATTGTTGAACAGATTACAACAAATCCGTTTGCGCAACGACCGATCTCCTTTTTAAGCAATTCTCATCTGTAACATATCTCCTAGCAAGATTTTCCAAGAGCCCCAATGTTGGGCTGTTCCTTTTGCAGACAACAATGCATTCTGTCTACTTGCAATTTATATTTAGTTCTCTTTTCTCGCTTTCCTTCACTAACTTCTGTAAGAGTTCTTCGAGTTTCCTTCTGTATCTGCTGTAAACAAAGTGTCATCTTCATATCTTATGTTGTTAAGATGGTGGCCACCAATAATAAATCCAGATTTCTACTTCTCTCTGAGTCGCCTGACTTCCGTATAGAAGACACATCTTTGTCTTAAACCTCTTTCTACTTTTGTACATATACTGAATTCATTTTGCTCTCTGTATGCAGGGGATTTACTTCCAGTACAGGTTCTGGAATATTCTAATATTCTTCCCATATGTGTCAAGGTTGGCTGTCTGTTCTAATTGTTCTTTGTGACGTACTTTATCAAACGCTTAAATAATGGAATACATATTGTTAATTATGCTGATTCCTGTGATCCTACCTGCTTAATACATTTATTCATAATTTAACAAACTTAACTACGTAAAGAAACCCATTTATGGATCTGCTATAAAATATTAAATAAAAATACCTTAAAAATACTTTCAGATCAGACATTTGATTAGGGATTTTTTTCTTTCGTCAAAATTAATCAAAATAAATAAAATCAATAAACTGAAAAAATAATAAAGTGAAGAAATGTAAAAGTAAGCAATTTACAGAATACTGAGCTGATTTGCGATTTTTATTACTCATACTGTTCGGTACATTATCATCATGTATGAACATTTAGAAAAAAATACCTTGTTGATTCAAAAGCGTTTAATATGCTTGCAATGGCTATCGTGTTGAAAATTCCTTTCGACTCAAAGAGTAAATCAGAATCCAGTACGGTACAGTAAATGTTGCGCAACACTGCCTAGATCACGACCCAAATTTCAGTTAGGGATCAATTAATAATGAGAGAAGAAGAGGGCCCACGGAACAACTATGTTCTCATAAAGTCCCTCTCACAAAAAAAAGAATGATGAGAAGGGAGGGAAGGCACCTGCTTCCGGTAAAAAAAATCAAAAATCTGTTCTCGGAGCGGCCTCACTTTGAAAAACAAGCCATGGCAAACATTTCGCCTCTCTCGTTTGATCGCAGCCCGACCCGACCCACGAAGATAATTTAACTTATTTTTCCACAACCAGGTACAGTTCTAACTTCGCGACGAATTCCTTTATCAAGCATGGGAATTGAACGGAATCAGGTCGTAAAATGAGGAAATATTGTATATTAAATTAGAAAATATTGTTAGAAAAAATACAAATTGGAAACTTTATTAGTAAAGTGTATAAATTTACAGAATATTGGACACGTGATTGCATATGTCTCAATATCCACGCCGGACAGGACATTTCTTGCAATATAAATTATAATTACCACTGTAAAACAATATATTTTAACTTTTATCGCTGCATGTTGTGATGTTGTGCTATGGTTAAAAGGATTAGAATTCAAAAAAATAAAATAAAAACAGAACATTTAATTACATTTGTGATGTTCATGTGTGTTAGCGTGATTTTAGCTTAGTTAACAAAATGGTACGTGGACCTGATTGTAGCGTAAATGTTATCGAGGCGAAAATGTGAAATCGTCGATAGAATATTTAAAGTTGAACTCGCTCTATTAATGTTGGGAACGGTATGACACCAAATTTCTTTCCTGTGCTATGATTTAAGTAACTGTGAGGACTGAGCTATATAGACTTGTGTGACAGCTATACTAACGGAAAGACAATTCTGACATCATGAAATAATGAAAGCAAATGGAAGAACCTACACCATTCCAATTGAGAGACAATAAAAATAAATATGTTGAATGCCATTTTTACTAAGGTTTGCTCGGTATATGGCGTCTATAAAAATAAACTTCAAAAAATGAGTTCAATGGATATTCCTTAAACCTAGGCAGCTGGCCTGTTAATTACTCAAATATTATTCCCCTATATCAACTATCAGATACCAAACATATAAGAGTTAATGTTTCCTTTTAATTCTAAAAGGTATCCATCAGAGACTGCAGAGGGGAAAGATTCTAAAACATTTTATTTTCTAGAATCACATTATTATTATTGTTATTTTATTTCCTTTGAATTTTGGTGTATACGCATTTCTCACCGGGTGTCGACCAGAGATCTAAGGTCAGACATGTCATGATGACATTTTCCAGTGACCAGTTTTTAAAAAATCACACATATTTTACATACATAACGCCATTCGTAAGGTGTGGGCTGTATGTGAGAACAAGTTGTTGTATTTCCAGGAAATCGCTTCAATGCCTCTACTGGAATCCTTTACAATCAATCTAAGGGCTCCAACTACAAATCTAATTTTTGATGTTCTCACGTCACACATGAGGTTTCGATTTCAAGCTATTATTGTTTTCATAGTTTTTGATGATCTTCAAAACTATATTAGAGCCTGCAATGTCAATAAGAAAACACATTTTGTCTTTGCGGTCTCACGATGCCACGATGATTAGCTTTGATTGATTTCTCTATGTTTATTGTGAAGTCCCATAAAATTGTTATAGGTCCTATCACCGTAACCGCGTCTGGGTGGAGTTCATAGCAAATTCTTGCAGTTTCCGTTCCGTAGAAGTTGTAGATATTCTTGTGCAAATGTTGGCCTACTTTGTCATGCCGAATTTTATATTCAGTGGTTGCTAATACCGTGCAACTTGATACAAGACGTTCAATTATTTCTTGATATTTATCACAAAATCTGGATTTTAAGCTAACACAATTTTTCAGCGTATGTGCTTGGTAAATTCTAGTCAGCAAACATTGGTCCAGTGCAGCAAGAATAAAACTTTCGCTGTCAGCTTTTAACCCCACACTACGTAACTAATTAAGGGTAAGAGGTCTGACTGCATCAGTTTGTTTCGTACGGGCAGAATATTGACCGTGAAGCTATTTATTTTGCCGTTCTTCTTGTATGTGGTCAGTTGCATTTGCCTTTCTATTTTAAAAGTATTTTTCAGCTGAAATTGTTTTTTATGGTTTACTTGTATTTCCTCACCCACTTGAAACTTTATGTTAAACTTTTTAGCTTCCTTATCGTTTCAGACACGAGTCTTTCCTCAGTATATGGGATGTTCAAAACAGTGGTGCCACCTGCGGTTTCTCAAAGATATCAGTTAGCCACGTGGCGTCGTGATAAGCAGAGAATTTCTTTGAAAATGTATTGAATATTTCAGCCACAAAAGGGACCATTTCAAGTGCTGCTTGGTGTATTCATTTTATTTCCGCTGCCAGGTCTTGCTACCGCTATATTTTAAACTTTTTCGCAATCGTGATGCTCTTAAACACATGTTACTGCTTCATCTATCAGGATATGTACATAGATGCTCTTGTGCACAGTTGTGATTATTATTGTTTTATAAACTCATTTCTTTCCGGGTCCCGACCAGAGACCTAAGTTTAGAAATGACATCATGACATTTTCCACTGAGCAGTTTTGAAAAAAAAAAATCACACATATTTTACGTAAGGTGTGGTCTGTAATTGTAAGTGCAATTTCTATGTATTTCTTTAAGGCATCTGCTATCATGGATTCTTTGAATGAGTCTATTGGAATAATTCGATCAATCCGAGGACCCAACTACAACTGGAATTGTTAATGTCATCATGTGTAACATATTTGAGATTTCCATTTCAACATCCTGGTATTTTGATAGATTTTTGAAGATGTTCAAAGATTCATCGCAGGCTACAGGATCAGTCATGTCAATAAACTGGCACATTTTGTCCTTGCAGTCTCTAATCACGATGTCAGGCGATTATCTTTGATTGTTCTGTTTGTGTTTATTGCAAAATCCCATAAAATTGTTACAGGACCCATCTCTTTAACCGAATGGTGGTGTTCACAACAATTTCTTGCAGTTCCCTTTCCGTAAGCGTTGCTGATTATTATTATTATTATTATTATTATTATTATTATTATTATTATTATTATTATTATTATCATTATTATTATTATTGTTGTTGTTAAGTTTCTTTCTAGTACAATCACTAAACAGATTATCATAAAAGACCTAGCGAGAAGTAAGATACTAGATATAAGCATTATGTTTGCACAAATTTTGATGTTAAGTGATTCTTAATTTATAGACCGTGTATACTTAAATAACCTTAATAACACTCTCCTGAGTAGATGAACAGTTCCAAACAGTGGAATGTTTTAATCTCTTGAAAACCGCGACTGACCAATATGTTTTTAACGTTTCTATCTATACCGTTTTAAAACAGTTTAATTTTCAAA
>OZ038475.1:108505663-108593163 GCA_964036315.1 Acanthosepion esculentum
TGAACCAATTTATCGAGACTCTTCACCTGGTCAATTTTCTTGAGCTGATCCGTTATTCTTGCAATACTGACACTGATTATTTGAGAAAATTCTCTGATATTTGACGTAAGTTCTGCCCGAGTAGTGTTTTCAAATATTGATTGTCAACTGCAAACGGACGTCCTTGACTACCTTGAACTCCAAGCGTAGTATCCCATCTGCAGAAACTCATAAACAATACGAAAGTACTGTCCGATCACGAGTGAATCTTTCGCGCAATCTTCTAGTAATGTTGGCAGCAGTTTGTGAAGCATTATCATTAAGTTTGAACTCATGCTAAAAATTAAACGCATCTCTTCCTTTTCATGTTCAAGATGAAACTTATATAATGTTTTAAATTAAATTCTGAATGATCTAACATTAAGAAAGTGAATGCTTTATTCATTATGAATAATACACCTTTGCGCAGCTAAAATAATAATATATTAGAATAAAATTAAAAATAAAGTCGGACATTATTTTCCAGACAATCTAATATATAATATAAGTATTTGATTTTAATATTTTCACACATCTGATGTGTAAATTATATATATGTCCTGAGTTACCTGCCTTAAATTTTGACTATAACTTATGTTTATTTGATTAAGTCTCAGTTATTTCCCTGATAATTTAATTTTGAAAGTTCATTTACCATAGTTACTAAAATAATTATAAGCGCTTATCGATTTTGTTTTTCTACACGGCGAATGGAGCAGCATAGTCTGTGATTAGTGTGCATGGGTTAACTACGATTACAGAAGAATTATCTGAAACAAGACTTTGCTTGCTCCTGAAAATTCGAGATTATATTAAGATAATGGAATCCTGTATGCGAAACTAAAAATAACTTTAATCAGCTCATCATGCGTGTTGTTCACAGATCCTAAATAATTCTTCCCTGAGCTTTTCGTAATCTATCTAATCTTGTATCTGTCTGTACACGCACGGCTTATTTTATCATTCAACAAAAGAAAAAATACATGGGGGTGTAGAAATGAATGAGCACTAATTACTAATGCTTGTAACGAAATGCATGCAATTTAAGTCGAGAATGTAATTATTTCTAAATATTCAGTTGTGCGATCAACTTTTCGGTTTAGAAATAATAGGAATATTGATGTACACAGATGTCAACTAATATCAACATATTTTGGCAAACTTTAATTTCCCTATGTCTGTTATATGCTAGAGTTTGTTGCAGTTACTTATAACAATAGAAAATACATCTACAGGGTGCGATGGATAAATTGCCGTATAAATAAATCAAACATGTATAAAAAAAACGCTGACATCTCATTTTAACAGTATATTTACCAAAATTATAAAAAAATATCTTGAAATAAGAATGTATATTTATTAAAAAAAATCGCCATTGCCTTCAGTCACGTTGAGCAGGCGACTTTGAAATTTCCTGAACCTATCTGGATGGTCTCAGTTTTTAATCTTTTGAATGTTGCCATAACCCCTGCCTTCAGTTCATCTTTGGTGTTACAAAATCTTTGTTGGTCTTTCCCTCAACTGCACCCCATATATAATAATCAAGCTGGTTGCAGTCTGTGGAGTTAGGTGGTCAGACGTAAGTGGTGAAGTGGTTTCAGAAATTGTATGACAGCCATGACTGGTTTCACCTAATTGTGTGGCATGGTACAGAGTCCTGTTGCCAAGTACAGGCTCTTCTAGCAGCCACGATGTTGACCTAGGGCAGCACAACTTTATCACGCCACTTGATATCAGTCTTCGTGTTCGAGAATTCTTTTTATCAGGACGATCAGAGTGTGTTTTCCACACAGCCGTACCTTCTTAATCACCATTAGAATCATCCAACTTTTTGATTCCTCTGAACTCCCTGAGATTGACAGATAAATACTCTAAAATGTTCGTATTGTAGCATTCAACCAAAATGCCAAGCGGTACACCATGCCTTTTCCAAATTTCTAGCGGAGTGAATTACGTGATAGGACTCTTTTGCACGGACGGTGCCCAACTGACCCTACTATAATGCGCAGTCGACAAAAAAAACAAACCAAAAAAATAAAACCCACATACCCGATATGAAAAATAAAAAATGGCGACAATTTACCCATCGCACTGTGGTTGGGTTCTTTTCCAATTTTCTGTTATGACTACAAAATCTATCGTGATAAATTTCGAAAAATCTATAGAGAAAATCGATAATCATACACATCAGAATGCAAGTCTCAAGAGATAATTTAAGTTAACTTCGTTTATGATGTCACTGTAATTCTCGTCTGGATTTGATTCTGCCTAATTACCCACTTACCGAATGCATATATTCTTAAAAAAAAAAAGCCTCCTACGTGTGCGTGCTTCTGATAATAAAATCCGCAGTTGGTTTATTTATTAACATGTCACTAATCAATTTCCACAAACTAGGAAACTATTTACGTAATTGCTTATTTCCTGGTGAGCCTCAACTCACAAAGTAAAACGCAATAATTTCTCGAGAAGCGATCACTTTGCAATAGAATCAGTTTTTCTAATATAAAATCCTTTCATATTAAAAAAAAACTGATTTCATTATAAAGACTGACCATACATGAAAATATAATTATATTACTTTTTAATCATTTCAACCCAAGCGAGGCGGGAATGCCACTAGTTCGCTGATCGTGAGAGAGAGTGAAAGTGAAAGAATAGACTGAATATAGGGAGGATTGAGGAAGGGTAAAAAATGAATATATTCAAGAAGTTAGAAGCCAGCGATTGACGTTGCATTTAAATGCTTGAATATTGTAGTGATCAAGAAGCAAATAAACAGAAGGCAGGAAGTGTGAGGGAAGTAACGTTGGAAGAGATGTGGCGTTTGCATTTAGCTATTGTGGCAGTAAACAAATGGGATCTAAGTGCCAATCTACTAACACGCTTAAACTCATGTAGTCGGGGCATTAGGAAAAACCTTTCGTCAGAGAAGTTGCCATAAAAATATTTATCGAAAAGACAGATGGAAGCAACGCCGTGTTGGTGAGAAAGTTACCAAAGTTCAAATGACAAGTCGGACTCAATTACATTGCAGATCCTTCTTTGGATTTTTTCAAGAACCTCTAAATGAAAAGCAGGAGCACCTAATCAGATATAGCAGCATTATTCAATGCGCGGTCGTATGGTAGATTTGTAAATGTGCAAGATGGACTCTGACGAGAAAAGACTTTCTAGCACGACACAAACGCCCATTTTCCTTGCAGTAGATCTAGCTATTGATTCGATGTAGTTGTTTCATTTCAACTCATTTGAAAAGGTGAGGCCAAGCAGTCACAGTGTGATGCTCTCAAGGAGTCCATCGTAAATCATGCAAATAGCAAAGAGAAAACTTTATTTATGGTGCTTAAATGAGAGCAGTTTGATTTTAGAGGCGTTACAATTTACAAGCCATTGCCTGCCCCATTTAACCACTGTTTAGATGTTATTTCATCCATATATAACATTAGTTAAATATGTGTAAATCTTCTCATACTTAAGAGAAATATTGCTGGAGTTATTTTCAGTTCGCCTATAGAAACTGAATATATTTCAGTAAGGAAACTGCATAACGCCAACATAAAATGTTGTTATTAGGATTAAACAAACTTATTAAGATAACACGAAAATCTCAAGCAGGAGTGAATTTATTGAAATGTAGTTTTCAGAAGACAAATGATTTGGACAGATGTTTTGATTGAAACTTATTGAAATGAAGTGACAATTATATATTATTAATATAAGCTTCAAATTTCTTCGACGGCAAATCTGATACTTTTCACAAGTATGTGCTGAAAGAAATTCGACCGAACACACTTCTCAAAATCCGACGAAATGACCAAAGTTTTACGGCATTCTTTCTTGTTGGGATCAATGAATTTTGTCTCATACTACTAAAAACGTTTCAAATATTGGAACAGAAATTTCTAAATTAAATTACCAAGTATCAAAATACTTGTTTAATGTCTTTAAACGCGAAACTGTAGTTAGAATTTTTGCCTTTTTTTAAATGTTGACGATTATGGCTCTCCTAAGCTTCCGTTTTTCTTGTAGGTCAAATATTTGTTATCCTTTAAATGATGCTTTCATTTTACTTTCTTAGCGGACATATGATATGTGAATTTGCAACAATCTTTACTCTCTTTCCTCCTCATGCATTCCCAAAGTACAAAATGTCGTTTCTAATTTTTTTTACTGTTAAGTTAAAAGTGTATAATGCTGCGATCCACTCTAGTTAGAGTTACAGAGTAAGAGGAACTATTCATGTGGATATATCGTGAAGATAACGGTTATACCAATACTTGAACAGGTTATGATTCAGAGAACGAAAAGTATATTAAATAAGTGGTTCACGGGAGAAAGCTGCTTCGCACCAATGGTATTTGGAGGTAACAGGATGGTTCGTTAAAATGAGTGTAGCATGGCGGGTCATAACGGTGAAAGTTAGATCTGTTGGAACTAAGAAATGTCGCTCATCTGAAAACTTTCCATGAAAATTGCAATAGAGTATTGAGAGGTTTGCAACGTTTTCTGTGATGGAGGGGTAGTTGGGCGGGAAATAATTTGTCACGCACAACGACGCCAAGACGCTTTTAGTCTCTATCGAGACAGGAAAGTGAGGAATGGGCACCTCCTGCCAGAACATAGCAGCAGTATTTCATTTTACGTCAGATCTGGCTCTCGTACATGTAGAGGATAACACGATGTAGCGTACAGAGGAAAGACCATTTTTCATGCATCTTTAGCAATGGAACGTATGTACAAGTTCCTCATTGAGGTTGAATTTAAAGCTCACGTCACGGAATCTCAAACTAAATTCATTGTGATTGGCTATAGTTCATAGACTGATCAGCGATGATGGAATATAAATAGTTAAACATCATTTAGCTGGACGAAAAAAGCGGGATTATAATAATTTAAAAACACTTATCCAATCAAAAACACTCACACAAACACGCACTCATTCAGACACAACAACAAATTAAAAACTTACACGCGAAACGAAAGACACACCGCATTTACCATAGAACTGACATCACTGCGCACCTAAAAGAGGGAGGGAATAAAAACAACAATTTAAAAAAAAACCTATGATTATTTACAATATGAATGAATACTATTTGCATGAAAACAAAACAAAATGTGGTTAGTAATGACCCCACTCCCACAATCTCTAAATGTGGCAGAATCATCAGTTAACTAGACAAAAAATGTGGGTTTATAATAGTATAAAAACAATCATACATCCAAAAACACGCTCACAAATACGCACTCATTCAATCACAAAAACAAATACGGAAACACACATGCGAATGGAAAGGCATACCGCAACTACCAGATAACATCACTGACCCCCTAACGAGGGAGAGGATGGGGAATTAAACTAAAGAAAAATAGGGACAAAAATAAAAGGGGCCAATGAGCATACATACCCTACCTAAGTTAACCAGAAACAGGAAACTAAAGATTCAAATAAACCTAAACTAGCCTAATATTGGGACGGGTTGCCTCTGTTCAACCCAGGAAGGACAAAATACTGTGACTAACCGGCATCAAAGTGTCACTCTAGGTCAGCCCTGTCACTCTACACAGTCGCGCAAGATTTACTCACCTTTTGCCGAATTCTGATGAAGAGAGTCACCGCCTTTCCGTCCTAATCGTCCTGAACTTCTCACTTCCATAGAATCCCTTCCGTCGTTTCGACCAAATCGCGACACTCATAACACCTAGCAAGCAGTGGAAAACATAAAGTTCAGCGTTCGTCAACGGCGGTGCCACATTGCTAGAGGCCTCAACGACAAAGAACTTTCCCTGCAGCATGCGAACGTTGAGGCCTTCAAAGAACTTACACAACGGTGCTACCACCCTTCAATGAACGAAAGCGTGACCAAGCGTCGGCAGTTTGGAGAATTCTCCAAGCCCGCTGAGCAAAGTTTTTTGCGACCCAGAGGGCCCCACGCATCCCCAGCCAGTTGAGGGATACCTCACCGTTATTGAAACATTTCAACCCGGGCGCCCAAGGCAAGATTGAGCGAACCTCCTGCTTCGTAAGATTGATCTCGTCAATCAGATCATCATGAACGGATCCCCTGACTAACACTTGATATAACGCCCTACGAAACAACACCTGGACGTTGGAGAGGCCATCCGACGCCCGTAAGAGGCGTTTCATAGCAAGACGACATCCATGAGAGAAGGAACATTCGGTTCGGGGTAAACGATGAGCCTCCTCACACTTCTCAAGGATGGGAAAGTTCTTCGGGCGTCTTCCTTTCAGAAGGCGCCCTCATGTGATTCGCGACACAAAAAAAATAAAAATGTAAAAGATATTTACTCGTACAATTTGGTACAAAATATGGCACAAGGCAAAAATTGGGATTGTGGAAAAGGACGGTCTTCAGTCTTGAAGAAAAAATATAAAACAATAATAATATTTTTCCTAATCAAACGCCGTTTTCTGTTCTCAACTTTACGTTCTAGCATTTACCTTCTAACCTAAGAAAAAAAAATCACTCAAACAAACGTTACAGTAAATTTGAACATGTTCATGAATGGCATGCCGTAGGCCTTTATGGTGAGAAAAATAAAAATCAACGGAGCGATATGCCATCGTGGGGAGATCGCATTACACTCGACTGACATTAAAACCAATGGCTTCGTGTGTTCGAACGCTATTAAATGCTAACTTTACTTGCTAAAGGAAATAATATAAAACAAAAATAGAATAAATAAAAATAAATTCTTATAATCAATTGGTCCACCTATGGCACCCTCTAGCAAAGTTCTAATTGGGATGTTAAAAACAAAACTAAACTAAAAAGGCACCGTTGGCTTAATTTCCACCCTAGCGCGAGAGTGCAAGGTTATTTGCCAACAAAAGGTGGGTAGAAAGAGAGAAGATAAAAAAAAGTTACATTCAAGGTATGGACTTATTCGTTCTTTAATCTACGGGTCATTCCTTTTCAGGCAATTCCAACGGGATTCTTTTTCAGCTGCACCAATCCTTTCTTTTAATACTTTTGTTTTCCTCTTACACAATTCCATTTTTCACTAATGCTTTGCTCAGTGAATATCCCACAAAACCTCTGCAACCCATAAGTAAGTTTTCCAACTATTTTGCTGGCACCTTTCAACCGATTCCTGATATTTCTCACGCATTCTTTCGTTGGCGAGTGTGATGTTTCCTTCCAAAACAACCGATAATTCCCAAATTATTATCTTCTTTGTGCAATGCGAATAAATTAATAGATCGGGGCGAATTGTTGTCTGTACTATATGACTTGGGAATTTCAGTTGTTTATCAGTTCTGTGATCACCTGCCTGTTGGGTGCTGTTGGAATCATGTTTGGGGTATTAAACTGCTTTATATTTGCACAACCTGATGGCTTTCGTGACTGCGAAGACTTTGAGTGTCCTGGCCATGACGGCAACGATACCGTTCATCCCCTAAAGCCTTGGGGCAGCTGCTTAATATGTGCTGCAAAAACCCACTCTTTCCGCATAGAGAACAGTTCATTTCCCATACATTCAGATTTGCTGGGTTTGGGAGAACGTCGTAGACTGATTTTATTAGGAACTGAATAATACTAAAGTCAGCGCGCAAGCAGTCAATTTAATGTATCTTACGCTGTTCTGTTCCCATTTTTCCATGCTCTTTTTGGCATAGCCCAACCATACTACTCTAACGGTTTTCCTCGGCACATGCTCGAACATCGTTCTGTAATAACTGGCGCCTTTCTTTACCTTGGGCCTTATCGTAACGTTTACTGGGAAAGTAGCCCAGTCTTGACTTCCTTTTAGCCGTGATCCCTATTAAGGCTTCTTGACTTAGCCTCACTACTTCCACAGCTAATTTCTTACTGGCGCTATATTTTCTCCCTGTCCGGGTCTCTATTCCTGCTACTCTCACTTTCGGGTCTTCTAGATTCTCTGAAATGGATGACCTTCATTACTAGGAACTCATCTTTGATGCTGCTAAATGGCAGCTTTAGCATATTTGTGTTACCACACAGCGCAACACTGCTTAAAATTCTAGGTGACACAAGCCATATTTTCAGATGCATTGTTATTCTCCTCTCTAGAGTTCCAACCGTAGTAATCGGCAATTCATATAGCTGAAGTGGCCAAAGCAATCTGAGCAATAATGAGTGTTGAAATGTCCATGCTTTAAATCGGACTGGCAGGCCTGATTTGTCAATTTTTAATAAGGCTGTGTCTAGGCCGTCACTAATCTGGCGGATATAGGCGGTACATATATATATATATATATATATATATATATATATATATATATATATATATATATATATATATATATATATATATATATATGACAAAAATAGTAGCTCCTGAAATTAATTTCGGTTGAGCCCTCTGGTTTGGGGTGTGAATTTGTAAACAGTGACTATTTATGCTAATACTGCACGACTCTTCGACAGAATTGAGTCACTCTCAGTCACTGTGTGTTTATCCGAATCTGAAAATAAACACGCTAAAATTCACCTCCATTCCGTACCGTACGATAGAAGTTCCGACTGACGCAAATTCAGTCGGGTTTCGATCGTAGCTAGAGGCAACCGGACGTCTAGTCACACTGATGAGCTGTGAAACAGCGAAACAGTCTGTCTGTGGATGACAAAAATATATATATATAACGATCAGATATTGTCAATAATATTTCGACTATATGAATACATATAAAAATGAACAAATAGTGAAGATCATTATTTGTAGGATACTGAAAAATTGCGTTTTCATGTGTGTATTTTAAACGTAGATAATTGCATAATTTAATCAAAATTTGTCTATTATTACGCGTAGAAGTCTCGGAAGAGACATAGTTTTAATTTCCTTTCGGGCACTATCGATGTCACGTATAAAATTGTTGCATGCGAAGAAATGTCTGTTATAAAATATACACTATTAATTTAGTTATCATAGCTCAACTGATGTTTTTAGAGAAATGTTCAGTTCAAAACACATTCTGCCGTTACACTCATAACTGCAATGTATACTCTTCCTATTACAAAATAAATCAGTTCATTATATAGGGTGTTTCAGAAAAATGGATATAATTTCGTAATCAAATAACTTAACACATTATCGATCAAATGATCTCGGATTTTAACAGCATGGGTAAAAACAGCTCAAACTTCTACGGTTTATGTTTGTTTTTTTTTTGCCTTTTTAGATATAGATATCGCATTCAATTGAAAAAAATGCGTTTTGTGTGTTAGAATAAACTCCAACACATACGAACAAGTGTTTGCAGCGTGCATTTGTGAGAGGTTTGGACATAGTAAAAAGTTAAAAAAGGAAGATCTTTTGTGAAGGCAAAACAAGATCTCGATGACCACCATTATAGGTAGATAAATCATGGGAAATCGTTTATTATACGCACATATATTTGCATTTCTCAATCAAATTTTGAAGAATATAGAGTTTTATTTTCCTAGTTACTGAAATAATTACATCTCAAATGATATCATCTTTTGAAACACCTTGTATATCAAGGAATAAAGAATCTAGGGCTGGAAATCATATGCAATTATTTCAAGGATATTTCTTCTTGTACCTGCAGACTTCATATGTAGTCTAGGACCAAAACTACACCACGACACGTGAGGCTGTTTTCACTTATGCTTTACCGGTTAGTGTTATTAACACCAATGTTTAGGAAGCGTACAATTTATCGGAGCGGAAAGCGAGATCAGGCAGCCGAGTTTAGATTCTGGCTTTTCCATTCACCTATATTCTTTTAATATGAGCTATATTTCTAGGCACAGAATAGATTATTAATAAGTATAAATAGTGTAGGAAGAGGAAGCGATTCTTCTAAGATACTATCAATTTTCCATCTTAATCGATTTTCATATTTTTATATCTACATATTTATATTATCTATATTTCTCCTTCTTCTACATTTTTTTGTTCTTTTTCTTCTTCTTTTTCAGAATTCACTGTTCTACGTAACTCTTATTAACATTTATCTTATTTTTATCTCTCCTATCAACTATGCCGCCATTTATTTACTCAATCACGATACATAGGATATACGTTGCTTTTCTCTGGTCAACTTGGATTCAGTCTCTCCTGTGAATATCAATTTTTCGAAACCCTCTTTTCTCACAAGAAATGTTAACTATCTCTTCCTGATGTCAAGTATATGTATCGTTTTTGTTTCCATTTTGTCTTTGCTCAGATATGCCTTCCATTGTATGCTCAGCATCTTTTATATAGAATAAAGTTTATATTGCTTCAAGTTTCTTCTTCATCTGTGAATAGATAGTCCAGCATTTACTCTCATATAGGTGGACGTATATTACATTACAGATCAGTAATATTTTCCTTGTTTCTAAACTTGGCCTTGTAAAATCAGTTTTCCATCGATATCTTTGCACCGAAAACATTAAATACTATTGTCAAATACTTATATTATTTACGTTAATAATTAATTATTATAAACCAGATTTAGTAATAAAATACCGTCATTGATAGATTAAGAATTTAGTAAGTATTCAATTACAAAATAAGACCAAAATATAGAAATATGGCTGTTAAATTCTGAATCAGTGGGGTTCAGGGGAAAAACATTTTTTAATAACAATTGTAAAATTTATACTTCCATCACAAAACGATTTGTTAGAAAAAAATCAATAATCAAGGAAAAAATACTTTAGGGAAAAATAAAACTTAAGTAAATGAAATAGAAATGAAATGCCTCAAGTCATGATTTAAATCTCGCCGCTACTGGATATCTGAATATTTATTTTTTACATGAAATGAGGATTAATAATGTGTTTATTAACACCTACTAAGTAACAAATTGTCATTTTCAATTCTTCAAATTTTACCAAAATAAATCTCGTCATCTTTATTCTTTGCGAAACATATTTTGGTAAAGGAAATCGAGATAAATGGCAGTTTAAATTCAATTTTTGATACACTCCAATTTTGTTACAGTGACAAGCGATATAAGAAGAACGGATTTACAGGATATAATTAGCTGATGGAAATTATCTCCCTTGGTGTGAATAGCGAAAATTGATAAACAACCATCTCTGGTGTCATCAAAGTCTTTAGTTCAAATTTCCCGGATGTTTACAATCTACAACGGATAAGTAAAATAAATAAATAAATAAAACCCGTAAATCAAGAAAGGACTGTAGGCTACAACAGCCGATAAAAAATAAAATGAGGTCACTAGTTCGAACATAACATTTTATAATAATTAAATTTCGTCCATTCAAATGTTCAGACAAAAGAAACTGAACGTCTGATGTTTATGTTTTATTGATTTTCTCATTAATTCTTATTTTCACAAGATTTTTTTTATTCATCGTAAAATCACTGGAAGGAATTAAATAAAAAATAATGTTATTATTCCTAGCAACCGAGAACAGAATGTTGATAGTTAATCATAATGAAAATTAAGGAATATATATAACTTTTATTAAAATTGACTGACAAAGTACTGCGTTAAGATTTTTATTTAATTATCATTGTGTTCATATAATTTTCTTCTTTTCCGAACATAAAATATCTAGTAAGTTATCGAATGTCCTGACCTTGTTTGGAAAATTAAACATCCTATAACTCTACATAAACACTTAAAACAATCTATACATTCAATTAAAAGTAAAAATAAAACCCTTATTAATAATTTGCGAAAAGTATAACCGAAAATGATCGGATATACAAAACATTCGTATAATTTCTAGATAATTTAGGTCCATTTATATTTCTTTCTATATACAGATGAATACGTGGGAGTATTTTAAAGGAAAATATTCGATTGGTTGTCCATGAGGGATATTGGTAATATTTTGGGTTGGACATTTCCCATTTCCAATCTGACCATGTTTACAAACATCAGGCATTTTATCATCGCGTATTGGTTAGGACGAGAGGATTTCAGAAACCATTTGAAAGAAGATAATTATTATGGAGTTATCATGGCTGTTTTCATCGAACTTTAAGCAAGTAGTCGTTCACTGTGCCGTGGGAGATAATTTTTCTCTCCAGAATATATCTTACATCTATACATCTACCATTCGTTCGTGCTTAGAGTACTGCTTTCACCTATGGTTCGGTTGCCCTGCTATTTACCTTGATCTCCTTGATAAATTCCGAAATATTATTGGTCTCGATCTAGCGTCTCAGGTTCATCCACTTTCCCACCGCCTCAAATTTGCCGCTCTCTGCTTTTTTCTGTAAATAATTTCATGGGATTTGTTTGGATGAGTTCTTCAATATGGTACCTACACTTCATGAGTTTAAGCTCAGTAATAGAGTGGCGGCAAGTTATCTTCAATTGACAGTTGAACTTGTTAAATGTAGACGTAAGTTCTATGCTAAAGATTTTTTCTTGCACTACTCGCTTGTAGAACTCTCTTCTGGTTGCATGATTCTAGCCAACTTTAAGCTGCAAAAATTTAAATGCAATGTCAATCGCAGTCTAGTGTGCACCAGATTACTCTTTTCTATTGTCATTCATTATTAAATTTTCTACCCCTAATTCCTTCAAAAGCTGTACCTCCTTGTGTTTTAGTAGTTTTACTGCCTCGCAAGTGTTGATACCGATTAAAAAATTGTAGATTTAATAATTATCAGCCTAACAAATTTAGCAAACTCTCTCTCTCCACATATATATATATATATATATATATATATATATATATATATATATATATATATATATATATATATATATATACATATATATATATATATATATATATATATATATATATATGCACACACTTACACACACACATATATGCAAACACACACAGTGTAACCCGTATATAAGAGACCCGGATATAAGAAAACCCCGGATATAAGTGAGATTTTCTCTGGTCCCAAATTAGAGCCTGTGTTAATGTATATATAATAGACCAAACCCGGATATAAGAGCAACCCGGATATAAGATACTTCTTCCCCGGTCCCGATAACTCTATTATATCCGGGTTACACTGTATATATATATGTATATATATATATATATATATATATATATATATATATATATATATATATATATATATATATATATGAAGAAATATAGTCTTAAAGTGTGCTATATTTATGGGATAAAGTGCTCAATATCAGAGATAGAGCGTGTGTAAATATAAAAGTGGACATGGATGTCAGCACTTAGAGGCGACAGTCTGTTTCATGCTAGAGCAATCGTCAGTTCTGACGATTGCTCTAGCATGAAACAGACTGTCGCCTCTAAGTGCTGACTTCCATGCCCACTTTTATATTTATATTTATATATATATATATATATATATATATATATATATATATATATATATATATATATATATATATATATATATATATATGTATGTATGTATATATATATATATATATACAAAGAAACAATCACGCATAGAATCAATCAGCAACATTAATTCGATTATTTGCGATATCACATCGCTAGTAGAATATAATGAAATGCATTAAAATACTTTTAATCCATAGAATGATGTGATCCTCATCCATAAATCTGTTGTCAGTTGTTTCCAGTTTATATTTTCTAAATGCGAGTACTTTCGAATAATCCTTTATTCATAACCGGGCATAGATTTTCCATTAAAATTAAGACTTAGAGACGAAATAATTGTTTTATGGATGAGGATCACATCATTCTATGGATTAACAGTATTTTAATGCATACAATATATTCTACTAGCGATGTGATATCGCAAATAATCGCATTAATATTGCTGATTGATTCTATGCGTGATTGTTTCTTTATATATATATATATATATATATATATATATATATATATATATATATATATATATATATATATATATATATTATGCAACTTCACGTTTAAACACCAGTATTCTTACGATCATCGAAGTTAAGCAACGTCGAGTCTGGTGATTATCTAGATAGGTGTACGTTTGGGAATGCGAGGTATTGTAAGTTTGGATGTGCAGTTGGAGTTGTATTTAATGACTCTGAATCGGACCACGTTGAACTGAGTTCCAATTCCCGTCAGGTTCATTATATTCACATGCGTGCAAATACCCATGTGAAAGGCACGAATCCCCCTTCTCTCATCCCCCTCCCAGTTATGTGTTAATTAATAAGTTTTATATCAGGTAAATGATTTATATTTGAAAAAAGTATTTTTACAGCCGAAAATTATTTTATGGCTTAAATGACATACAAATGGTTGGTAAACCGTATAGATACAAATTAATCAAACCACTATGCTTGGTTCGGACACAAATAATTCAGAACAACCTAGAATAGTTACTATAAAATATCATCGTATCATTCTATCCATATCCAATCTTAAACAATTAAACAATGTTACATAGTGGCTACATCCCATGGATTATAAGGCCGTATTGTCACAACGACACACCCTATTTACTCATGTCATATATATATATATATATATATATATATATATATATATATATATATATATATATATATATATATATATATATATATATATATATAACACATTCTGAGAATTATCCGAGTGTAGGAATGAAAACCATCCAAATATTAGCTATATTATAGATCTGTACAATTTTATGGTTACTAAATTTTAGTGCTTCTACATATTTGCATTATTGTTTTTCAACTTGGTGGAGAGTCTAAATTGGGTGACTTATGTAAGCTATTCATTATTCTAAGATGTTTTTGGTGTATTTTAATATGCACACAGACACACACACACACACATAGATACATATATATATATATATATATATATATATATATATATATATATATATAAAACATTCTGACAATTATCCGAGTGTAGGAATGAAAACCATCCAAATATTAGCTATATTATAGCTCTGTACATGATATGTGCTACTGAATTTTTCACAACCTAGCAAAGAATAAAATCGTACAATGCATATGCTATCCTGAAAAAATAGTTTCTCTAGTGCGTTTACTTTTTCAAGTACTTATATTACCTATGATCCATTTTAAAATTTCAAATGCCATATAACTGTTGGAAACATGAAGTACTGAGATGATGCAAATTTATGTTTGTAAAGTGCTTGACCTAAACAAACCAACAATATTTCAAAATATCCATCAACGTCCCACCCCTGTAAGCTAGTCTATTGTCCCTTTTTAAATCATTTCACTCCAAGCAAGACGAACGGCGTTAGTGAAAAAATCATTAAGGCGAGAGGAAATAAAATAACAGGATCCAAGGAGACAGAAAATGGCGATTGTCATTGCGTTTTAATTATTGAAGATAAAGATTGTTTGGAAAGCAAACTGCCTGTAAATGTTCCGCAATCGTTAAGTGCAACAAAAGAAACGGCTAGCAAAAAACATGTGGATGCATCCAGAAATTTCGACTGTAAAATGATGCGATCTAAGTGCCAATCTAGAACTGCGTTTATATTGATAACGTCGATGGACCAAAGAAGAAATCTCGTAAGCTATCATAAAATATTTATAGAACATTCTTAGCAGAAGCACCAGACGAGATGTGAGAGTAACATTCAATGAAATCGGCACATGGTTGATTTACAAATGTGTAATCTTGAATGTCTAGAACAACAGAATGAAAGAAAAAGAGAGGCGAACTAAAGAACAGGATTTAAAGAGACAGAAGATAAAGATTGATATTTCATTTAGATTTTTGAAGATCGTAGCTTTGAGTAAAGCAGAAAGCTGGAACAGAAACACCAGAGAGAAATATTAGCTAGTAATCTAGTATTATATTATGGTCACAACTACTAATCTAGTACTCCGATTAAAATCCTTACCAACTGATCTCTAAACAATTCCCTTGAAAAGACTAACTGAAAAAAAAAAGGAAAACTGAAATTACCTAACGGCGGTGGGAAAATGACGGAAATTGGATGCCATGTCAGGACCTATAATTTTACCGATTCTTGTTTGGAATTTGTGAAGAATCTCTACATATATGATAGAAGTACATGACAAGATGCGGCTGTAATATTATATATATGGGCGAAATGTAGATTAATAATTTTGCATGATCAATTCTTGTGAGAAAATTGTTTTGCACGCTATAGTGAACTGGATTTATACCAGAAGATTCGCAGTATGATTCATTATAGTCGACCCACTTTATGTCGGTTGAAATCGCTATCCCGAGAAGATTCAAAGAATCAATCTCCTGGATATCCTACAGCTTCCAATTCCCCTCTCTTTCGTCGCTTCATTACGGAAATGTTGACTTCCATTCAGCAGTGATTGTTTCGTTGTTTTTGGCGTTTTTTTTTAGTAATGTTAGTCGACATATTACCTTCTTTATTCCACAAAACCGTATCAATGATTTTTCCTGATGGCCTTTTGTTTACTTAATACTTTCGAGAGTGAAGAATTTGAGTACCGCAATCAGAGTGGCGTACTGACGTATCCAGAACAGCCATTAGTCCTTCCAAAAAGTATCAATCAAACGTTGAATATGATGCTAAACCATATTGGAGTCCACTTGATACAAATTCTGATTGACAGGAAAATATCTAGGCATTCGTTTTTACAGCTTTTTCCTAACAAGCTGCTTTTGTATTGTAAATGCAGAATGTTCTCTGAATGTTTAGCTTGTCTCCGGAATCTTTTTAACCTCGTATCCACCATCATTTACAATTGTGTCGTAGTAAGATTTGAGTGTCTCCCAGTCAGTGCGGCCTCTTGTATTTCTGAGTCTTCATGCTGAAATTTGATACACTATTTTTTTACCATTTAGTAAGACATTTTCACCATAAATTCGAATAATACACGCATAGAATTTTTAGGACAGTTATTCTTCATGCAGGACAAATTCATAGCTACCCATAGTACATAGCGAATTGCAATCTAAAAGCACAGACATTCCAAATATAATGACAACATATTTTTTTTAATTTGAGAAGCCGGTTTGGATAAAGAATTTGCAGATCTCACTCGTACTGAGCTGTATAATTTCGCAGAAGATATTCTTCATTTGATCTCAGATAAAGAAAACACACTTGAGAAATGGATTAACTTATGGAAAGGCGTTACGCATTTAAATATCTTCTTTCATTTTAATTTTCTTTAACTAACACATTTTCGCTTGCACTTTAATAACCTTTCTTTGATTGAAACACTATCAAGATAGTATGTGAGAGAGCAGGTACAGTGATTTGAATTGGTGAAGGAAAGACAGAAAGTATTTACAGAAAGTGAGGCTATTAAGTGCAATCAGTAGTCTGTAAATCAAATATTTTCATTGATTTTTTAAAAAAAGTATTTACTCGGATAAACACTATATCTGTAAACAAAACAAACGTGTTATTATTGTTTTCCTTCTCGGAACTACGAAATGTTATTCACAATGTTCTCCTTTGAAGAAAAAGTGAAATCTATACGGGAAAATAATTAGCTATTTAATCCGCATTTATTACTAGTGTGCATTCGAAAACGTACGTTTAAGAAGGCGTTTCACTTCATGCGCAGTGCGTGGATCGCTTTTTAAAAACAGTAGACTATAGCCAATATTGGCATTTACCAGGAAACAATTGCGATGTTTTATTATAAAATTGTCTTTTAAAATTGTGGTTTAACATCTGCGGCCTTTATTGTATAAAGCAATAAAGAACCTGGAAATCTCCCTTTTGTCATATTCTCCTGTCAACATCCTGTGTTAACCATAAATGTAGGCATTAACGTTAATAATATCATCTCTCATGTACAATGAAAACGTTTTGAAGGAAGAGGTGAGAGAAAATTGTAAGTATATATGAAACGATATTTGGAACTGTTTATATATCCTATATTCAGCATCTAAGAATTAGCTAATGGGTTTACATATATAAGCGTATTGCAGTCCGATATAACTGTCTTCACCAATATTGATCACAGAGTATTAAACTAAATAAAATTTATTAAGAAGCAAATCAAATGTTGTGATTTCATTTTCAATATGTAACTTAATTATCAGGTTTGTGCTCGACTATGCATTTTATGATATAGTGAATGAGTCATATACCTTAAATCAACATTTGTTATGGATTCGCTTTCTAGAAAAGGGGTAGACAACGTAAAAACGGATAGAGAGAAGAAAGGAATAACTATCAATAGTAATAAGATGATGTATGTTCGCTAACTAGAATGACAGGAAATATTTGAACTAATAATTGGAAACGGCAACATGAAGCAAGAATCGAAATTTAAATATGCGGCGCGTGTTTTAAAAGACGTTGAAAAATGTGACGCGAAATCAAGCCTTTCAAAAAAGAAGAAAACAAACGAAATATGCCGTGAAAATGATAAACAAAATATTAAGAAATGGGTAACGTTAGTTAAAATCATTCACAAACTTCCGAACCGGTATTTACTAACAATATGACAAATAATGCAGAACAATATGCCAAATATAACAATATGGCAAATAATGCAGAACCATTAACTCATAGAATATGGAAGGTAGATGTGGTTCTACAGAAGGATGATAAGAATACCAGTGACGGAAGATATGAAAAAACAAAGCTTTAATGAAAACGGAAACAAAAATGAACACTTTCCTCTAGTGTCAAAAAGAAAGATCTGAAATATAGGATTCGAATAATAGGTGAGACATGACCACACACATTCTGAAAGTATACAGCAGAATAAAAAGGATATTTTGCAAACTATTCCAAAGGTAAGGGTTTGGAAACGTTCTGGACATTGTGCCTGATTCATGTAATGAAATATATTAATGTTATTGTCATGCAAGTTTAGCAAACTTGTCTCGCTCATCGCATTCTCGTCTATTGGGACTGAACTCTAAATATTATCACACGAATCTAAGTTACGAAAATACATTTTGTATCAGTGCTCGAGGTTGTTCATCCAGATCATGCAAAAGACAAGGTATTGAATACTGATTTCCGAGGCAAATACAGATTATCACCTAATTTTTAAGATTTGCTTATCGTGTTCATCATTGCTTTCGAACTGCAAATATTTCTAACATATTCTCATGTTTAAATATTTTCCATTAAATACGCCACACAAGGAAGATTTAATTAAATTTTTATTTAGTTTTTTTCCAGCATTATTACGTTTTTCTGTTTTGTAGAAATAAGGGAATATGGACACTTTCCATGTTATTCAAAGCGTTTTCGGCCACAACCTTATCCATTTTAAAAGGTGGGGGTTGATTTTGGTGTTTAATGAAATATGTTTAAAAGAATGGATGCAGGCCAAATATAGATTATTACATATTTTGTAAATATTAACTCAAACGTGTTCATCGTGGATACTTGTATTTCAAATAGATGTCACGTTATTTTAAATTTAAACTGTATTAAATACGTCTATCGGCCTGCATATTCAAGAAATCTTAATAAAGAGAATGTGCTCTCTGGTAGTAATTGCTTTACCGGTTGCCTACACGAGACCCTTTATTCCCTTTTAAGAGAAGCACCCTTCCTCACTTTGAGACTGGTACAGTTTCGTATCCGAACTTTAAACGAAGTAAATTCTAAAGAATTTATGATTTTATATCTAATCCGATATTTTAATAATTCATACGATATTTACTGGATATTAGTATTTGGAATAAACGTCCTTTTTATATTTTTAATTCTAACAGTGTGTATTACGTCTATCGACTCGTGTATATGCGATGTATTAATAAAAAAGTATTTCTGGTAGGAATCAATTCTGCCCACCGACTTTATATTAAAAATCAACTTTGTTGTAGTCGAACAGCAATATACACCGATTCCTTCATGATTGCATATTTTCTTTCCAAAGATTTCTCGAGTAGACAGGACGATAGGCGTAATGCACACTGTTTAATAAAAAAATGGCGCATCTATTTCAAATAAAAGTATCCACTATAATAACGTTTGCAATAAAAATAAATATCGTATTCAAAATAAATCCAATAACTCATTACTCACACACACACACACACACACACACACACATATATGTATGTATATATATATATATATATATATATATATATATATATATATATATATATATGTAGAAGGGCTCTATTTTACTTGAATGATACACCCTTGTTACCAAGACAAACTTCTCGAAAGTCGATATCTGCTCAATTTCGTATCAAAACCGTAAACAAAGAATTTTATAAAGAATTATGAAATTTTGTTAAAAATCGGACATCTTTAAACGCTAATACAGTGGAAACTGGTATTCAAAACAGAGGCTCCATTTTATTTTGACTTTAAATAGTGCGTAATCAGTCTATCCAGGTGTGTACACGAGAACACTCAGTAAAGAAAATGTGCTCTCTGGGATGGAATTGAAATAGCGTCCCACTTTTTATGAGAAATCACCCTTCCATCCCGTGTTCTTTAACAATTGACTACGAAGAGTGTGACAGTAGAGGAATACTTTATTGTACTTTTGAGGTGTAGGTGCATTCATTAAAAACGACAACTGAAAGTTGCTGTACTCCTCGAAATCGTAATGCAAGCTGGACAAGTATTTCTTTTTTTAAAATTGAGTTCACCCAAAGCAAAACAGTAAAGCCACTAATTCAGATGATGTTTCTGGTCGTGGAAGAATTAAGAACATAAACATTACGATGGAACGAGAACAATACCAGAGTAATCAGGAGTAAAAATGTAGCAAAAAACATCGCATTTAAATTTTTGAAGATTAAAAGGGACTGGAAAGCAAGGCGTCGAAGTGGAATTCCTTAAGCGATTAGTGTGAGAAAATAAACTGTTAGCATAGAATTTACGGTTACATTTAGACGACATATGTAAAGTGATGAGACCTCATCGACAGTCAAGTACTGAGCTTGAATTAAGGAAGAAAAAAACAAGGAACTTTAGCGATGAGCTCGTCCGAACAATTATCATGAGAACATTTAATGAAAAGGCACAGGAAATCAAACTTACGGCGGTTGGAAAATTAATGAAACTGAGCTGCCAGATCAGGACCAATAGGTTAGCTCATTGTTCTTTGGATTGTAATAAGCATCTCTAGATAAATGGCAGGAACACCGAGTTATACGTGACGGCAATATTCTAGACATGGTCGAACGGTAGACTTATAGGTATAAAAGATAGATTCTGAAGAGAAAAAATGTCTAGCGCGACTCAGTGAACCAACTACCGTAGCAGTTGCTTTAGCAATGGATTATATATATATATATATATATATATATATATATATATATATATATATATATATATATATATATATATATATATATATATATATATAATATGTATTGTATGTATATATATATATATTATGTATTATATGTATTGTATGTATATGTATTGTATGTATATGTATTATATGTATTGTGTGTGTATATATATTACACACACACACACACACACACACACACACACATATATATATATATATATATATATGCGTGTGTGTGTGTGTGTAATATTTTCACTGACGTTTTCTCAGTCCAGTATTTCGCAATATTACATCCACTTGTGTGTGTGTGTGCGTGCTTTTTTGTTTTTTGTAATTTCAATCTTGGCCAATCATTTGTGCATATCATTTCGTAGAACGTATCGTTAGATTAGATAACTGAATATTGCATTTTATTTATAATGATCATTAATGCTTCATGCCTCGTTGGCTGTGTGTGGAGTGCGTGCATCTATATTTATGAAGAAAGAAATCATGCAATCTTGTTTTATTAATATCGACTGACAATGTTTGTCTGATTCTTTTATTATTAAATTTTTACACTCTTCGTGTGAGTTGTCGCACATCTGCATCAAATTTCCGAGAACCTGTCCAATATTCCTCATATTTTGTCTGAATACGTTTGATCAAAGCGAATCATTATCAAAAATGTGAAATTTATTTGGCAAACTTATTAGGAGCTTCATTCTCTTTCACATAATTGATATATTTTTTATTATAATGCATGACATACTACCTAGGCTAGTTTGTTCGTTTTGCTTTAATATAGTAGTAGATAGATTTATTAGGAATTGATATGTGTGCGTATAATCCGGTTCACACACCTCACCTGTCTTTTGAACAGGAATACAGGTTTATCCCTTGTTTCTTGTTTAGGATCGGGTTTCCTGTTTGTTCTTATATTTTCGCTCCCATTAACCCATTGCGTCTTAGTAGAATTATAGCATCGCTTGGCATGAACTATTTAAATAAAAGGTTCACAAAACCAGACACTTACCAAAATTAAATTTGGTAATAAACGATGCTAATGAACATTATAGAGTAAACAACCAAAAATTACTGGTAACATGCGAACAATATTCGAAAATAATTTTCTTTAGTAAACCCAGAATATGATATGCAAAAGCAATTAATAAGTAACATTATCTGTTTGAACTGTTAGAAAAAAATCTTTCGAAAGGATGCTAGTATAATCTAGAAATTATACTGGGAGCAAACATTTAGCATACGAATAGAAAATATATTGATTATATACACAAAAATAGAAAGGTGCGTGATGCAATATGTGTCTTCTACCCAGGTTTCTTCAGCCTTTATAGCGAGTCTGCTCTAAGAAAGCTGGTGACCCTTCCATGATTTATTACCGGTGGGCGTAGTCTTAACAATATAAGATACTTAGATGACACTGTATTAACAGCAGGCACAGAAGGGAAATTAACAAGGCGGTACACTAAAACGAGAGAGAAGAACCAGCAATCAAATGACAGAATACATCACCAAAGGAAAGAAAAGGAAAATACGAGTGAAAATTTGGGAATGACAAGGACAATAATGTGAAGAAAGTGTATTAACTCGGAATTGTTTTAATAGTTGATGGAAAATGCGAAACCGAAATCCGAACTCGCTTTAGAATTACAAAAGATGCATTATAAAACCTAACCAGAGTAATAAGAAACAGCAAAAAATAGCAACAAATATTAAGCACTGAATTGTTATGTAATATAAATCAACTTACATGGCAATGAACGCTGGAAAATCTTGCAGTTAAATAGAAAAATGGAGGCAACAAAAACGTTGGACGTATCGCTTAAGCAACGAAGCATTCAAAGGGAAAATGGGGAAACGGGAAATTGTATTTAGTATCAGAAAGAAACATCTCAAAATTCTGCACCACATAGTAAGTTCTTGGCGAAAGAATTTGGCACTCACAGTATATATCGAGGGTAAGAGGGAAACGGGAAAGCCACCGGTCACTTCCATCATGTGCTTTTATGAGTGGACGGTTGGATAAATATTAAATGGATAAAGGTTAAATGGATAAACGTTGCAACAAGCTACAAGAAAGAGATGGTTGTGGTGAGTCACGATCGGCCATGTCCTGAATGTTCACTGAACGTAGAAGAAAAAAGACACAAATAATACCCCAAGGTACAAAATACTGCACTTTAAGCTGATACTCAATAACAATGCAATGCGTTTTTCTCATTTGTTTAACCAGTTTATATTTTTTTCTATGTGCGATGGCCTGTTAGGATATTAGTGATTATGTCTTTCAATTATTGTACGTTGCAGCTCTTAACAGATTTTGTGTTTTTGTGACCTCTCCTAAACTCTGTATTTACTAATTAATAACGAATTCTTCCTTTGGGCGACATTAAGTTTTATTAACGCATAAGGACCAAATCTTAAATAATCAATCCTAATTCATAATATATTTAAAAACGAATATATTTACTGAAAGCCGAAATAATTTCATCTAAAGTGTCCGGTCTCCTAACGTAAAAGAAAAGCCCAATTGTAAAACAATAGAAAAAAACAAAAAAGGATATAAAACAAATGTTCAAACAAAAAATAAAAAATTACATTTGAACACACACACACACACACACACATAATATCATAATCCAACAGATATATAAACAATATTTTAACAGATATATAAAAGAAAGTTTTTTAAAAAATGATTTTATATAAAGTGATTTTACATAAAAAGTTTTTGATATAAAAATGAATTCATATATAAAAGAAGATTTTAAAATATATGTAAACTATATAAAAAAAAATAAGAAAAATGTAACTTAATGTAACATTTCAATCAAAGAGCGAGTTCAAATAATTGCAGTAAACTGGCGGCTAATTAACTTTCAACTTTCAGCTCAACAAGCTACAATTGCCACTATATTCAAAATTGCGTGCTGGGCGGTTAAATCAAATAGACAAAGTATGTAAACCGTCCAAAAAATTGTATCTATAAAAAACGCAGCAGCGTGTGTGTTGGTCAGTTGTTATTGATATTTAATAACATGGAGCCAGAAAATCATAAATCCTAACGCATCCAATAGAAAGCTAATTTATAAATACAGTAAAACACTCGACATTTATGATCGGGTGTATAAAGAAAATGTAGTTTAAGCGCCATTATAAGGAAAATAATGGGAGATATGGAAAACAACAGTCAGTTATAAGAGCGGAAATAAATTTTGTCGGTTCTGCATGGAGTATCTGGCAAATAAAACTTAACCAGTAAATATGAAGTGTTACATACCAGATGTGAATTGTTAGGGAAATACCGACATTAAAGTAAGAAGAAAGTTAATTAACAACCAACTTGCTGTAATCATTTTAACTTGACATATATATATATATAAATATATATATATATATATATATATATATATATATATATATATATATATATATATATATATATATATATATATATATATATATATATATATATGATAACATTATAGTTTTAAAATATGTCATATTTATCAGTTAAAAAGTTCAATATCAATGATTCAAAGTATGTATATACACAAATAAACATTGAGGTTAACGCTAAACGATGACAGTATGTTTCATGCTTAAACACAATCTTCAGGACTTATATATATATATTTTTTTTTGTCATCCACAGACAGACTGTTTCGTTGTTTCACAGCTCATCAGTGTGATTAGACGTCCGGTTGCCTCTAGCTAGGATCGAAACCAGACTCAATTGGCGTCAGTCGGAACGTCAACCACTAAGCCGTCGGCTCACTGAATAAAAAAATTGGTCAATACACCGTTCATGAAATTGAACTTGCAGATCAGGTTAATATAAATAATGAAGCTATTTTACCTTCTGAGCTTCAACCGCGAGGTCTCGTCAGACAGCAAGGGAAATTATATTCGTTAACGCAAAGCAATTTTATTTTTTATCATATTTAACTTCTGGATGGAAAAAATAATATTTGATTTTATAAGGAAACACTTTCTTTCATATATATATATATATATATATATATATATATATATAAATATATATATATATATATATATATATATATATATATGTATATATGTATATATATATATATATATATATATATATATATATATATATATATATATATATATATATATACAGACATCCGGGGAATTTACTTAAAACAGGCTTATTCTTAATTGAATATATATTTTAATGTTAGAAATGTTGTATTTATTGTATACACCTGTTTTTCTTTAAGCAATATGAATCCTGTTTTTCGGTTTCCGTTTTAAGAGACTTTATAAAAGAAATATGCCTTTTGGTAGAGCTTTCAATAATGAAAATTTATCAATTGAAAGGATATATTTTCTACTACAAATAGTCTCAAAAACACCATGCCGGTAGGCGACAATAATCTTGTTTATAATGCACGTGGTATCTACTCAATCACATTTATCGTCTAAATATAACGTTTATAAAATCAAAGTTTACAAACACACACACCCACACGCGTGCGCACACGCACACACACACACACACACACACACACACACACACACACACACACCTATATAATATATTAAAAACAAATACTCTAAAATTCACCTTCACCGACGGCTTAGTGGTAGAATTTCAGACTGACGCCAGTTCAGTCGGGTTTCGATCCTAGCTAAAGGCAACCGGACGTCTAGCCACAGTTAATATCTGCGTTACAGTCTGTCTGTGGATGACAATGATATATATATGTATTTATATATATATATATTAGTGGGATGGCTACCCAAAGGAAATCTATGAACTGGCATATGTCCGATTTATCTATCTCTCTCTCTTTCATAAATATTTAACTTGATATTTTTTCGATGTTTTCAAGCGGATTGATTATATTGTAACAGTTACTAAGTCGACAACTAAGACAATTGTACTCTACCTCCTTCTAAATAGTTTCTTTCTTCAGAATGTATCTAATACATTTATATATCTACCATTCGTCCGTGTATCAAATATAACTACAACATCTTGTCTCCTTCTATTTTACATATATATATTTGGCCATTTCGTTATATATATATATATATATATATATATATATATATATATATATATATATATATATATATATATATATATATATATATATAGAGAGAGAGAGAGAGAGAGAGAGAGAGAGAGAGAGAGAGAGAGACATCCGGAGATTTTAGTTAAAGCATGGTTATTATTAATTAAATAAATATCTTTTTAATGCTCGAAACTTTGTACTCATTGTATACACGTATTTCTGTAGACATTTCTGTATTTTCTTTAATCAATGCAAATCCTGTTTTTCGGGTTCCATTTTAAGAGTTTTTATTAACGAAATATGCCCTTTGAAAGAGCTTTGTATATTGAAAATTTATCTGTTGGAAGGATATATTTTCTACACCAAATAGTTTCGAAAAAACATGCCGGTAGGCAGCACTTATGCTGTTTAAAGTACACGTGATATCTACTCAAATACATTTATTGGCTAAATATAACATTTATTGAATCAAATTTTACACACATACGCACACACACATATATATTGGTGGGATGGCTACCCAAACACACGAATTTACATCTCTCTACCCGCTCTCTCTCTCTTTCTCTCTATGTCTGTGTATGCTGAATAAATAAGTAAAATCTTAATATTTTGCGATATGTATTAAAATGGATGGATTATATAGAAACAGTTACTAAGTCAACTAAGAAATTTGTACTCAACGTCCTACTAGATAGTGTCTGTTTACAGAATGCGTCTAATACATTTATATATCTACCATTCGTCCATGTATCAAATATAACGACAACATGTGGTTTAATGCTTCTCTTACACATCCTGAGATTCTAGAAAAAATGCTGAGGAGAATCTGTAATGTCACTGTTTCTAACATGGCATCTCGTCTCAGTTGTTTTCCCACCGCTGTAAAATAGCATTCCTGGTCCTTTTCTAATAAGCGTTCCATGGCTACTGTTCTGATGAGATTTCGTCTTTGATACCTCGACTTTATGAATGTAAGCACAGTACTGTCTCATCCTTTTCCAGTATAAATTACTCGATGCAACCATAATGAATGCTATCTTCTCTTCTCTCACTTTGGATCTCTCTCCCATCAGCTTGTGTCTCAGTCAACTTTGTTCTTGAAAATGTAAATGCGATATCACTCGTCATATTATGTAAAATGGGAAAATATTTTGAAATGTCCTATCACATAAATCATTTTATCATATTCTTACAACCCCTTACATATGGCTGTGTTGAGTCATCAGCGAGATCTTACACGTTATTGGATTTATTGCCGTGTTTGTGTGAAATGATGAAATATATATTTTTATCCCGATATAGCAGTATGGATTTTGTGGTGGCTACATTTAGGATGACAACGAACATGATTCTCCACAAATTTCACTCGTTTATTTCTCTCAAAAACCTATGACTCTCCCGCAACACTTTCTGGGTTTGTTGTTATAGTCATTTTCAGAAACATTTTGAGTAGATTAATCGTTTTTCTCATCTTCTCGTGTATACAGTGTGTTTTATAAGTGTTAAATTCTATTGTGCGTATGTCCTCCGTTTTTTTTAATCTTAGAATCTCCAGCCGACTTTCACAGATTGAAGTGTTAGTCTTCCATTTTGTTTCTACTTTCTTTAAAACTTCCTTGTCGTTCGTATGCTCTTCCCAATTTATTATCATTTTACATCTGATAAACTTCATCTCTGGTGCTAGAATTATCTACTTCATCAGTATAGAGATTGTCTTGCATTCGCGGCCATTTAGCGGATTACATATTAAGTCAACATGCTTTTCTATCATTTTTTCCTATCTCTTAATGTCTTCAATGTTTATATTTCACATTTAATAAAACTTGAACCGTTTTTTTCTTTAAATAATGAAGGATTAAGTTAGAAGAAGTGAACTAAAATGCAACGGATAAATGAATGCATATTGAAAAAAAATCAATATTTCCTTAAGGATTATGAAGTTTAGTCCATAAAAACAAATTATTTTTAATATTCATAAATCTATAGCAAATCTTCCACAATTCTCTGAATTCCGATATAAAAGCTTTACATAAAGTTATACAGTCAAATAAAATACTATAGTAAACTGGCCAAATACATATGGTTATAATTAATCGTTGCTAACGTATGTTCAGACTTAACATACAACTTCACTGCTCGTCCACTAATTCGAAAATTTACTTATAACATTAAATGACCGGGTAACACCAGACGAAAAGGAACCATGTCATTCAGTATGTCTATTTCTTTGGAACATTTATCTGTATTTTCTATGGGATGCGGCCAGGATAGAGAAACAAATTTGGCACGCAGAATAAAAGAGCAGATTTGCCTGCGGGACGCATAGAAATCTCGTTCTCTTTGAGTGTACTAGCAACACTCAAACGGCAAGTTGACGTGTTCTCACACATACAAGCGCTTGAAAGAATACGCACATACTAAAATTCATATGCACACTCTCATACAGAAAAAACAATGGAATTAACAGACACATACATTCAATATAGGGAAAACTTAGTAAACAGTGGTGGCAATGTTGAAGGAAAAAATATGGCCAAAAATCAAGATTACGATAAAAAGTACCTGAAGAGAAACGATTTTTTCTCGCTTTAAAACTGCACAAATAAAATAACAAATTATATTATATCGACGAAAATAGAAATCCCGCATTTTAAGTCGTTGTCCATTGCAGAATTAAATTGTTACATTAAATATTGTTTGAATGAAACGAAAGTACATGCCAAAATTCTATATTAATATAGGTTTATATTTAAGCTAGGTTTCGCATATATGTATATTGAATTAATATGAATTATACATTTTAGACTGAAGAATGTATATATATATATATATATATATATATATATATATATATATATATATATGTATCTGACAATTTCTAATTGTTTATTAAACTTTTAGCAGATTAACATTTTTCCGTCAGTCCAAGAAGAATTTTGTTTACCACTACACACAAAAGACAGCTGTTGAACATAGGTAAACATAAAGAGAAAATATAATTACTTTACATAATATGTGGAAATAACCATTCTTCCCCTGATGATGGTCGCAAAAGATGAAGCCCAAGTGGCAATGATATGGAAAATAATGTATAATATATATTTTTAAGAATTAAATAAATAAATATAAATTATTATTATTATTTCAAATTTATATGATATATATATATTACAATGAATCATTCATACAAAAATTAGATTAGTAACGTTAATGATAAAAATTATTTTGTTTTTTGTAAAATTCAGAAATAAAATAATTTCCTTGCATGAAGATGACTGAATGTACAGTTGAAAGTAATTTCGTCTTAAAGAAAGAAATTATACAGCTTATAATTTTGAAAAACAAGGATCATAACATTCAACAAGTGATTTGTAGGTTAATGCACCTTTAAAATTTTGTTTGCGAAGGGATATTTCTATTTTATGTCATTAACTTTACTAATCTACTTTTTGTATGAATGATTTATTGCATTATGTGCTCCACCACATATTTTACACACACACACACACATATATATATATATATATATATATATATATATATATATATATATATATATATATATATATATATAATGAACTCTCCCGTCGATCATCGATTTCGATGTATGAGGATACGAGAAACTCATTAAGTTTTTATGTTTGCGTAATATGCAACACTTCAGTTCCGCTAGAGAACTACATACATGTCCACATATTATGCAATAGAAAATATCTCGGCACATATCAACATGAATACTTGCTGACGCGTTTCGCCGATGTCTTCCTCTCTTAATATGTGAATACGACTGATTTCTGACACCAATATTTCTAGTAATTTCTATCCAGGGCAACTCTTTCGAAGTTAGTGTGCAGCACATTGACAGCTGAGAGATTGCTCTTTAGCTTGTCTTAATACCTGATCAACGGCCGTTCCACGCTCATTTTTCCACTGTCAAGTTGGCTATACATACGGACCTTGGATATTATGTCGTCACTCATCCTTGCAAAAAGAGCAGCCTATATATGAAATATTTTTCAGGGTCAGATTTTGCATGTGCTGAAGATATTTTACAGTTTTCTTTACTGTTCATTCGGAAATAATACTAGCTTCATAGATTCAAACTCACAGAATACCTAGTAATTTGAAACTGTGATAATTATCGTATTTCAAACTAACGATTGCCATATACTTTAATTTACAAACGATAGCCAACGTATTTATTTGGTTTTAATATCTTTTCAGTTTTCAGAATTTCGTATAAGGTTTTGTGTACGTGAAATTATCTTAGATTCAGTATTTGACATTTACTATTTCGAATATTTTACGAAAGAGTTATTGAAATATACAATTGTATACAATGTGGATACCGTGTTAAAATGTGTGTGCTGTTATACAATACAATATAGCAACATTTCGTGTGCTTAGAATTTTAGCATTGATTTTTGAGTGCACTTTCAACTGCAATTAGCTTATCACATATTCGGGTTGCGGATATACCTATTTAATTCACTTGCGAGGTTTAAGCCGCCATCAAATTTCCCGTTCTGACAGGTGCATATTATTAAAATTTCAAGTCTTTTGTAATAAGAAGTTCATCGGGTACGGACGAAAGGATCGCGTGTCTGTTTGCAATGTCGATGAGGGTGAGCTGAAAAGTTCATAGGCTAACTATGAAAGAAAGATGCTAAAGTTGTAAAATATTGCATGTATTAGTTTCAACGATTCTTATTAATAACTGGTATCTGACTTTTCAAAGAAGACTTAAAAATTAAATAGTAGCGAATTCTCTTGACAAGGAACAAAATTTGGCATCGTGGTTTAGATACCTGGAGATTCGTGATTGCTACATTAGGGTATAACGCTCCACCATAATCAACAGTTGTAAAAATGGGTAGTTGAATTTAGGCGGGGAAGGGAGTGACTTGAGGATGACCCAAGTTCTTGACGTCCTGCAGCTGCCTGCACTGAGGAAAACATTGATCTTTTTCACTACATGGTAATGGATGACAAGTAATTGACTAAATCAAATGGACTATGGTATTAACATATCACGTGAGGGAGTTGAGAATATGCGGTACAATGAACTTTGCATGACGAAGGTTTCTGCTCGGTGGGCGCAAGTCTACGTACATCTAAAGGGTACTACAACTGATCTGCAATTACACGATGTCCTACACCACAAAGATGGGTGGTGTGATCTTGACTGTATCATTTTCTTTTCACCTTTTACTAAAACTATGTGCGATGTTCACTTCTTCAGCACATTTTCCATTCAATTCTGGTAAGAATATGTTTTAGAATTCCAATGTTTTTTTCGCGATTGTCGAATTTAGTTTCTCGAATATCTGACGATAGATGCCAACTCCTGCTGAATATGTGTTAAAGAATGCGAAGGCCAGGGCCAGAATCCTCAGCGATCGGTCGCAGTGCCTAGTAGGCGTGGTATTCTGAAAGCGATTTATTGCCTTTGTCTCGGTTTTGTATATTAGTTCAAAACAGCTCCAATTCAATTGAGGGACGCATGATTTCTGAAGCACCGATACACCTCCTGCACCCAGGATAGTGACCATCTAAGACCACACGGGTAGTGACGCTGAGCCGACGTTTGGCATGCTTATCTGTGACATGATACTCCCCTCTGCCTCTTAGAATACAAAATGCCACCACTCTCTCCTAATAAAACGAACAACAAAAAGAAATGGTCCTTTTCATTAATACTGTTTTATGTAGTAGCTTAGGGGCTCAGAGACGACAGGGAATACAAGACATGTCTCACACCTTCCATTCTGGCAACGATTTTGACTAGTCATTAGTTATGACACTGTAACCTTATGTCATAATTACTAAATTCTCTTTTTCATAAGTGCAGCATACAACGCTTTAAAATTAACTCCTCGAAACCAGTTTACCGTCTTATAAATCTATGGTCCTAACATATAGTGAATTATTTTTATAGCATATTCATTGAGTCTGAATTTCTTAAGAGGACACATTAAATCTAAAGAATGCGAGTTGCGTATTGGCAATCAGATATTATTGGTCAGGATTTTATTTACATAAATGTAAAGAATAATTATATTCTATGTAATTCAACCATATTGCACGGTTAGACTATACGGGGTTTACTCATTCCCCCACGAAAATGAGTTGTGACAGAAGGTCTTTTTAAAGTGGGGTCCTGAGCGCGTGCACCCAGGCGGGGACAAAAATTGCCCACAGCCCCCGCAACCGTCGGTTGCGTTGGCCTCGGTGCGAGCACCGATCCCTCCTTCTTGTGCAATGGAAGGGCGCGGCCTCGGGCACGGTTAGACTATACATTTTGTTGTATTTAATAAATGCAATGAATATAGAAATTTGTTAGTTTTATTTTTCAGGTTTATGAAATTAACGTAATTTTTTTTATTTGCTCCTTCCTTAAATATATATCCTGTTTTATTTATTTATTGTTTAGGCAAGCTTTTCACTCTTCAAATCTGTTGCCCACTTTCTAGGCATGTTGCATTTTAGGATATCGAAACATGTTGGTTTTCTATAATATAAAGTCATGGTTTTTGCGATTCAATATTTCTTATAATCTGGACTATTCTAGACATATTCTACCTTATGCATATATTTTTTCATAATTAGCTCATTAATTTACATATATTAATGCACAATGGAATGTAACTTTAGTAGTCAAGACATTCATGCATAGAGTGGTATCTCAATTAGAACATTTATGGTAAAATGACAAAGGAACATTGTATTTAAACTCTCACCGTTCGATGTAGGTCGACGCCTCAGAACCCAATTTAAATGTTGATATGGTACTGAGTGTAATGACGGTATAGATGTCTCAATAATTCAAACAAAAGTTTAGAAATGGTACACCATTAATTCCGGTAAAAGCAATAACAACTATTGAAAATTTGAAACATATTATACGAAAAAAAAAAGAATAAAGGTTTTAGATATTTAAACCGGAAATAGATCTGGTTGCTCGGTTAATAAAGGCCGAATATTTCCTCATAAGGTAACGTATAATATTACTATTACCATTAAAATGTCATCAATCAACTTCAGGAAATTGCACAGCTTAGGAAAAGAAAAATTCTATATCTGCTTTGTTGAACTTATAGTAACTTATAATGGCATCAAAAGAGGCTTTATATTCTCCGCTGTTGGAAACAGTTTTCCTCCCTCTGACACCCGCAAAATGTCTAGATCAGATAGAATAATTATATTGGTTAATGAAGTCTTTCATGTATGACGAGGACCCCAATACCGAAACAATACAAACATGAACAAGGGTACGACAACGCGGGAATGTGGGACTAAATATATTTAATCATTTTCCCATACTATACCCTGTGTATGTACAAGCAAAGATGTAAAGGGATGTGCACTGAACATTTAACTATTCCATACGACATTCCATATGAATCTAATAATAGGAAACACGTCGGTGAATTTCTTGCCGAGACCATTATACGCATGATGATGTGGCGTTTATGTAGATGACATAGGTATTCATAGTTGGCTTAAGGATGATTTGAAACAAAACATCAGCATCATATACCAACACTTCCAACAAAGAGGAATCATGATTTATCTTTTCAAATCAAAAACTATAATCTGGGACTGGAATGGATGCATTGATTGCATGTATACAGAATCAGTCAGAAAGATTTGCAATTACTAATTAGTAAACAATACAAATATATTCGTGTACGGGTCAGTTACAAGAAATTTAGTATAGGGAATTGGATATAGAATACTAGATGCTAGGATTAGTCTTGACCAAAGTACCAATTTTATTAAAGAAATAATAACATTAATCTATGAACTTGACTCATGTACTTGTCATATCGAGACTATCGAATGGACGCTAAGCATGGCGCTATACCAATTCAGAAATATCTAAACTTTCAGTTGTATACAAGATCTGTTGCTTTTTTAGATATTTCGAACCAAGCATGACAGCAAAGCTATTAGGACGAAATGAGTTACTTAGTGTTAGAGAATAAGAGAAGAAAAACTACTTCTAAGGAAAAAGAACAATGAACTAACAATAATTAAGTATAAAAAAGATAGTGATTAGTCCTGTATTTAAATTTTTGATGATCAAAGTTAACTGGGAACTTAGAAGACAGTAGTGATTAAAAAAACAGAACATTAATTTAAGAACTCGTCTCATGTTCTTAAAGAGTCTCGGCATATCAAGACATTCATACGGATGCTATGTATGGCACCATGACATTTTAGAAATATCTAAATTATCATCTCTATATAAGAGCTTTTTCTTTTTAAAAAAATCATTTCGCACCAAGCAAAGTAATAAAATCACTAGGACGAAAGGGGTTACTGAGTAAGAAAATATGACATGACAGGAAGCACATCACTTAGGTATTTTCAACAAGAGCAAGAACTATAACTGACACCATGTTTAACTTGAAAATAGAAAATAAAGACGCATTCAATATTTAAAATTATTTCGAAGTAAAAGTAATCAAGGGAACCATTATCCCTACAGAAGTGGAATAACAGTTGTGTACCTGAGAAATCTAATTTCCTGAAAATCGTTAGTGTAAAATTGTTAGTGTAACGATGTATTATCAAAGCTCATATCATCTTAATATATTTCAGGCATGAATGGCCCTACTGTCTTTCCGGATTCATGCACTGGTTAACATTTAACTATATTTTAGTCTTGTTTCTGGGTGTATATACAGTCTTCATTCATATTCTATCCGAGGTTATTCAGATAGTTTTCACATAAATTTCTTTGTACATTTGCTTATTGAAAGATCTGTATTGTTCCTTTAAAAACCACATATGTATTGAGAATCTTTTTTTCATATTATTTAATCCGAGTTTTCAATGATTGTATGGAAACTTTAGTAGACGGAATGGAATAAAAAATAATTAGACTTTCTAACTTTATACAAAATTTTTAAGAAAGGAAATCATAAGTTTCTAATTCGATGATTTATAGAAAAGCGGAGATTATTTTTTAAATGTTATACTTATTCATTTAAATAAACTGCTTTACAAATATATAGCGATTTTATCAATAAATGAAATCATTCTCTCAAGAGAAACTCGCTTCCAGCATTTCTCAAATGGGCCTTTATGAAAAAATATCGGATATTAAAATATATCTTCTTAAATGATTCAGATAGACTAAAAAAGCGCTCTTTCTATAATAAGTAGCGTCAAAACATTTTGTATGGTGGGAGGGAATTCTGTGGACGAATGGGATATCAGTAGCTACACGGCTGGAATAATAGTGATTTTTTAAGCGCAGCTTAGATGTGGTATAAGGCCGAAAGCAAGAGGCACTCACTACACCGTCGTAATTGTTCTAGCGAGACAAGTTTGCTAAACATTACGCCGCCTCGAGGTTCCGACGGCCGGATTAATAGACTGGATGCTTTTCTTCGTGTGCTGTCTCTTCTCAGGACAGAGATGATCATGGCTCATTGCAATTTCCTGATCGTAGTGGTTCTTAATCAATTTTGTATTTATGTTATTTCTCTTAAACCTCCCGCGATCCATTTACTCAAGCTCACTAAGTATATTATACGCAGTTTTCCTCTGTTTCTCTTGCATTAATTCTGTCATGTGAGTATCAGATTTTCCGAACCCGCTTTACTCATCATGAGCCCAAGAATGTTCACCTGTATCTTCCTGATGTTATGTATTGGCTTCATTCGCAAGAAACGTTGGTTCCCTGTGCCGAGCCAGGAAATTTTTCTCCCCGGAATCGATCCTCCAAGTCTATAAATCGACCATTCGACCTTGCATGGAGTATTGCTGCCATATATGGTCTGGGGCCCCTGCTGTTTGCCTCAGGGTTCTTGATAAGATCCAGAGACGGATACGCAATGTGATTGGCCCTGATCTGTCATCTCGTCTGCAGTCGCTCTCTCACAGACGCGATGTTGCATCGCTCTGCCATTTTTACAAGTACTTTCACGGTAATTGCTCCGAGGAGTTGCTTTCGCTTGTCCCTAAGCCTCGTGAATTTAAGCGTCCTACGAGGCTGGCATCCCGTTCCCACCACTTCACCGTTGAAACTGTTAGATGTAGACGTCTCTTCTACTCCAATAGCTTCATGTCTCGCACATCTCGCCTATGGAACTCCCTTCCCTATTACTGTTTCCCTGACAAATACAATCTCCAACGGTTTAAGTGTAGCGTCAATCGACATCTCCAGTGGCCTTGATCTATCCACTTCCCTTCTCCACATCCTTTCATCTTTCATTCCTATCTGCTCTCGCTCCAAATCTTCTGTAACCCCTTGCCTTGATGGACCCACTGTCTTTCTCTTTCTCCACATCCTCTCCTTTACCACTCCTATCTGCTCTTCCTCCAACCCTTCTGTAACCCCATGCGTGATAGTGGCCTCAAGCCTTGCTTGGGGTGATACGCTTAAAAAAAAAATACCTCGTCGTGGCTCAGAGGTGAATATCGAATAAACTACATAAAGAACTGGATGGCAGAATAGGAAAAGAGATTGGTAATAATATAACAAATATTCATGGGAGCTGCAAAATATGAGAATATGTATAGGGCAATTATCAACAACATCTTGACGGGACATGTCACATAGAATCATATCTCTTGATGTGCGGGTAGCCTAGCGATTATCAGTATGGAAACTTGAATCGGCGAAACGAGTTTAAATTTTGGCGAAGTTAACTTGCGCAGAAATAGCTTTGAGAATGGTTTGAATCAATTTCTATTCTTCCTAGCCATGGGTTAAATAGCATGGAAGTCTGATTTCTTTCGCCCACGTTAGCAATCTGTCAAAGAGAAAGATAACTTTGAATCCAAAATGGTCGTGCATAGGACTGGACAAATTCCTTTTCACATAAACTTGTTTCGAAATCCAGAGGCTAAAACTAACATTGTCATATCCTGTTCCCATCGACACATCGGAGGCTAAGGAATTCAGAGATTGTAAGAAAATAAAATCGATGCAGCCATCGATTTTACGAAAAGAGAGTATCAACGATCGCAATACTGAACTTTTAATTTGAATCATAAAACCACCCTAAACCAAATGAAAACATATTACAACACTTCATCAAATTCTGACATCCAGAAAGTAAATATTTATATGAACAATGATAGGCAATGAAGGGGAATCTCAAGTTAATGAAAACACAAGAACTAATGAACAACGCAAAACCTAAATCATTTATATTGTATTAAAAGTTTCATTAGTTATTCTTGATCAATGTGTATGTGCTATGGTGTCGATTCCTCAATCAAATGTCATCTTTATATTCTCTGTCTGCAGTGTATTATGAGACTAACGGACATTTCTGTTGAGAGGTTATTTCTACAAATGCCTCTGTCTTGTATCATTTCCTCTGATACCAAAAGAAATATCGGCCAAGTGTAACCTTGACGAAACGCTGTACCTGGTTTCCATGTTCTGATTGGAAATGGAGTGTGAAATGTATTCCGGGATAATACTTCTATTATTTGTAAAAAAGAAAAATTAACAATGTGATGCTAATATTTTACGTTTAGTGGAATAATACGCATAAAACATTTTTTAAAATGAATAGTGACGAATAGCAGTTCTTATCTTATGTTTCAACCTTTTGTCATAGTTATCAAAGAGTACACTAATTTCATCAATGTGCCGTTACTTATTGCATTCATTTTTAATATATTAGTTGTTAAGTTTTCTTTTGTGTCCAAATGCTTTTTATATCACTCCTAAAAGTATTTATTTAATTAAGAAATTAATTTCTTAGGTTTATCAGTAATTAATGTCTAATAATAATAATAACAATAATAATAATAATCCCATGGGAACATCAACAATCCCTGTTGTAGTTGGAGCTCTAGGATTGGTTGGAGAAGATTCCAGTAAAGTAATTGAAGGGATTCCTGGAAGTCTATGCTCCAAAGAAATTGTTCTGACAAGTACAGCCCACACTTTATGAAGGGCTTTATCTATGAAAAAAAAAATATATTTTTTTGTCAGTGGAAAGTGTCATGATGCCATTTCTAACCTTAGGTCTCTGGGCTGACCCCGGAAAGAAATGTGTACACGGCAGAAATCAAAGGAAATAGAAACAATGATAATAATAATAATAATAATAATAATAATAATAATAATAATAATAATAATGATGATGATGATGATGATATATTCAACTTAATATCTCCGCGACAATGCCTAATAACACAGGCAAGTGTAGAAAGTCAGGCAAGTGTAGAAAGTCAAATCCTGCAAAATAACCTCTCATAATGAGAAATCCGAGAACTGAATTCGAATTCCTGTAAGGATTTTCAACATTCACTTAGACAGAAATACAGTTTGGAAACGTAACAATTCATCTTCTCCACATATCTCTGGGTTAAATCGTAGGACTTGTATCAAGAAAAACATTGTTAAGTATATATATATATATATATATATATATATATATATATATATATATATATATATATATATATATATATATATATATATATACACATTACATGAATCATTCATACGAAAAGCAGATAGTGAAGATAATGATATAAATGGCAAGAATCACTCTCGCAAACAATTTTTAATAAAATACATTAACCTCGAACCCGTTGATGAATGTTATGATCCCTGTTTATAAATTCCAGTTGTATAATGTCTTTTGTTACTACAAGCTTTCGATTGTTCATACAATCATCCTCAGGTATAGAAATAGATATATCTTTTTTAACTCCAGGTAATAACAAGACAACGAAAGTTAAGATGTACTCCGAAATATGTTTTTTTGGAAATGTGTTATTGTTAACTGTGAAAAATATTTTTGAGCGTGCGGTCTCAACGCTGGGGTTGAATTTTTTTTTAAATTTTAAATTGTGCGTTTTTGTACCAATATAGTAATATGAGAATTCTTTTGTAGAGGTATATATATATATATATATATATATATATATATATATATATATATATATATATATATATATATATATATATATATATATTCTTACAATATAAAATATGTTTAGGATTTAAATAACTCATAAATGGTTGGTAAGTGGTAAAAGCAAATCAATCTATTATTACATATTCTGTTCACTTTTACTCATACACATCATATCGTATAATACTTGCAGAGTATTTTATATTTTGATATCACATGATGTTTTAAAACTCAAAACGTCTGATAAAACACAAATATAGTAGTTCAAAATATCTATTAGCAATGTTATCATATTGAAATCAGATATTCAAAGGGTACATGTCTAACTTCTTTTATGTGTTATGTACTTTCAGACCGTAGGTGATGATGACACTATACCATTCCCTTTATATTATCGATGTTTGAAACCTTTCAAACTTTACTTCATTGTCTTTGAAATGTTTTGCCATCCATTCGCTGTAGCTCATTATATCGGTTATTTATACAAGGTAGATATAAAATACATGTTTGAATACTAACACTGGTTTCGCCTATGAACATGTCTCATATGAAAAAAATGAATTTAGTTTACTCGAACAAAACCCATATTTGTGAGAAATACGTGATTCATTTCAAGTGACCAAACGCTTGATCTTCAATTGTAATATTCTACCTGAAATGTGTTTTCCTGTGTATTTTCTTAGTCGAACAATACTTTTTAAACTCGAGTGTCAAATTCGATATCTCGTTACCCCCCACTCCACTCCAATGCAGACATGATGTGTTGGAAGGTATCACTACTCCGGAACAATCGTCTGTATTAATATCGATCTTATTGTTAGTGCAGGGATAGAGTTACTGATACGCGTAGCTGTTCTTCAGAATCTGGCACTTCTTGACTTTGGGGGTTGCGCTTTGCCCGCAGACAAAGTCCCGAATACAGGGACACAATTGCTATATGATAAGAGATAAGATAACTAAATGTCTCCTATCCGATTCGTGAATCATATTCTGTCTCTCCTAATCCTGCTTGAACAATTAGACTCAATATCATAGCTATGATCATTAGGCAGTCATTTACATATCACTATTCATATATTTATTAAGCAGTCATTTACATATCACTACTCATATATTTATTAGGCAGTCATTTACATATCACTATTCATATATTTATTAGACAGTCATTTACATATCACTACACATATACTGAATAGGCAGTCATTTAAATATGACTTCTCATATACTCATTAGGCAGTCATTTACATATCACTACTCATATACTTATTAGGCAGTCATTTAAATATCACTTCTCATATACTTATAAAGCAGTCATTTACATATCAATACTCATATATTTATTAGGCAGTCATTTACATATCACTAGTTATATATTTATTAGGCAGTCATTTACATATCACTACTCATATACTTATTAGGCAGTCATTCACATATCACTTATCATATACTTATTAGGCAGACATTTACATATCTCTACTCATATATTTATTAGGCAGTCATTTATATATCACTACTTATACATTACTATAAACAAATAATTTTATTTAATTTAAACAAATGCATGAATAATTTATTTCAATTTTAACAATATTCATATCTTACGCATTCCACATCATTCCATTATTCATTTTTTATGACAAGCGATAAAATGAAAAATGACTCTTGTTTATTCATAATATGGATTTCGTTAATAATTATACATTCAATGCGTTTACATTTTGAATAAATTGGATTCCTATTTTAGTAAAAATATTTTCACAGATGGAAATAATGACGATTTCAGTGGCAATTTTATTTTTTAATATCTAAATAAGTTAATAAATAAAATCGATTTTTAGAAGAAAAATGCTTAGAAATATATCAATAAAAATAACACATTTAAATTTTTACCTTAACAATGGAGATTAGAAAACATTACTGTTCAATATAATTATTATGCTAATGTATATTTACTTAGCTGTAAACTGTAACGCCACTTTGATAAGAAATTTAGTTACTATTAATTTTTTTTATAATAAACATCCGGGCATCTTTATATTAACATCATTTCTACAAACAAGCGAAACATTATTACTTTGATGTTACAATGCACTGGTCTTTTTTCCTGAAATTTGCACTACGAAAATTGCCTTGCTCATGGGCTACTCTCAGGGAAACGTTAAAGATATGTATTTATCGGAAGTCATTGATTTTGAAACAAGGTTCAAAAGTAGGTTGTATAAAAACATCATTGTCTGGCGTCTGTTGATTCAATTCGCTCGTAAATAAGATTATCTTCACAGCCGGGGCCTTAAACAAAACCAAATACTGGTTGGGCCGTTAATCTTTCAGCGATAGTTAGTAGGAAATTATCTAAACATCAAGAGGAATGACTTCACTCACTCGTCTGACACCGTTTGCTCGAGACGAAATAACGTCTGTATCTTTTCTTTCATTTTCCAATCATCAATGAAAAATGAAATATTAAACATTCGCTGTTTTGAAGAAAAATAAAAACAAAATGTCTAATAAAGAAAATATACATAGACTTTATTTATACAAAAGTGATTCTCATTCGAATTCTACACAATTCTAAATATGAAAAGGAAATTATAAATGATTAACTCGAATTTTTGCGAAATTTCTTTATCAATAAATGAAAGATTGCGCGTTCAATCAAACGAATTCTCATTTAGATAAAGACAGGAAATATGTTGATTTATATGATTTGTTTCATGCTTTTAGCCATTAGAAATAGCCAGGAGTAAATTTGTTTCATTTCTGGCGTATTTAATCGTTCGAAATACATTAAAGAATGTTATTGATCAAACAAAGTTCAAGCAAAATAGTTAAGTTATTCAAACCAATGATCAGATCAAAGTTCTGTTCTCAGACGCATGTGTAACGTAGTGATTATATGTTTTCTAAAAGGGATAGGCATATCGAGTTCAAATTCCTGTTGAATTTTTATGTCCACTTACGCCAAAATAAACTTACAACAAAAACAGGGGATTTGGGTTCAAATTTACTTCTATTTTTGACCACTGAAACCTGCTTATATGATTGTTATGAAGGCTAAAATGAATAGCTATTCATTTTATAAAAGAAATGTATTAAGAAAGTGATAAACAAAAATGAAGAATAAAAGAAATTCTACTCCGATATTTATGCAACGACTTAATTTTACAGACAATTCAATGTACTCTTCAGAAAAACTGTAACAAAAAAAAAGCAAAGTATACGTTTTTATAAACGCAAATATGTATTTTTCTTGTTCATACAGTTTGTTTAAAATTTCACCGCACATTACATCCTATATAATGAGGTGTAGGTAAATGGTAATTATTTTATATACTGTCTGAATGTCTCTACCATTCTGCAATTCGCTTTTTCTCGTTCTTAGATGTTTGTATATCCGATGCTGACACCGATTAGGTTATGCTAAGTTAGGGACACTTTCCAGAAACGGATACATTAAAATCGAAGTTAATATTGACATTAATTGCGCGGACCTGTCTCCGATGATACAAACTGTGAAATAAACGCATTTTATTCAGTTCGTATAACACAATCCATATTACAAACCGACATTCATTATTGTGCATAGCAATTATGGCCGTCAATTCTCTCAGCGTTTATCAAGTTTGGAGAAAAGAGAATTCATTACTATGAAAATATAATAATACTGAGTGCACGCCATCCAAATTTCATTGTTTACGTCGAGACGCTTATCGTGTTTCTTGATGAATGCTCTGTTTATATATATATATATATATATATATATATATATATATATATATATATATATATATATATATATATATATATATATATGAAAAGTGTATGTATATATATAAACAGTATATATATATATATATATATATATATATGTGAAAAGTGTATGTATATATATATATATATAAACAGTATATATATATATATATATATATATATATGTATATATATATAATTATAATATTTTTGTTTTAAAAATATGATTCCTTCGCTACACAAGAGTTCTCATGTTTCAAAAGCGAGAGCCGAGACCCCTAATATATATTTTGAAATTCTCGGCTCTTGCTTTTGGAACATGAGAACTCTTATGTAGCGAAGGGATCATATTTGTAAAACAAAAAATATTATAATATAAGCTCTACTTCTGTATGGAGCACTGTCTTTTTGAAAATAAAAGCAAAAATACTAAGGAACACCGGATTATTTACCTAACGTGTTCTTTCCTATTTTTCTGCATCCCTGCATATATATATACATATACATACACACACATATATATATATGTGTGTGTGTGTGTGTGTGTGTGTGTGTGTGTGTAGTATATTATATATATATTATTTATATATTATATGCGCGGTACTTATTGGAAAACGCTCAATATCAGAGATAGAGCTAACATAATTTGTTGGATTAGTGTGAGTTTGTGACCCTGGGTTTCACGCTTTTCAGATCGTCAGACAAAATGATAATTTTTTTAAAATTTTGGATTTATGTAGGTTTGCGTTTATTAGTGTTTTTATGGAAGGGGGAGGAAAAATTGCCGTTGTGACGCCACTCATACTTACGCAGACATACATACACGAACGTACACTCATTGAAAACGCAGACACACATACACGCGCTTGCCCACCGGAGCTCGCACAAACATAAACATATGTGAACAGTATGAGACTTGGCATATATATGTATATGTGTGCTGTTGTGTACATACGTACGCATTTGATTGTTGAATTCAATGAAGGATTTAGTAGCAAATAATTTTCCTAAATGTAGCGATGTCAACACGCAGACCGTATTTCTATTTTCCGCTGAATAATATTTCCTCGCGGGCACGTATATACATATGATGGGGTCTGTGAAAAACTATGATAGGTAAAAATTGCTATTATTTTTAATTTCTTAAGGCTGTTTTGTTATTATTTTAAAGTTGGTTATTTGCTTGCACACACATACACACACACACACATATATATATTTATAAATATTTAAATATATTTATATTGATATATATTTATATTTAAATATATTTATATTTAAATATATTTATATTTAAATAAATATATATATAAATATAAAAGTGAACATAGAATTCAACTCTTAGTGGCGACAGTATGTTTCATGCTAGATGCAATCGTCGGGCCACGTGTTATTTTTCTAGGCTATTTATATATACGGGTCAGTGGTGCATTGTGGGTAGTCATTTTTGGCAGATATTTTACCGGAAGTAGTTTATTTGTTTATTTATTTATTTGTGTCAAATTATTTTGCTTGTTTTTATTCAATTTTATTTTTGTTTTTTATCCTTTATATTTATTTTATTTTTATTTATTTTATTTTGATCGGTGTTTTTATTAACGTAGTAAAATAAAATGATATATATATATACATAAAATGATATATATATATATATATATATATATATATATATATACACATAAAATGATACATATATATATATATATATATATATATATATATATATATATATATATATATATATATATATATATATGTGTATATATAGTTACACTCGTTTGGAAAAACATTTGTTATTTTGACTTGTAACTGAACAAATTAATGTTCAGGGAAAAATAATGGATGAAAAAAGAAAGAACTAAGAACAGGAAATTAAGGCGAAAACAATCGTCCAGAATCTAAGCACAGACTTCAAAGAAAAAAAACTCCAAAACGAGTATAGCAAAAGTAACTATGTAAAGTGCTCAGTGCACTAAGCAATAAATATGCACCAACAGCGCCAGCTAAACCTACCTAGGTTTCACCTACACGGATCGTCAGTATATATATATATATATATATATATATATATATATATATATATATATATATATATATATATATATATATTTATGTTTATTACCCCAAGCAATGCTGGAAGCCACTAGCACGCGAGGTTTGGAGGAAGCCACTAGCACAGAAGGTTTGGAGGAAGAGCAGATAGGAGTGGTAAAGGAGAGGATGTGGAGAAAGATAGTGGATCGATCAAGGCAAGGGGGTTGCAGAAGATTTGGAGCGAGAGCTGATAGGAATGAAAGGTGAAAGGATGTGGAGAAGGGAAGTGGATGGATCAAGGCAACTGGAGATGTCGATTGACGTTATACTTTATAGTTGGAGATTGTATTTGTCAGGGAAACAGGAATAAGGAATGGGAGTTCCACAGGCGAGATGTGCGAGACATGAAGCTATTGGAGTAGAAGATACGTCTACATTTAACAATTTTAACGGTGAAGGGGTGGGAACGTTATGCCAGCCTCGTAGGACGTTTAAATTCATGAGGCCTAGGAACCAGCGAAAGCAGCTCATCGGAGCAATTCCCGTGAAAGTATTTGTAAAACAGACAGAGCGAGGCAACGTCGCGTCTGTGAGAGAGCGATATATATATCCTGACGATCCGTGTAGGTGAAAACTAGGTAGGTTTACCTGGCTCTGTTGGTTATATTTATTACTTAGTGTATTGAGCACTTTGCATAGTTATATATATATATATATATATATATATATATATATATATATATATATATATATATATATATATATATATATATATATATATATATATATATATATATTCTATCCGGACACCCGGATTTGTCGATATGTATCGAGAAACATTTTAACAAATGTACAGGAAACAAGTGTTCAGAAACTGGACAATATGTAATAGAATAATACATGACAGTTCATTCATAACCGTCGCTGTTACTTTTTTGATTTATTCATTGAAATACGTAATTTTCATTTTATACATCGTACCACATTTAGGCATGTGGCTCGTGACACAGGTATTTGTGTCTGTGTTGTCTCGAAATTAGTTTCACAAGCATGCAAACACACGCACACACACATACATAAGGCTGCTTGAGAATAAAATCAGGATTATTTCCATTGTATATATTTGGCCAGTTAAACTATTAGTGCTGTTGACTGCTCGTATGTATGTATTTATCCATCGAGCTATCTACTTACATGCCGCAGAGACACAGAAATGAAGCACCGTCAAGACTGATCAATATCTAGGTGGGTGGGAACATGGAAATACCTGATGCTGTAAGACTGGATGCGCAGGTGATATAACGGATAAAGGTTCGGAATTGTGAATCGATTTTCAATTATCTCCCTTAATCTATCTATCTATATATATATATATATATATATATATATATATATATATATACACACACATGTGTATGTATCTGTGTGTGTATCTGTTTGTTTGCGAGTTTTTACGTGTTATATATATGTGTGTGTACGAGTGTTGTGTGTGTTTGTATGTGTGTTGTATATGTGTGTGATTGTACGTGTGTTGTATATGTGTGTGTTTTACGTGTGTTGTATATATATATGTGTGTTTTACGTGTGTTGCATATGTGTATGTTTGTACGTGTGTTTTATATGTGTGTGTTTGCACGTGTGTTTGTACGTGTGTTGTATATATGTGTTTGTACGTGTGTTGTATATATGTGTGTGTTTGTAACAAGTTGTATATATGTGTGCGTACGTGTGTTGCATATATGTGTGCGTGTGTACGTGTGTTGTATATGTGTGTGTTTGTACGTGTTGTATGTATGCGTGTGCGTTGTTTGAAATCAAACATTTGACATAGAGTTGTGTAAACTTAAGATCAAAACATAAAAAATCTTGTATTAAATTATTTTCTCTAGTATATATTTAATTTTCGATGCTATAATATTTATTTTTACTCAATAAGCTATATATCGATGATCATGGTTCTCAACAAATCGCTGTCCTTTGTAAGAAATTTGTTTATGCCATCCTTTTTGCTTTTTAATCTAATGCGATTGAGAAAGGCAGCCGGTTGTAATATTGCATTGTAACTGCCGTACTACTTTCTTTTAGTGTTTTTACTCTGCTAGTAATGTCAAAAGCAGACGGTTGTACTATTCCATGAGGAGTGGAATAGATTTTTATCACTCCTCCCTACAAAGTCCTAAAATAGAATAGAATGTCAGAAATAAATTGAACATTGCCATGTTTAAATGTCCTGTACACCGACGGACGGCATTCTAAATTAAGTTATCTGGAAATAATTCCAAACGAAATTTAACTAGGAAAGCCGATGATGAACGGTTCTCAGAGGTATCTGACAATTTTAGTTTGAATTTATAGCGGATATTTTAAGGTAGTTAAATCCTAATGATTTTCTTTCTTTTTATTTTCTAAATAGGTTTTTCTATCGGACGTTTCATACAGATCCCGTTTACTTGAACAGTTTTAAAGGATTGTCCTCTTTTTCCTGATTTGGATGGGGTTACCTATTTCTTTGTCTTTCTGCGGCCTTAATGGTGGTGGCGGTCATGAATTATTGGTGATATGCGTGTATGTTAGCGACATCGCCTCATTCTGAGAGTACCAGGTTGGCAGTTTTCTGTTTGCTGCGCCCCGACTGGTAGTTATGAATCCGAGCACTTGGGCAGCTGCTCTGATCAACAATAGCATAATATCGGCGTTCTTGTATTGCTATTTCGTTCTAGGAAGTGTTCATGAAATCACTTCCGATGGGCAAACTCAAAGCTGCACTATGCTGCAGTCTGCGTTAAAACCCTGGCCGCATATGTCACATTAGACGACCGACAGCTACTACAAATCTCGGCCTTTTCAGAATCCAAATAACTCAACATGACGATAGGCAACCAACGAGATAAAACTATACGGAATAAAAAATCACAAAACAACTAGACTTCTCAACCTTTCTTTTTCCAACTAAACTTAATTCTTCAATCCTATTCTCAGATCCTGGCTATATTTCGCTCTTTAGGAGGGTTTGTAGTGTCCACATGCATGACCTATGTAGTTATGTTCTGGAAAATCTACTGGCTAATGAAATCTCCGTTGTGTCTCCAAACTATTGTTACGTGTGTCTCCTTTTTTCTCTACAAAACTCAGTCAACTATCTCATTTTTCTTTATCGCTCTCCTTCCTTTATGACTGTTGAGTGCTGTATCTCATAATACAGATTAGGCCCTCTCTCTGCAATTGCTTGCAAATATGTTTGTGTTCGGCATCTTCAATGCACACCGTGTCAGATGGCTCAATCACTCTGTCACTGACCTCGCTGACATTGAAATCCTGGATTTCTCTATCACACAATCTCCCGAACAAATGGTGGACTTCCCCTCGTGTCTCCCCAGTTACCCTGACAGACACGCTTCTGTTTTCGATCTGACTCATAACTTTCTGTGCAGCTCTACTCACTTGGCAAATCCGTTCATGAGTTAATTTATTTAAATAGCGCTTTTTGCTCTCCAATCAGTCACGAACCTACTACACATAGAATATATTTCTGTTATCAACGCGCTGATTTGGACTTGTTTCGTGACTTTCTTCGCGATATTCATTGGAATGAAGTTTTTAATCATCCTGTTAAAAGAAAGGTACCACTGAGATCTTTTTCTTGGTGAACGAAGGCATTGAGTATTTAATTCAAACACGGATAGACCAAATTTATAGTCTACAAGAAGCTTCAACAGAATGCAGAAGTCACTGGACGGCCATTTTGTCATATTGTTTTACTATAATTATTTGCTTAATTCCAAAATTCTATTACTTGTATGTCCTTGCTTGACCCAGCTAATTTTCCGCGATGGAGCTTTTCGGGGAAATGAAAAACACGGCTCTTGGGTCTCAACCGTTTGGGTTATGAATGCTTGAATGATTATCGCCACGGAATTTGTGAGTATAGTATTCATTTTCTTTTTCGTCACCGAGGTCCGTGTGTACATTTGTGTTGTATCGAAACGGTTCAGGTTCGAATCTCGGTATTGGTTGCGCACTGTTAATAAGTGCCAAAATAAGACGAAACGGGCGTCCTGTGCTTCCTGCTTTCTTCTATATTCGATGTATTACTACTAAGATTTGCCTAAATCGCCCAAATTCTATTACTATTCACATTGCATTTAAATCTTTTGTTACTAAATTTAAACAAAAACCGTAAATAATATTGACTACACCACCATTACTATAATCTGGTATATATATATATATATATATATATATATATATATATATATGTGTGTGTGTGTGTGTGTGTGTGTGTGTGTGTGTGTGTGTGTGTGTGTGTGTGTGTGTAATATTTGCGAATTGATCTTATAATAAGTAAAATAAACGTCTATTTTCATTACGGAATATATATATATATATATTTATATATATATATATGTGTGCTTTGTATGTGTGTGTGTGTGTATTTCTTTGTGTATATCTTTTTATGTATATATATATTTATATGTATGCATATGTATTATGAATATATATATATGTATGCATGTATACTATGCATATATATATATATATATATATATATTTCGCTAACTCCACATTTTGATCTAAAACTTTTGAAGTCTAATCTAAATCATTCTTCGTATATTATTTAATGTAAATTTTGAAACGAGAATCTCTATGTTATTTATAGTATTGACAAATAAATAGATTATATTCAAAAACCTTTTTTTTGCAGAATGTGGTTATGCTATTATTGTAGAAAGCTAATTCAAATAAAAATATATCTTATTCGCCAAAGAATAAATAGGCGATAAATTAATGGGTTTGATCTCTTAATTACATAGTCTAATTCGTAATTATAGTCTTCCTAAGATCAAGTAAATTTGAAGTAGTTTATATTCATTTAGCTTTTGTAAGAGAAAGTTATGGAGGTATTTCATTCCTTTTTTTTCCTAAGGTTTTTCGTACTTTGTAACTTCTCTCATAATCCAAATAAATGTTGTAGACATTTTTCGTATAAGTGTGTAACGGTAAAATTACAAATCTAACGACTGAATTTTCCAATTTTGTTTATATGGCTGAATGAAGCCTAGCATCAACATGCTTGTAACTGAATCTCTCCAACTTTCCTAATAATTGTTTTTTTTCTATGAGTCGAGAACACAGGTATGTGAAAATTGTTCTGTTCCGCCATTTGCCTTGCACAATTTAGTCAAGACGAGCCAGTGTTGATTTGTCTAAATTTGATTAACATACGGCGATGAAGTACAATTTCTCATAGTGTTCTATATTAAGTGAACATTTTCACCATCTGCCACTTACGGCCACATTAATTTGAAACACCGTCTCGCGTACGATCATCGATGTTAAGTAAGGATGAGCCTTGTGTGTACATACATAGGCGACCGCTTGTGAATACAAGGTTCGGTATGCTTGGGGGTGTACTGGGTAATGGGTAATTGACTGAAATTGTTTGTCGGATGATATAGTTCCAATTCCATTAGAGTTAGTTATAGTAACTTATGCGATATAAATACTGTATGAATCCATGGCATTCCCCAGGTCTTTGGTTTAATTAGTAAGACTTGTATCACTAAACCGTTATTAAAAAAAAATAAAACTTACATTCTAAAAAGTATTTTCTGGCTTTAATTACCTTTGGAGGTGTTGATAAACAGTAGAAACGAATTAATCTAAAGGATAAACGCTCGTCCATATTCGGCAAAGAAAGAAATATACTTGTTACTGCTCAGCAGTTTCATTTGCATGTCTTTCAACGCTTCGCTCATTACTTAGTTCTTTCTATTCGTCATTTGTTTCGTTTGGTTTGTTTATTTAACAGCATATGTGTCATTTAACAGCTTATGTGTCATTTAAAACTGAAATTTTATTTTCTTATAAAAGTTATATTTATTTAAAAAATCTGTTGCTGTACATTTCTTTTCATCACCTTTTTACATCAGTTTGAATGTTTACTATATGCCATAAGAGCTGAAACCACTCCGTGTCAAGGTGAACGTCGGAACAACTGCAATTAAGAGGTGGTTCCACTTTCCTCAAAAGTTCAGGTCAGTGACCTTGCTGTTCGATGGTGTTTATCTTCATATCCAGGACGATTCTGCATTTTTAATCCTGTTTCTAGATATTTATTTCAAATGATACCTGAATATAACCATAGCTGTTTATCATCCTGCTGACACTGTCTTATCAATGTTAAATTTCGTACAAATCTGTGCAAAAAAGAGGATCGAAATTTAATCCAGCTTCATACAGATTTCCAGGAAATATCAGCTTCTAATTCGTCAATAAACACACAAGTGGGCGTTTTAATCCGCCCATGTACAAATATTTTCCAGCGCGTGACCAAGTCAAGTTTTCCCGCCATTTTCCTGAGAGCCTCTCACGTGACTACATTAATTATAAATAGCAGACACAAGCTTACTCTCTCTCTCTTCTTTCTTCTTCCTTCTTTCTTTTCTTCTCTTTTCCGGCGAAGATGTAACCATAAAGTATCCCGTCTCGACCATGTGTGGTCAGACGTTAAAAACATATTCACGAATGCACGTACGTACGAAATTTTCCAAACTACATTAAAAACATACGAAACAATTCCAAACAAGCCACAATATCTTTTCTCTTTGAAATACTCTTCTAAAACTATAGTTTATTAAGCATTTCTCAGCTTCATAATTCATACAACATTTGTGAGCTGAGATAAATATATTTCCATTCATCAGTAAAACTTTAATTCTGTCAAAGCGACATAACACCAACAAAATAGCATCCTGTATTCATGTACATCATTACACAAAAATATATATAAATATTGTTATAAAACCGTTTTGATTCCTTCTTGTGTTTCATATTTTGTGGTATTTTACGTTAAATTTAAATCATGTCACCATCTTAATACACAGACATCTACAAATGGTCATAGGTATCAATATTCCACTATAGCTGAAAAGAAAATTGATTCACAGAATGTGACCCGCCTTTAAAAAATGATAAAACCTTCGCTGTTATTTGCACTCTAGAAATTGCACCGGGGTATACTCATACTTGCCAATGTCTTCTTTTCATATAACGGTCAATACAAATACTGAATCCAATGCTAAATATAGCCACCACGATATCAGCAATCATCAATGTGATTAAATGTCACTCTTATTTATGAGAGACGTATGAGAACATGTAAAGATAATCTTTGCTATCATTACATAATTGCATGACTCGGTTGGTTATTCAGGCAATTGTTCTGATTCAAATTGTTATAACTCAAAATGAAACGTTATTCCCGAAAAATATCAGGGGCAAATAAAACAAATTCTTACCTATAGAAAAACAAACTCAGAATAAATGAACTCTTATTCAATCTAGGAATAAATTGTGGAATGTCAACTAAAAAAAAGGACAATATACAACAAAGTGAGAAAATAAAAACACGATGGGTAACAAAATAAACAAAGAACGACATGGCACTCCCGGACGAGTGAAGATTTGATAAATATGAAAAGACACCAAGGAAACAAATACCAATTTAATAGTAGAACAAAAATATGGCATTCTTCAGAAGTCATTGGATATTTTACGTTTCATCACAAACGAGAAGTGAGAAATATGATCCGAGTGTTAGAAAAAAATAGCATAATGAGTTTACTTTAATACTCAAACAAATTTTCACTCAGTCGTCTCTCACACGGGGAAAACACAAACACACACACACACACACACACACACACACACACACACACACACACACACACACACACACACACACACACACACATATATATATATATATATATATATATATATAGAGAGAGAGAGAGAGAGAGAGAGAGAGAGATGTGTTTCATTGAATAATTTAGACCAGTTTTGTCTACGTATTTTCAAATTATCCTTTCATATTCACGGAAAAAAATTTCGGTGTCATTATTAAAGTAAGCGGGAAATTCCCCATATTGAAACCTATTATTTTATTCAGAGTACTTTCGACATGGCACAGGCTCATCATCTGGGTGTTGTTTGTTTCGAGACAAATATTATAACTTCATCATTTTAAAAAGAGAAAATTGCTGTGTTCATCTGAAAGTTATTTTTTTTTTACTTGTGACGGGAAGAACGCCGACGGAGTAACTGTGACGTGTGTGTATGTGAGTGTAATGTAATTTCCTAAATAGATCTTATTAGAGATGGTACTGTCGGTGAATATGACGTCCTCTAAACTGTGTAACACCCTTTATTGCAAGTTTTTGTTGATATTTCCAATGACACTGAAACAATGTCTTACAGTTACCAAAAATACACGAATTGTTTCAGGTCTCGCCGAAGGGCGATTGTTGTGTGAATTAGACAAAGAGCTTGGTTGGGATATAATAACATTAAAGTCATATGAAGAAAACCCCATAACTAAACTAGATAAAGGGCCAAGAAAAAGTGAATCTCAGCATGACAAGCACAAGTGCTGTGATAGTTGAACATACTGGGGTTGCTCTTTTGTATAGAAGCACCCGGTGTAGGATTCTTAAAAATACGACAAGAAGTATTAAACCCATTACCAGAACCATCCTAAAAAAAATACCCACAAAAGCGTATTGATTGGGCACCGAAATATATCAAGTCCAATGTCCAAAATGTTCTCTTCACAGATGAGGCTAGAGGTACACTGGATGACACTGATGGGTGGGCTGAAGCTATGGTACTAGTTGGATACACTCGCCCGCATCACATTCCACGTCAACAAGGGGGTGGTAGTATTATGTTTTGGGCTAGCATCATAGGAAATGAAATTGTCTGACCTATGCGAGTGCCAGAATATGTCAAACTCCCCAGCAATTCCTACACAGAATTTCTGGATGCTACTTTTTCAGCATCCTTGGATGATTTGCTACTCTCACGTAGATGGCCGTTGACTTTTTATGCATGACAATGCTCCATCACATTCATCCAGAGCTAAATTTCGTACCTCGCAAGATTAGTAGGACAAGCACTTATGGCATGGCCTCCTTGTTATCCTGAACTTAACTCTATCGATCAGGTCTGGTCAGTCTTGACGATGAATGTTCATGGCAGAGATGTGCATATTTCATCGAAGGATGCCCGATGTGAAAAGATAAAAACTGCTGTTGGTAGCATCGCTTCTCTACTTAATCGGCTAACAGCTTCTGTGGACAAAAGACTGATAAAATTTCCATACATGGAAGTTATGTAGACAAATAAATCATATCACAAGCAATCTAATTTTGTTTTTCTATATATTTCGTTTTTATTCTTTAGTCACGTGCTTCCTTATTACAATAAAATCGTAATATGAAAATAATAGATTGTTTCATTACCGTAAATGGACATTTTTATACAACTGTAAATAAAGCGTGACAGTTGAAAACACTTTAAAATACATAATATTGTATGTAGCTTAGCGATAAGATTGAAGATTTTTCCTGCATACTTACCTCCATATATTCTTTCAGTGTACCAAGTATCACTTTTTAAAGTGTTTAATATTCAAGCTATCAACAAATATTACCAGTAATGAGGCGTGATACGTAGTTCAGACAAATTGAGGTACGATGAACTGTATATTCGAGAAATCTTTTTAAAGAGACGAACAATTATGACGGGGAAAATTACGTTTAAAGGCACTAAACAAGCTTTGACTGATCGACTAATTCTTCGTAACTAAGTTGGTGTATACCACCTCGGATCTAACGGCAGCCCATTCTGCTCAGTTGCACGCAGGTTAGAATCCAACTGGAGAGCGCATGTTATTCTTTAATAATATTTATGGAATATTCAAGACGGTAGAGGAAATTAAATAAATAAACTGTTTAAGAAATAAACGGAGCGTTTACGCAAATACGTTGTCCACTATAAAAGACCGTTGAAAGTCATAACGTATATATATATATATATATATATATATATATATATATATATATATATATATATATATATATATATATATATGATGAAAATGTGGAAAAAACAAAGCAAAATCCGAATATGTAAGTTTACTGTTTTTATTTTGTTTTTTCGGATTTTGCTTTGTCTTTTCCACATTTTCATCATACCGACGGATCTACATCCACATATTTGCTTATATATATATATATATATATATATATATATATATATATATATATATATATATATATATATATATATATAGTCATGTGTATTAGTATATGGGTGATAGAAATCGTTTGTGTCCATCATTGAAGATGTTAAGTATCTATTGTCCAGGGAAGCAATCTCGCTGAAATCTATTCCCAAAACCTGCAGTTTTTGAGTGGAAATTTTCCGATCAGAAAAATCTTCCTTATCCATGGGTTAGAAAATGAACGATCACTATTCTATCCTGCGAACGTGGCATTAAATGGCTGTAGGAATAGAAGCAAGGAATGTCATTCTTTTGAATATTTATCATGGAACAGTGACAAAAGCGTGTCAGGATTGGCATATTTCGGCTATAGGAAATTTGTTGCAGAATTGAATATAATACATCGTCCATAATCCCAAATAAATGCATTTGGAATCTAAAATGACTAATCGAGGATAGCTTTTTTTCTTATTTTACTTTTTCCAGTTTGGTATGAATCTTTATAAAATGTGCGTTGATTTTCAAAGAAGAAAAAAATGTGTCAAGTATAATTGAAACAAATCAAGCCAGGTGAATAAATATATATAATTTGATAGATATTACCCACCATTTCATGAAACCCTTGATTACCATACCTTACTAGAAAAACCTCATTGTGGTCTACTAATTATTCATAGTTATTTCATCTAGAAAACGAAACAAATATTTCTCTTTCGACAACTCTAGAATTACTCATAATATCACAATAGGTTGATGCAGTATTGCTTTCCAATAAGCTGTATAAAATACATTTTTTCTTGTCCAACTATTTGATACCAGTTCAGATATAATCAGATAGGTGATGGTGGGACCCACAATTATTTTAACAGAACTCTTTTTTGTCATTTCTCTTTTCTGAAATATATTTCTGACGTCACATGTAGATGTGATAAGAAAATAATCGTTATTTTCCCAATATAAGTGATAGGCACAGTCATGTCGTTTTGAAGTGGAAGTCAAATTCGTAAATCATTTAATATTACGAATTTGCAACATATAGAGATATGAACCCCAGTTTTAAAAAAAATTGGGGGTTCGCTCACATAGAAACTGACGAACAGGTACCGACGAATAACAAACACCAGATAAATATTTTTAAACAAATTTATATAAGACAAAACAAAAAAGTCCCTCTTTCCGCAATATATGATATACAAGTCCGGAAATGGTATCTTTTCTGGTAATCAAATTACATTTAAGATGAAGTAGGGACGATATCTACGGGTATAATATTCCTTTCTTCTCTCCACATCAAGTACTCGAATAAACCCATGGTCTTCAGAAATAACTTTTTTTTTAATTCGCTACACATCAAGTAGTTGAACAAATTCAGGATCTTTGTTGTGATATTCCCTTATTTTGTAAGTAATTTGAATTAGTACATGGGCGATTCTCTCATAATCGGTCGCTGCGAGGGGATTTTCTTGCGATCTGTCACGTTCAGAGATTATCGGAAAACTGAAAATACAATACAACAATCTCACGTGGAAGTGTATCACGTTATTTTGGGTGACTGAATCTTACATACTCCGTTAAGAGTTCAATCATGTCTAGTCGTCAAGCGACCCAGATTCCTTCCCGCCATTTCTCTGTCGAGACCGAAATGTCTAGACAGGAAATAAAAGAAAGAAAGGGGAAACGCGAAGATAGCACATCTCTTAATAAATTGAATATACGTCTGATTCACCATTCAGTGACATCTAATATTACATAGAATTCGTTTCACTTCCGAATAATCTACCTAACTTTTGATTGTTTTTATCTTTTCTTGGGTTAATCAACACTTTGCGGGTTATTTAAATTATATGTATTGTCTTTGGATAATAATGATTTAGTGATGCAAGTTTTACTCATGAATCCATAGCTGAGGGATATGTATTCATATATTCACTAGGTTATTTGCGCGTAATTGAATATACCTAACTCAATGGGAATTGCAAGTCGGCTCTCAGATTAAAAATTCCGTGGAAGTATCTATTGCACAACACGCACAACAAAACGTAAAGCACCTAAAATTCTCCAGCGATCGCCTATCTAGCTGCTGTCCACGCCCGTATGCCTAATTTTGATTGTGAGTATGTATGTACCACATATCAGTAAACTAAACCAAGTAAATAGTTGAGGATATTTCAGTCTCATTTTATCATTTCTTTATTTTTATCTATTTATTTTATTTTACTTCGATTTTTGGAATATTTTTCCTGGCATACCTAAAGCGGTATTCGGATTCTAGAATGTTTGCGAATTCAGAAAGACCGGAATATTTATGATAGGAATTCGTCAAAACCAAACGCATTCAGGATTATAACATTTTGACTATTGAAAACTCAGAGAAAACACCGCCTATTGTTTATGTCTCCCCAAAATAATCAAACAGACAGTGTGATACATTGTAAAAACTTGCAAATACTTCATACTCCATTTAATGAATTCGAGAAATTTGATTCTGAAACGAAGAATTCCCGGTAGTTTCTGTTGGAATCAAGTTAATTAATTACCGTATTTATTATGTATCATTCTACCAAATATAGAAGGTGTTTATTTTTCAGAAATATTAAATGATCAAAATTTATTTAGTTTTTTATAGATTTATTTTCTTTAAACCGCTTTGAATCGTTTTTGTCATTAGACCAAGCTCATCAGATTTAAAAATCAGAGACATCAATCCAACTGAAGAAAGTAGCAGACGTCATCTCAAAACTGAAGTGTTTACCATTTTCTCTATTGAAAAATATCCGGGAAAGAAAAACATGTTTTAATCGGTGACTTCAGTAACCAAATTCTAAGCCAAAATCAAATTATTCGAGCAAATGGCTTGTGAAATGGCAGCAAGTTCCACATTATAGCCGATTTTACAATTATAAGAGAGTAAAACGTTTTATGTTTAAGAGACACATGCTAGAAGAAATGTGTTTTTTCGCAAAAAGACCAATATCATTTTAAAATTGTCTCTTTACAAACAGTGTATCTGATGACCATCAATGGATACCAGTTGAAAGTAATATGTTTCATTTCATTTAATATAGTCGCGTATGATATTAACTTCTAATTTTTATAGTAATAACAAGAGTATTAAATAGATAGATAGATAGATAGAGAGATAGATAGATATGCCTGTCTTTGTGACATCTTGTGTGTTAATAACATAGAACATACACGAAAATTATCAAAAGAAGTAGCATTCTCTCTACATATCGACGTTGATGACGAGTGATTTCTAGCTTCCACAGTCACTGAGTGCTTGCGAATAGTTCAGACTATCCAATTGCAATCATTTAACTTGGTTCAACACGTTGTAGCAATTTAGGCGCCTTCCAAAGCTGCTGCTTCTTTGGAAGCCTCCTCCATCCGACATAATGATCTCATCCCCTGATCGACCATGGTGAGATTCGAAAACGAGTCTCACCTTAGTGCGATTGTGATTGGATGAAGTGTGGTGTGCATGTAAATAGACCAGGCTTTTTGTCATCACCTCGAATTTATTTCCGATACATCCATCCATATATATATATATATATATATATATATATATATATATATATATATATATATATATATATATATATATATATATATATATGTATGTATAGAGAGAGAGAGAGAGAGAGAGGTCCTTATCATCAGAAATACTATTTTATTGACAAACACATCGTATTTACTCCAACATAAATAGCTGGTGGTTATTACAGTAAATAACCTTCAGGATTAAATTAAATTAACGTGGAACGACCATTATTATTTACGGAAACTGGGAAGGGCTATTTTCATATCATTGCTCTTCCCTTTTGACTTAATAACCTACATAACCAGATACAGTCATTATAAAAAATATTAGCACTTTTAAGACCGAAAATAAATATGAACCTGAGAGTCAACTTTCTTTTGTTGATTTCTGTGTCCAATCTGTTTATATCTGTACACAATGTAAGCCCAACACTGAGATGTTTAGGCCGGGTTATGATGACCATATCTCAGCTCTTACTCGCTGAGAGAGGACAGAGAACTTTGATCAGCAGATAAAGATTTCGGCTGCGTACTTCTAGTGACATTTGGTGTCCCAAAAACTTGACGTAACCAGAAAGTTTCCTAGAAAAAGTTCCGAGCGTGAAAAATCAAAAAAAGGACAACTTATATTTTGATTGGTATATTTCGTTTATTTTCCATGCACGGTACCATAAAGTGTACACTGATCGATCATGACTCATCTTGTGCACAAGTTTGAGTTCATGGCGATTTCTCTCCAAGCGCTTTTAGTCGATATGGTCGTATCCCACATAAGCACATTGTTATTAATCGTGATGTTTGTGCTGATTATGTTTGGTTATTAAGTGACACCTATGTTCTTAAATCTTCTGCAATACGTTTAAAATTGTGACAGCCAATAATGTGGTCTCTGTTGCTTTACAAATTCAAATATGTGATGTACTCGGAAAATACAGAGCCGTATAATATTAAGGGAAATATAGCCTAACTAGAATTATGACATATTGTTTGTCGTCAATAAATTAGGTTTGAGGTATCATTGCAAATATTTCTGCAGTTTTCCCTCATTAATTCATCGTACGCATAAAATAGAACTATGAGTCTATTAAAATTAAATCCACGTCTAAAAATTCATAATCGCTGTGAATGCGGTGATCATACAATATATAAAAATTCCACTCAAATTCTTTTGAAAACTCAAGAAAATAACACCAAACAGGAATGTGGATATACGGATGTCATTAGTTTATCTAAATACTTTTTGTCGAATAAAACAAAAAAGAATACTGGAAAATTGTACAGAGCTGTTCGCTAAAAGTGATTCATATCATTTTGTTTTTCACTAAATGTTCTCTTCTCCAATGAAACGAAAGTTGAGCTGAATTCAAAGGATAAGCGATCTAAAATCCGAAGAAACTTTGAAACTCTGAATTTAGTAGTAAGTACTGTCAAGCATCAGTTCAGTATAATGTTCCGTGGAGGCTTTTCTTTTCATGGAACTGGTTTCTTAAAACCTATTGAAAAGACCATCAGGAGCAAGCAGTACAAGAGAATTTTAGATTCTTCTCTGCTCCCTTCTGCTGAAAGGGTGCAAATCGACCGCACCATGCTCATTTTTATGCAGGATAATGCTCCCTGTCACAAATCAAAATTGAGGAAGGAATACTTTGATGAGAAGCAGGTGAGTGTTATGACATGGCCGCCCCAATCTCCTGACTTCAACTCCATAGAAAACTTATGGAGCATTATAAAGTACAGACTCTCGAGAAAGCAGTTGAGCAACAAAGAGGATTTGATTGTGAATTTCATATCCGAATTGAATTCAATGCTTGGAGAGGAAATTTGCCAGAACCTAATCAAGTCCATGCAAAAAGCGTTGAAAATGTCATTCAAAATAAAGGAGGACCCATAGATTATTAAATATTTCGAACTATATTACCTTTTATAAATAAATTATACCTCTATTATTCTTTATTTAAAGCTGTTCAGTTATGTTTATATTGATTACTAGCTGCAGGAAATAAGTGAGTCACTTTTTTTGCAAATTTGTTTTCCGTAAATCTCATTGAAATCCAAAATTATAATTATCAAGAGAATACATGAAAAATGAATAAACTTTTTTTACTAGGTGGTCGGGAAGGGGTCTTTATATTAATAAGATTAAAAATTAGTTTGACCCCAAAAACAATAGGCGAAAAGTTTTTTTAATTAAAATGAATTAGGTGAGTCACTTTTATCGAACAGCATTGTACATCTACTTAATATGTATATAGGTATAAATGTTCTTTTTTCTCAAAATATAATTACCATGGTCACTTCTTTCTATGGTCAAGAGTTATTCCCTTCTTCTATGCGATATTCCTCTTCAGGGCGTGGGAGATCATGTAGCTGCGAAACCCCCCGTCTTTGGTAGCTCTCGGTATAGTTTGTCTTTTTCATATACCTTCAAATCCCTGTTCTACCACCTGTATACACAAAATCATTAGGTAGGTTTTACATTATTTTCTTCAGACTCATTTGCCTTCAATATGTCCCGTGAGCGTCATATTCTCTAAGCCCTCCTTCTGCATTATGTTCCTTAGTTATTCTGGCTGTCTTTTTCTGATGGGAAATATATATATTTTTTCAGTTAGCATTTTCCATAAGACATCATCTTCGTTCAAATATTAGTCCATGATAATCTCAATATTTTTTCTGTTGAATCATATTTCTCTTGCATCAAGTCTCTTCTCCATCTGTTATGAGACGGCCTAATATTCAATAGCATATATGAGTTCTGATATTTTATAACAATTCAGTTTTATTTTCTTTGTTTCCAAAGAAGATTTCCCGTTTCTTAATACTTTGCTTTCATTTTGGCAGACATATTTCTCTATGCGAATGTGTCTTCGGATTTTGATATCACATTTTCCATCCTCGTTAAAACACTTCTTAGATATTTAATATTTTCTACTTGTTTGATTTTGGCCACTCCAATTTGTAATTCACGTGTCTTTCTTTTTCTGACAGCCATATATTCTGACTTCTTAAAATTTATGCTTATTCCTTTCTTCTCGCTTTCCTTCACTATATTCATTTAGAGTTTTTCTAGTTTCCTTTCCGTGTTTGCTGAAATCTCTATGTCAGTGAATATCTATTGTTGTTTTTAAGTTTATAGCCGCTAATAATTGATACTAGTAAAGATTCAAATCATCTTACTGTAAAGTTTTAATAAGTCCAGTGAGAAGACACATCCTTGTCTTACACCCTTTCTGTTTTGCATATTTCTTGAATACCTTTTTTTCCGTATTCAGGGGTTTTGTTTTCACAATGCATTCTGAATTAAGCTAATATCCTTCGCAAACATATCAAGCTTACCTAAAAATTCTTTGTTATGTACTTCATAAAACGCCATTGTATAATCAAGAAAACATAGGTGTATAGCATTTTGCATTTGCATTGTTCTTTCTGCTATTATTCTTAGTACAAATATAGCATTACCTGTTGCAGAATCTTTAAGGAGAGCTCACTGATCTGATACTGATCTGCGTGCTCTCTACGTCAGAATTCGGATAATAAGTTTTCTTATGTGGCTTATTAGGCTTATTTTCCGGTGGTCGTCAAGTTCGTTTGCACTTAGTTTAATAGGCTGTGCTATGAAGTGGATCTATTTTTATCTGAATAAATAAATTTTGTCAAATAAAAAGAATGTTAAAACATTTTGCATCTGTCTATAAAATATATTCACATATTGTTTCCAAGAGGAATTTCTATATTCTGTTTATTTCATGTTCAAGTTAGTTATCCGAACATTTGTATTTGTAGAATAGTTCAATTATTATATAACATCTGATCTTTTAATTACAGAGAGGAAACCCATTTCCTCCTTCGCAGTGTTCCAAATTCTCACCGTAAAGGAAATTGAGATGTTGAATCACTAGAATTGTTCATGTATTAATTAATCTTTTTAGATTTTGACCATAATTTTTATGTAACTTCAACGATTCTCAATTTATATTCTTGCTGAATGGATATAAAAAGCAGGAATCACCGGAATGATTAGAGTCAGAGATTTGAACTAGAATCTTGTACAACTTGGATATTAAAGAGTTTATAGTCAAATAGAGGTCTTCATGAATTTTTTTCATTTTTCTCTAAATGCAATCACAGCTAGAAACGGTAATACAGAATGATCTATAGCCGTCTGTATTAGACTTTGCAAAAGTATTCGATCAATTGTAAAAATACGAACTTTAAATGGGCATAAAGCCTGATCTGCACAGGGAATATATAGAAATAATCCCTAATCTGTACTAGGAAGTAACAGTTGACATATGGTTAGTGCTAGCTTTTAGTAAATTCACTCCAAGCAACGTAATAATGCTACTAAGACTCAAGCGGCTTCTGAAAGTGAAAGAGAAGAAAAATACTTTCGAAGAAAGCGGAAGCAAAATCATAATCAGTAACCTCTACTCTTGTTCAAAAGGCCGAGGAAGAGTTTGAAACGTACAATAAGCGAACTTGTCTACTATTATTAACCGAATGCATGAATATAGAAAGAAGATTAAACTGATGTGTTTTAGCCTTTTATTTAATTTGTACAGTGATATTATTTTAAGAGATTCAGACTTTATGATAAGATTTTCATCGGCGAACGTAAATGTTTAAAAAAATATGCTATGCAGCCGATTCAGAAGAAAAACCGAAATTCCTCTTGTTTTTTATGTTCCGCAAATACAATGAAAGGAACGAATTAAGAAAGAGTGTTACTCTGTGGTGTTGTAAGGGAAAAGGAAAGAAAGGAAATTCTTGAAGAATGATAACGGTTCACAGTAGACTTGTTATAGTTTAAGATTGTAGTGAATGGGAAAGCATCCTTCCGTTCGTCTGTTCCGCGAAACAGTCGTTCTTGCGAATAATCTGTTCGAATTAACCGGTTTAGAAAAATTAGTCGAAGAAAGGAAACACATATAACCATTATTTTTTAATGCAAAAATTCACCTAATACAAGTCTCAAGAGCTACTCAAGGTAGAAAGATAGAGTTAAAATATCAATGTTCGGTATGGTGACGAGTGCAGATTATTTGCATAAAGCAAGTGATTATAGATTTAAATAACTGTAGAGTACAGAGAAGTAGAAAGCTGTTTTTTGTTCCACAAAACGGTAGTTCTTAGGAAATAACTGTTTTTGTGAAATTTCTTACATTTAAAACATGGATAAATTATGGTGATTTGACAGTATCGATGTAGCATGGCCTGTGATGACTGTAACGTAATGAACTGATGGAATAATGAATGATGATAGAATTCCTAGCAGAAAAATCAATGATAACTTTGATTTGTCCAATGTAGTTAATGCAATTCATGATCGGTCAGGTGAAAATATTTAATGTGTTCTTTAGACATCGAGAAATGTAAGAGTGAAAACGATTTGAAGAGCCATAGCAACAGAGCAACTATTTTTCTAAGAAATTTTACATAGTATGAATGTCTTTTAAAATATTATTTTATATAAGGTTATGTTGCTGAACTATAATTTTTAGTTGCCTACAGCACAGTAATGCTAGGAATTATTTTAATACATCAAGAAATACCTAAGTTGAAAGAGATGTTCGTCTGCCGGCGGACTTTGAGAATAACATGAACAGAATATTTGAGAATCGAAGAATTTTAAACAGAATACAAATATCAAGGAATCTGCTGATAGCTTGACAATCAATAATTATGGAGGAAAATATGAAAGTAATAAAATTTCAAAAATTTAACACCTAATTAACACCGAAGATATACTGATGTCTAGAGATTTAGGCAAGAAAGACAGTACCGAACACGTTTGATAAAATTCATAGAAAATCAAATAAGGAAAATAGTACAAACAGGGAATGTGAGCAGCGAAATTATTTTTTAAATAAAAATGGAAAAATTTCGATGACATATTATGAGAAGGGAACGCTCTAAGAATTTGACAGACAGGATATATTTTACAAGGTAACTAAAAACGTTCTGTCTGTTTTTTGATTAGTCATTGAATAAACAGTGTTTACATTAGTCGGACTATTGTCCTCATCTTTGTCGCCATATTTGTCACAACGTTTCGGCCTTCTTCAGGTGGTTGGAATTTCGAACCGAACCCTTTATTTCGATCACTGGGGTAGACTGTTCTAGTTCCACGAGCCATGTTTGATGGATGTCAGTTATCAGTTATCTCCTGGTAATTTTCCCTCTGAAATTTCTCCACTGACTGAACCGGGTATTGAACTCACACTCTTTGGGTCTGTCACTGGATCTAACCAACGCCTTTATCCATTGTGCCATGTGTCCTTGAAGACATCTGGGTATGAATTTCAGAGTATTATAAACCTAATTTTTCAGCAACCATATTTTACCAGTACTCATATTGCAATTTTTGCTGTTATCATTGTGACAAATATGGCGACAAAGATGAGGACAATAGTCCGACTAATGTAAATATTGTACATAATACCTCATCTCAGAAATATAGACAGACTCATTGAATGAAGTTGAAATATATATGAAATGCGTATAGCAATTGTTTTCAAATTCGGACAGCCGGAAGTAGGAACATCAGACGTTATAAAAAACACGCGCACCGTGCCCGGCCATCAGTTATAAGCCGGAGAGCTGTGAGAAGGATGGAAGTGTCTAGATTTATCGTTCGGGGCTGTTTGCTTTACGACTTCAAAGTGGCCTTATCAGCAGCTGCATTAAATCGCCACATATGTCAAGCGTTTGGGGATAGTGCTGTGGATGAACGTACTGCAAGGCGTTGGTTTCGAAAATTCAAGTCAGGAGATTTGTCTCCATGATGAGCCTCGCATTGGACGACCACAGGTCTTGAATGACGGAGTCCTGAAGGCGGCCATTGAAGAGGACAGTAGTCTAACGTGTGGTGAACTTGCAAGACAGTTCAACGTTTCCGATGAAATAGTTAGACTTCACCTGCACCGCCTAGGTAAGACGTACAAACTGAGCAAGTGTGTTCCGCAAATGCTGTTGGAGATCCACAAGAGACAACGAGTGGCAGCCTGCGTATCGATGCATTTTCGCCACCGACCGCATTCTTATTCCATCGAGTGCTTACCAGTGTTGAAAGGTGGTTTCTGTACGAAACTCCCAAGCGTTCTAGACATTGGTTGTCTCCTCAGGATGCTGTCCCTCACACCGCAAGAGCCTATGAACCCACGCAAGATTATGCTTTGTGTCTGGTGGACAGGTCGTCAAGTGGTTCATTATGAACTGCTATCAACGAGCCAAAAGGTCACTGGAGACCTATACTCGCAGCAATTGAAACGTGTGCAACTGGCATTGCGCCAGAAGGAGCCAGCACTGGTGAATCAGAAAAGTATGCTTTTCCTCTATGACAACGCCAGGCCGCATGTCGCGCGAGTGGTCAGGGATACCATACGGCAACTTGGGTGGGAGACTTTGGGCAATCCACCTTATTCACCTGACCTTGCGCCATCCGATTACCACCTCTTTCACTCCCTGGATAATCATATTCGTGGGAAATCCTTCACCAATGAAGCAGACTTGCGCAAAGTTCTCACGGACTTCTTTGCGTCACCCCACCCCGAGTTCTACCGCAAGGGCATTGAACAGCTAGAAACACGTTGGCAGAAGGTGCTGGATGCCGATGGCGATTACTTCGAAGATTAAATATAAGTTACACATACTGTGAAGCGTTTACTTTTTTTCATTTAAAAACGGACATAACTTTTTGGTTACCTTGTAGATAAGAGTGTTAGATGGAAACAGCGAGTAAACTGCCTAATAATTTGTGTGAATGGATATCAGAAGGTGGACATGGAAGGAACGGAAGGTCACAGAAAATTTATTAGAGATACGATGTATAACTAGTGGCCGATAGAATCACCTCCCACATTCCGAGGGGACATGGCAAAAGAAGGATAATATATTTCGGTAGAATTTTTAATAGAATAAATATAAATTTAAATAAAAATATTGTCATGTTTTCACAACCGAAGTTCTTACAGCGTTTCAATTGTTATGATGAGATGAGAATAAATTTACGCCCGCTTCAAAGGGGATAATGAAAGGAGCTGCTAAATATAAAGAAAAAATCTCCATGAAATATTTTGTCATAAATCTTAGTTTCAAGGTTAGTAACAATAACGGAATTTTTTTCTAGGCTTCTAGAAATATTCGATGCGATCTAAAATTAAGCATCTGAAAAATACACCCAAGTAAAAAAAAAAAAATCAGAAACATGTACCGGAAATAAAACATGGCATTAAATAGCAGAATCTCGACAATATGGATGATAGCTTCACGTCACAAAGAGACAAATTACCGTTATACTATTAGAATTAAATGGTGCGGAATAAAAGGTATTTTTTTAATACTATGGTTGAAGGTAACACTTCAGTTTCTTGCGCACAAGAAAATGGATGATATGAAAAATGTCAAAATTATGCATCGATTTATCAGGAATATTTTTCTAGTTTGCATTAAGTCACTTGGCAAATTTTTTGTCCACCCACACAAACAAAATCGACTGTAAACGTACACATATATTTTAAATAGCATATATATAGGCAGAAAATATTCTTTTAAACAGGTCTTATGAAATAAATGTCGTTCTTTTTCTTATATCTTTTGCATTACCACTCCCTGAGGGCAATCACAGGATGCGCGATATTGCATCCCCGCCCCCTGAAGATAATTACCACATTCAAAGAACCAGGAATCTGACCGAACCTTGGAAAATACAAAAATATAAAAGTACAAAAAAAAGATGTCAGCAGATGCTAAATTTAGGAATAATTTGACCAGTCAAGAGTCAGTTGCCATCACCGAAGCATATGGTATCGAATGCAGAGCCTTCTATTTGGCGGCCATATGTCGAATTTTGACTACTAAATGCTTCCGCTGGCGAAGATTGCTACACTATCCCACTCATGCGGAATTTCTCTCTGAGATTACAAAGTACGCGCATTTTCAACAAACTTGATTTAATCAAGCTGTACTATCAAATCCCTGTCGAAGAAAGTGATATATGCAAGATGGATGTCACTACTCCTTTCGGTTTAATCGAATACACCAGGTTGATGTTCGGTATAAGAAACACAGCTCAATATTTTCAAAGGTTATAGACGAAATTTGCGTACATCGACAATGTGTTAATATCAAGCAATAATATGGATGAATACACGGAATGTCTTCAACTTGTTCTTGAACGCATGTAACATTTTGGAATAAAATAAAACCCGAGAAATGGAAATTTGATGTGAAGCAACTTTCATGTTTAGTTAATGAAACAAATGAGTATCCCTGAGAACATAGCTGCTATACAAAATTTCAGACAACCTGAATCAACTTGAAAACTTCGAGGGTTTATTGGCATGTTCATTTACTAGAGAAAGATTTTTGTTCCGTGTTTCATCATTATTAACCACATTAACATATATACTAAAATTATTCGGAAAAAGAATTCCAAGTTCTTACTTCAAGATCATGCTTTAAAAGTTTCATCGAAGCGAAGAAAACCGTGGTAAACCCCGTAAAATATATTTAACAACAGGTGCTTTATCGAATGCATTTGGTGCCGTCTGTCATCAAAACATTAAGACAGAAAACAAACTCGTATTGTTTTTCTCTCTCGAGCCGCCATCAACATATCTTTCTGAAACTTCCGCGATATTTTTTGAACACGTGAATTTACGGTATTCACAGAATACATGTAACTCTCTTATGTCCTCTAGCGCAAGTTCGGCAAATATTGTCTACCTGAAACATGGCACGAGACATTTCGCTTCGGACTTATTATATATAAAATATGAAGAAAGTATTCTAGCAAACGCACTTCTCCCCACGTTTATATCTTCAATAAATACAGAAAGCTTAATCTACGAATATATTTTCGGGGAACAAAATAAAGACAATGTCTACTCTTTTGCAAGTCAAGACAAATACTTCATTGCAACTTGAAAGATTACCAATCCCTTTCGGATATTAGACTTTCTTACGGGAAATGAAAAAGTTTACCCTCGAACATATATACCTCCATGAATATGTAAGATAAAATTCAACCAACAGAAAAGTAATAACAGATCGTTTGTTTATGGCTAAACATGTCCACAGAAATAAAGAATTTGACGCAGCAAATCATTAACTGTCAAAAATTCAAAATCGGGAACAGAAAAAAAATCGCCCAGTGGAACATTCCATTAACCTTATGGAAATTCAATTATTTGCACATTGATATTGTTCGCCCTTTCCCTGATGATAATGTTTTCAGCTATATTCTCACCGTAATCGAAAATCTTATTTTTTTCATGGCCACTATACTTGTTCATTTTACTCTTTTTCATATTCTAAATAATTCAGTAAAAACTATCGCAAAACTTGTACCAGACAACTGGATCAGTACATATGGAACGACGTCTCCGACTGCTGCTGACAGTGAATTAGAGCTTCAATTTACATTCTTACAGAAATTTGTCAGCCGGCTCGGAGTTATATATATATATATGTATATATATATATATATATATATATATATATATATATATATATATATATATATATATATATATATATATATATATATCGTGAAAATATATTAGCCTCATATGTTTATCCTTATGTCTAGGTAGATAACCTATTACCATCAATCCACAATATTCTGAACGAAGACCAACATATCACACATATACGTTGTATTTGGAACCGTAATGATATTATCTCAGGTAAAAAAATAAACACCATGTATGGATTTTTCAAGATATTAAATGACAACATTTAGAGATTATATTTATACACATTAGATGGGTGACTAACTGTTGTGGTAGGATCCACCTAATTTGCATTGTGGAGTACCGACTATATAAATATGGTTGGTACCGGGAAGACAGAGAGGCGAATCAAGAGATTCAACTAGAGACTCTGCCCGACTGCGACTTAGTCAACACATTCTCCAGGAATGGTCTTCCCAGGAATATACAAAAGACTATATGTAAGTATTGTGTACACTTTCTTGTTCAATACATTTTGTTCTAAGTACATTTTGTGTTGCATTATTATTCCATGGATTAGTCAAGTTTCAACACTAACCAATCTTCTCTACCTGCAGGTTTTCATAACTTGGACTTCATATTTCTCAGGAACGACAAGGTTAATTCACTTCCAAATTATGCAGGGCCACATAATGTGTTGTGACGAAACGAATAATATTACCCAATAAGAAAACTGATGAGAAAGACACAGTATCAAATAAACGCTTAAAACTCACCTAAACTGGAAATATAGAAATATATAACAAATCAGATTTCATGAAAAAACATTTTCAATCTGCAAGGAGTATTTGTTAGACTGCTGCACCTAGACGATAATTTCTTGTAGTATCGTATTTGATTACCACATCCTGGCAGTAAATAGAGGCGAGGCGATATTTGAAAACGTTTCATATTCTAATTTGAATTGTGAAGCGACAAGACAAGTCCCGACAGACAGAGGACATGTAACCATTTCAGAGCCACATATTGAATGTTGATCTGAACTCTACCTAACTTTGATTTCGTTTTTTAACTATTCTCTAATATGTTTTGTTGATATATTTATCAATTGTTGTTTGTTTAATTTTATGTTTTATGTCTTAAAGTAACCCGGACTAGCTTGAGTCTGCCAAATATTGTTTGAGGAACAAATGAAACAGGAAGCGCAAAATAAATGACTTCCGTTTCCGCAACACATGTGGTGTCGGATCATTAAATATAAATTTGAAAACTTTATAGGAACCCAACGAAATTGTTGTTACGTGTTCTTTCGACCATAGTGTGTCATCCCAAATTAAATAATTTAGAATATTTTGAGATTTCCAGTATCTTCGAACATTTGAACGAATAAAAATATTATAGGTTTACGTGCGCTACTAAATAGGTTATTGTTGTGGCATTGTTAGGGCAAGAACTAAATACACAAAGAGGGGAATTGTGCCAAAGAAATATATTAACAGAAACAGTAATACAAACCTATAAAACGAAAGTGTTACAGCAAGAATGTTCGGTCCGACTGTCAGAGCTGACTGCTTGGAAATCCCCTCTCTTAATAAAGGCAGTGCCTGCTCCTATTTATTGTTTATAGAGTCCATGCGTGCGTTGGTAAATTATGATAAGTTATAAATAGACATAGCAAAAATTATATGACAGTAGAATGTCATTTTAACAAATGCCTAAGTAATTATAACATTTTATTCGGTGGTGTTAGCATTTCAAGTAAAGTGTAGCAAATATTTGTAATCGTTTCTGCTTTAGCCTTGAAGTACAGAAAACTGTTTTATCATCGACCAAAATCTGAAAGCTATTTAAAAGGATTTCATGGATTTGTATTATAAAGTAAAAAGCGACGGACTCAGCTAAAACGGACATCATCAACTAATCAATTATTTTATCTAGTTTGAGAACTGCATCACGACATTAATAATATTCTGATATGTACATAGAAGAAAACAGATATGTACATATGTTGTGAACTGATGCACGAAACTGCATGGTGAATAGCTTTTTCACATCTCGGACATTCACCAATTGAATAAACAACTTCCCAAACAGTATATACTACTAAAATACATCAGAGTATATTTCATAATGCATTCACGCTGATTCCGTCGATAATAACTACAAACACATCAGGACTCGAAAGACTAAAACATATTCTATAACATGAATCAAATGATTTTATTTCAAATATCAAGAATAACAAATGAAGACCATATTAAAAAAGAATTAAAAGTAAAAAGACATCAAAACTAAATCAGTCCCAAATCATTTTTAATATTTAAGTCTCCGAAGATTTTAATCTTAAATAAAAAAAAAAGTTGGAATGACTCAACTCCATTTTTCATTTCTCAGAGGCATACCATAACCTACATATGGAGGAGGCGCAATGACTTCTGATATACGCCCTGCAGATCAGTGAGGCCTATAATTAACAATCGTCAAACAGTGTTTATTTGTATAAGCACACCATCTATATCTATTAGGTTGGTGCAAAAATAATGTCGTTTTTTGACGTTCAACTTCATGTGAGAAAACGACATTATTTTTGCACCAACCTAATAAAAATGCATCCAGCCTGAGTACACTTCTGTGTGTAAAACGTCAAAAGGCATAAGCATATACATACAAATATACGCGCGCGTGTTCAATCGCACACACCCACGCACGCACGCACGCACGCACGCACGCACGCACGCACACAAACACCCATACATATATAAGAAACGTTGTAGCCTATATATATATATATATATATATATATATATATATATATATATATATATATATTTATATATATATATATATATAGATAGATAGATAGATAGGTGTGTGTCTGTGTGTATGGGTGTGGCAAAGATATGTTACAAACTTTGAAGGCAGGTTTGGTTTCAGACACACCCAAAAACTAAAAATGACAAAGGCCCATACAAACATATATCCGCAAATCCATCGTTTTTGAATTATTAATTTTAAAGATGCCGATAGCCGTTGTTAAATGTACAGTCCAAGATACACACCAAAAATAATATAATTTATAATTTTGCAAATTGTCTTGGCAGGTTCGTGACACCAAAACAAATTAAAATGTTCATATAAATGTATGTTCAAAACTCCATCGATGTACCTCAATAAAGCAACTCATAAGAAATCTTCAAAATGTCATCCGCTTGCTTCTACACACGCACGAACTCTTCAGATCCTTGACTGGCGGGCCATTTTAAATACTCCAGCACGGTGTAAAATGGTTTTGCAGGCCCCCGTGACACGTTGATAAATCGTCTCTGCATTATTAATGGCTGCTACATAAACGAATATTTTTAGGTGGCCCCACAGGTAAAAATCCAAAGGATTGAGGTCGGGGAAAATTTCAGGCCATGGAACAGGTAGTCACTATATAATTATGTTCTGTAGTAGATGTCAGCTAGTGCATTATGAATAATGTGACTAAAATGTACTAGAGCCCCTTCATGTATGAACCAATTGCAGCTTCTTATTAGCAGGCATGCATCCTCTCGCAGGTCTGGAAGTGGGTTTGAAATAACGTCATTGTAGACGTGCCTAAATTCTAGGCCGCATATTAATCGTAAAATGATGCTGGTGTTTTGCCTGTATTATACCATGTGGATTCCGATCCGCCCACAAATATTAGTTGTGTAAATTTGTTATTCCATCTCTTCCAGATGCGGCTTCATCCGTAAACGACAGCAAAGAGACAAAGAACGTAGCGGCAGTCTGTGAAATTGCTCCTGTAGTGTATGTTCAGAGGGCGATAAATCATATACACGTTGTAAATGGTACGGATACAGGAGACCGACTTGGATTACTCTCCAGGCGGTACTATGATAGATGTGTGCTGACACCTGGGTCGTATCCGACAATCTGTAGAATGTGCTTTTTGTGATCAGGCGTACGGTTTTCCTCGATCAATATTTTGTGTTGCCACGCAACTGTCTTAGCAAGGCGTCGATAAGCAGCAACAGAGTTTAGATGACTTTGGTCTGGAAGAGCAATCAGAAACAGCCCTGCAGCCTCGTTTCCATTATCATTTGCGCGTTCATATGTAAATATCATATCTGCCATTGTAAAAAAGAACAATCCTTAGTTAACTCATTACTACACAATTTAAACTTTGAAGACAGACGAGCCAGAAAGGTACACGAATTACAAATAAAATCTAGTCTACATAGGAACACAGCACCATCTACGGTAATATTTAACTACAGAAAACGCTGTATTTTCGGACATATGTTTATACGGATTTTATCTCCTTGTTTTGGCGTGAGGAAGCCGCCCTGAAATTTTTTAAAAAATATTTTTGATACTATATATATATATATTTTTTGATATTATATATATATTTTTTTTTGACACTATATATATATATATATATATATAGTTTGCTCGACTTAGCGTATCAGGCACTTTATTTAGTTATTTTACTTACTCGTATCGGGTTTTTTTCTTTGGACTCTGAACTTGGAGGCTAGACGATTATTTTCGTCTGACGTACATGTTCTCTGTTATTTCTTTTTTTTACCATTTTTTTCCTTCGGTTTTGGTTTGTTTATTCACAAATCAAGGCACCTAATGTTTTCCGGACGAGTATAATATCTTATATTTATATGATATTCATTTGAACCTTTTAAAACCCATTATTCTACATGCAATACCATCACTTGATAAGACACCAGAAGTTTTGAAACAAAATGGCTATTATTGTAGTGATTTTATAACATATTTATGTCATAATTTTCGAATAAATGATTATATATATATATATATATATATATATATATATATATATATATATATATATATATATATATATATATATATATATATATATATATATAAAGTTTTTATATATCTTTTCTGGATATATATAATGTAGAAATTGTCCGAATGTTCTGTATGTCCGTGCGATTTAGGTTATACATTTAGATATTATCAAGGATGATTTCTTTTTTAATTTAATTGAAGGTAAGGATAAATTGTCGGAATGCTCTGTATACACAGAAAAGATTCAGAAAACACTCGAACATACAGAACTTTCGGTAAGGTTTTACATTATGTTTCACCCAGAAAAATCCATAAAATCTGTTAAAATTCTAAAACTAATCATCATTTTTAATGGGTAAAATTATAGTCGAAATCGCTCGGATATACAGAACACTAGGACAATATCCATCTACCTATCTATCTATCTATCTATCTATCTATATATATATATATATATATATATATATATATATATATATATATATATATATATATATATATATATACGAAGAACCAAATAAGTTGGTGCAACGAACAGGCAACTTGCCAAAAGACCTACCACCCTAATCAAGAGAGAATATCGAACATGGATAAAACGAAAAAAGACCTAAAGGCAAATAGCTACCCACTCAGTAAAAAATGTGTTTAACCTTTAGATTGCCTAGACAGAGTAAAAAACGCTTCTCAAAGTTAACTCATGTCAAATGTTTTCCTGATTTTTCAGACGAGTATACACCTATACGAATGCGCGCTTCATTGTATGTGTGTCATTTTAAAATGTAATCGATTTGTGCCATAGGTCAAGATTTATTGAACACCAGCTTAGTGAACTTTTCGGGAATCTATACAGCGCTAATATGTAAGAGGTAATTTGAGTCAAAGTCTGATATTGTAATACTTTTTCCAATATACAATTTACGCACACACAAACACACACACATATATATGTGTAGATGTGTGTGCGTGTATATGTGTGTGTGTGTGTGTGTGTATATGTGTGTGTGTGTGTGTGTGTGTAAGCATGTTTGGTTAGATAATTTAGACAAAACAATACGTTGAGGAGACGATTTACGTTTCATACGCATCTGCATATTTCCATCTCAGAACATTTAACGGAACAATCATGTCCCCATTCACAGTTTAGACGGATTCGTCGAAAATACATTAGCACTTCATCAAAATAATAATAATCAAAAACTTAAAACTCTGGAAGCTCTTTATAGAGAAATTATTTCGGACAAAATTAACTGAAGTCATGTATGAATATAGTAACAAAGTTCTTAACCGCTTTGTAGCAGCAAAGTTTTATATAAAAATACTAAATTAAAATATTATAATTAAAAATATTTTAGTTTTTAAAATTAAAAATTTTATCTCCCTTGCATAGGTAAAAACAAATTGAAATTGAAACGCTCTAAACGAACAGTGAAAAAGTATTTTGAATTTTTGTAGCTACTGTATGCACATCCATATTATAACCCCATAAAGATGCTCTCAGATAAGACTTGGGGAAATAAAAAAAAAATATCTGAAAGAAAATTTTGTTAATTTTGTGGATCAATTTTCTACAGCTACTAAAAATTAATTTGTGGACTTGAAAGCATTAAAACTAAAATAAATAGACGTAATACGTCTAAATTATTTAAATAAACCTGCTTGAATGAAAATATGCTCTCTCTCTCTCTCTCTCTCTCTCTCTCTCTCTCTCTCTATATATATATATATATATATATATATATATATATATATATATATATATATATATATATATATGTGTGTGTGTGTGTGTGTGTGTGTGTGATTGTTAATGAGTTATGAATTTTATCTAGGTTTATGGAAATGAAAAATAAAATGATATATTTTCTAACATACACATTGATGTCATTCATTTTAAAAGCAAATATGGGAACTAGATATTCTTTTTCAATGGAATTCTTATCAGCCATCAATGACAGACTGTTTGCGGCGACATTTTGTAGTTATTGTTATTTCAGGTCGCATGAATGGAACTAGAATATCTGTTGCGAGGGGAAAATTATTGTCAGTGCTACCAGTTCAGAAGATCAGAATTAGATTCGCAATAACATGTAAATGATTGTCACATGTTTGTAATCCGTGGAACTTCTAAAAGTTTCTTCATCTCTTTCGGTATATTCTTCAGTCATAATTCATATAGACGGCTATTGAATTTTGCGATACTAACCGTTGCTTGTTCACAGCAGAAAGTACGTCTGGCATTCATTACAAAATATCCCAGTCAGATTACAGCGTTATCATGTCTTCGGCGGCGGTAGAATTCTTCATTCCATAATGCTTATTGTACTTGCATACATATAAAAGATGGAATTATAATATTAATCCGTTATTGAAATTTGCAGAAATAAATCCGTGTGTTTTCTCATATTTAAAGCTCTTTGAACGTCACTCTTTAACCTATTCAGAAACATACAACAATATATATATATATGTGTGTGTGTGTGTATGTGTGTGTGTGCGTGTGTGTGTGTGTGTGGTATGCGCCATATACATTTACTCATTGTTGCTTTTATTCAAGATTATTTTAATGAAAACATACAGGATGATTGTTATAATTATTGTCAGTAATTCACATATAAAAGCTAAAGTCCCCCCAACATATACCGCCCAGAAATGCATCCCACATAAATGAAATATATATTAGTGACAATATTGATTTCATCTAGATAATGTCTTATGATTATGTCGGACTTATTTCTGGGAGGTATTTCTGCTGCACTCTTTATTTTCAACTTTCCCTTCAATATTTCCGAACGGAAGTGCGAATATATTCCAAATGACAAGAAAAAGAATCGAATAATATACCCAAAAGCATTATTGGTCGTTTAGATTCTTATAAGAACTACTTTCAGGCCTGAAACATTTGAGCAGGAGATAGGTGAAACATGGATTTCCAAGATGAGTCATACGGCAGAGTTCAAAGTTGTAATATGAGGGCTTGATGGAGGCCAAATTGACTTGTCAAAACATCCAATGAAATATTTCTTACTCCAGTTATGCGTCAAATTGGGCGTGTGTGCGGGAATTCCATCTTGAATGAAAATGTAGCGACTTCTGTTGTTGGCAAAAATAGCAGCACGTCTCTCACAAATATTTGTTGTTACACGTTTCTATTCAGTTTCACTTCATTAATTAACAGCAAGGGCGATTTCGAACCATCAGAAAACAACAGCAGCGCATCACATGACACCAGTTAGTTTCTGTCGCATGAAATATCTTCTAACACATTCGGTTTCTGTAATTCTTCGCAGCGAAGTAGTGTAAAATCTATCGTTTTGGTAGTTGACTATATCCTTCGCACTGAAAAATATCGTTCGACCAAACAAAGAATGTGAATTTGGAAAGCTGCATCTTCTCCATATTTTCTTCCTTCTCGTAAACCATTTTTACTTCAAAGTATTCGGCAGCAGCTATAATGCCACTCCAATTAAGAACAGTACGGTTTCCTGCTGGAATTGTATTTGGTGAGGTCGTTTGTTCCAAGTGTGATATTTTACACATATATAAAACACTATTTCTACAAACATTTATCAAGTCACAGTTCTACATAAAATCGGGTTTCAGTGCAGCAATTTATCATGTTTTTTTTTGTAGAGTCATCATGTTAAATGAAACCCTAACGACAATAGCAAAATCGTATTAGGAAACATTTGGTAGATTTTGAAACTATTCTTTTCAAATAAGTAAGTGCAAATTAATATTTAATAAAGAGTAAATAATTACGTTTAAATCATGGATAAAAGAAATTATGCCGTTGCTGATAGGCGTCTAAAACACACACAATGCGTCTCACTTACTCCATATAAACTTGCAGATATAATATATATATATATATATATATATATATATATATATATATATATATATATATATATATATATATATATATATATATATATATATATATATATATATAGATATAGATATAGATATATATATATATATATCTGTTATGGTCCAGGTTAGGACCAAGGAAGAACAACACGAACACAAGAGTAGAAATAACGAATATATATTACACGTAATAATAATACAAGATGTGGAAGGTGTTAGTATGACTGTCAGTCTGGTTTGGAGTGAACTACTATCGGCTCGACTCGATTCGTCTCTCTCACTTGACAGGCCTAGTATACATAGTGTTAGGAAGAGTTCATTCTGTAGTTATAGGTAAGGACCCGAACCACCCCCTCAAATGCTTTTACCTCGCAGGGGTCTTTAATATTTTTTCACTTCGGATTAATCATAAATCATGTATATTTTATTTTTCTGCTTGATATCCGCGACTCTTAAATTGCTTGAGGCCTTTGCATATTGAACGTGTCAAATATTGTGTCCATAACTTCCTCCGCTTCCTGAGGTAGACCGTGAGAATCCTCTAACAGCCTCTTTCTGATCTGATTTAAGTGCCTTTTATGCGAGAACTTCGGACCCTGAATTATGTAAATGACGTTCCCGATTCGTTTCTCTCTTGTACCTGGCTCCCAATAGGATGTGTTGTTTTTGAACATTAACAAAAAAACTTTCTCCCCTGGGTTAAATTTTCTTTTTGGTACGAATGAAGTTGGTGATTGCTTTGTCTGTTTTGGCAGTAATTTGTCGAATACAGATCTAATTTTTCGGGCGAACATTACTTCCGCCGGCGATAATGCCGATGGCGTAGTACTGTCCGGTGTAATTCTATACACTTGCAAGAATTGTTGTAAAGCCTTTTCTGTTGCTACGTCATAAGCATTCCTTAGTGTTCTTTTTAATGTATCTACAAACCTCTCCGCTTGCCCGTTTGATCTTGGGTGATATAGCGAGGATTTGATATGTTTCACCTGAACAGTTTCACAAAATTCTTGAAAATCCGCAGATGTAAATTGTGTCCCATTATCGGTGACTAAACAATCAACCACTCCGAAACGAGCAAACAACTCGTGAAAGCAATTTATTGTAGTCTCAGAAGTAGGTTTTCTACAACGAAATACTTCTGGCCATTTGCTGTAACTGTCTACTACAATCAAGTAGTAGAAACCCTCTAATGGACCTGCGAAATCTACATGGATTCTCGACCACGGTCGATCTGTCTTAGTCCATAGCTTATGAGTGATCGGAGGTGTCTTGGCTGCTAAGGAAAGCCATTGCATTTGTCCACCATATGTGTAATATCTTGATCCATGTTTGGCCAGTACACGTAATCCTGTTCTTTCCTGGGTGGAACATGTGAAATCCCTTGAGGATTCGCCTTTGTAGCGTTTTCGGGGTTACTACTCTTTCATTATATAGCAGAACATTATCACATAACGAAAAACTCTCTGATATATGCTTATATTTTCCTACAATTTTTGTTTTCGTTTCCTTTATAAATTCGTCATTCACTGCTTCGTTTCTTATTTCCTGTAATGTGACGGGTAGGTCTCGAATTGTACTACATAATGATGTTCTGATATCTTCTTCATATCGTAGAGCTGCAATTACGGAATCTTCTAATGGCTCCGTTTTCTTTGGTATTAGTCTCGAAAGACCATTTGCATGCCCGATTTTTTTTTATGAAAGATACTCCAATTTAAAGTTATAGTTTAATAAAATCGACTCCCATCTTAGCAATCTATTAGCAGTGTAGAGAGGTATAACTTTCTTTGATCCAAATATTGTCAATAACAGCTTGTGGTTCGTCTGTAAGGTGAAAGATCTAGCGTAAATATATATGTGGAATCTCGTAACAGCAAAGATAATCCCCAGCACTCCTTTTCGATTTGCGAGTAATTTTGTTCAGTGGTAGTAACGTTCTTGACGCATGCGTGATGGGTTTTAGTGTCCCATTCGGCATTATATGAAGTTTACATGCCCCAACACCATAGGCATTCGCGTCACACGCGACTATTATTTCCTATTTTGGATCATAATGCGCTAAAAATAAATCTGCTGTTAGAGTCTTAATTATTTTGTTGAAAGTTTCTGACATTCATATGACCATTCCCAAATGTTTTCCTTCTGCAACAGTTCGGATATGGGTGCGCGTCATTTGTGCACGTTAGGTATAAATTATTGATAATAATTTACTAAGCCCAAGAAGCTTTGTAACTCGGCTAAATTTTTTGGAGCCGGCATTTTTTTTTTATTGCCGTGTCTCTTTCTGGGTCTGGTCTTCTTCCTCCTTCCTCAATAATATGTCTCAGATATTTTATCTCCTTCATAAATAAGTCACATTTATTTTCCCTTACCTTAAAACCGTAATTTTCTATCTGCCTGAAAAGCTCTTGAACATGTTCCCAGTGTTTTTCAATCTTTTTGCTATATATCAGGATGACATCAAGGTATGCGATCGTGATATCCAGTCTGCCTATCATAGTGTCCATTATTTGCTGAAATATCGCCGGTGCGACCTTGATCCCGAATAGTAATCTCTGGAACTTATATAACCCTTTATGTGTGTTTATGAACAACAACCACAAGCTTTCCTCTTCTACTGGTACGTATAGATATGGTTCGCTCAAGTCTATCTTTGAAAAAAAATTTCCTTCATTCAACTTTGAGAAAACTTCCTCTGGACTAGGGAGAGGATAGTGATAATCCTTAAACGCTGCTAATACCCTTGGGAAAGGTGTGATTCCTCTTCTTCTCCCTCCAACTATGAGTAAATAGCGGGACAGACTAGGTTCTATAGCCTTGGATGGCAACTGGTATAGGAGAAGGACAACTCTGAATTCAAAACCTGCGGAGGGTCGTTTGGGGACCTTGTGGTATTCGCTGCCCCTGTTTCCTGTATTCGTCCCTCCAAAAAGTGTAGATGGCCCTGCACAAAGCCTTCACCACTATAATCAAATCTCATGTGTCGGTGTCGGCTTTTCAGTTTCTAGGAACTGATCTGCCTGACCCTCATACGTCGAATTCCACGGGTGAGTCTATCATCATATATATATATATATATATTTATATATATATATATATATATATGTATGTATGTATGTATATACATATATATATATATATATATATATATATATATATATATATATATATACAGACAAGTTTGATTAAATAGATGTTACAAGTCTGTTTATTATTCTTACTTTTCAAATTTTCTGATAGTCAATCCACAATTTCGAATATAGTAATAATCATCTTATCCCAAAATGTGAAAAGTGCAGTAACAAATCCGACAAGGAGACCATATCGGTTTATTGTAATGAATATTGTTTGAATGAATACTTCTTTATATATATATATATATATATATATATATATATATATATATATATATATATATATATATATATATATATATATATATATATATATATATGTATGTATATAATGTGTGTTTCTGTGAGTGTATGCGTGTGAGTGTGTCTGTGAATCTGGATCACATACAATTCAAATATCGATTGAAATCTGGCGGTATTTTCATTTCTGCTTTCTTTATATTCATTGGTTAAAAAGACACCACGTGTATTTCACATGTTAAGTACTGTTAGTGTTATTTATGGCTTCCTGAATGCAGTGAGAGATAACGGATTCCAAGACGAACTGCCACAAAACTAAACATTGCTTTATGTATGTTAATGTATCATAATTATAATTTGTCTATGTGGCATTCGAGTTATAATGTATATTTTATCATTCGTTTCATCTCGTTTGAAGCTTTTTTTTTGTTTTTTGTTTTTGCTTCCTGCATGTAGATTATTTCTACACATTAACCGATTTATTGCCGGCACTGATTCGTCACCATGAATTTTACTTTCATTGACTATGTGAACCGTTAACTTTGGTTTCGATGCTTGTACACTAAAAACTTTTCTTTGAAATAAATTCACTAATTTCAAAGGTCTGACGTTCTTTTTTCAATTGCAGACGCAACACGTATATTTTTGTCTTCTTTCTTTTGAGTGACTTGCAAAACCCGCCTCGATATTCCAAGCGATTTGTCGATTACATGATGACTAACTCTTTTGATATTTCAATGATTTTTAATTCTGAGCTACTTTCAATTTTGAGATTTTCGATGGGTCTTGATCCACTTCCGTGGTCAGGTCAAATGGCCAGATATTTAATTACACCTTCTTAGGTACGAGAACTTTTCAAATCGGCTTACTAAATAAACTATTCGAAATAGTTAATTACTTGGATGTAAGTATGCTTTTCAGCTGCCACCAATAGTTGTAGACGCCTGCTAGGACATATTTTCCTTTATTAAAACACCCATTGAGCATTATAACTATGATGGCAGACCATTGTTAAATTTTCTTGTAGAGATCGCATAATCATGAATGATCAGCAGTGTGAATAAGGTCAGTACTCTCAAACCCCCGGTTACGATGACTTGTGACTCCATGTTAAGAAAACCATCGACGTCTTCTCTTTACACAATCTCACCTAAGTGAAGGAGTGGTACTAATCAAATTTACTTCACACTTAGTTCGTCTCTATAAATCAATGTAATCAAGACGCCACCTTCCTAACATATCGGCCATGGAGAGAATCAAAACTGAAACCCAAGTAAAAATGATAATTCTTTACCCACACGACTGTACAGACAATAAAACCAATATTCAAGTTAAAAACTCTAGACATTATGCTATCCCAGTCTGTTACAAGATTAAATGATTATCTTAATCTCTGGAGTTGTTATTTTTTTCAGGTAAGTTTAATTAGTCATGTATTCAGAGTTATATCTCACTGGGTAGCATGCACATGTGAATACAGCAAATGACTGTAACGTCCATAATTAACAGATAATATTACTGAAAATGCATAATAATACTGGAATATTCATAACAAACGTAAATTGATTATTTAGCTGCTCAATCATTGCTTACTTCTATATATGTGAATGTTCATTTGAATATATATATATATATATATATATATATATATATATATATATATATATATATATATATATATATATATATATATATATATATATAAGAGGAGAAAGAACAGGCAGATTAATATCCCACGGTTCTTAGCATTTCCTTTTTTTTTTAAAAAGTGCTCAATACAACGTAGAGAAAATATTATTATAATATATTTAATATGAGGTTTTTCATTGCTACACAAAATTTCCATATTTTGGAACTTAAAAATTGTACCTCGTTCGGCGATGTTAGATAACTTATGATGAAAATGATTTACTTCGGAAAACAGAAATCTGTAGCCTATGTGGGAATCAAAAAGCAGGGGGGAAACCAAACGTAGAAATTAGAAAAAAAAAAAAAAATTTGCGGGCAAGTTTTGATTAACCAATCAAAAAACGGATTAATTCTTAAATAGAAAAATGGAAAATGATGACAAAATCTGTAAGTAGGTGGTTTAGTTCGTCAAATCTAGATGAATTGACACTTTAGGCATGTCTACAGGAGACATACTTTTGCAAACCTAACGGTAAGCTACAGGGAATTATATCTGACAAAAAGTTATTTATAAAGAGTTACAAGTTTCTTTAAAAAAATTCTACTTACGAAATGTCCTAAAGGGGCCTCTAATTTAATAAAAACATTACACACACACACACAGATACATACATACATATATATATATATATATATATATATATATATATATATATATATATATACATATATATATATATATATATATTGAATCTTAAATACAATACATATTATATTGAATGGGCAATAAAACATGGCAATAATAAAGTTAAAAAATAAAAAAAATAAAATATGTGGGTCATTATATATATAATAAACATATCCTACCACCAGGATCATAAACCCTATTAGACACAAATTTGGTAAAATCAATAAAATTATCCTCGAAATGTTCAACAAACAAATTAAGGCGGGCTTTAGATTAAAACATTGGATTAGCACCACCGATGTCATCACTTGCTTTTGTAATATAAAAGATAAAACCAATTGTTCTTTAATCCAATTTGCTATAGAGAATTACTACTCATCAATTTCAGGGGAACTATTAATATTGGTCTTGAAATTTGTCACTGTGTATTCTGATCTAACTAAGGATGAATGGAATATTATTAAGAGCGCAAAATATCTGTCCTTCTCCAAAATAAATAGGAATGGTTAAAAAAAATAATTCAGATGACCAATTTGACATTACATTGAGACCTTTAGACTCCGCTGAGTCTTCCGACCTAGGTGGATTGTTCATTTGATACACCCTTACTGACCACCATGACATCCATATAGAGATATAGGGTGATATAGGGATGATGACTTTAGTTTTGAGGTATTCTTCTAATTTCAAAACCTGACAAAATCGGAACATTAATATATAGAGACTTTAAAAACCTAATCCTAATATTTACAATCAATACAAATTTTTTTAAAAGTTAAACGTCCTCGATGTAACACTGGACATAGTCAACAATATATACCATGCACACATGAAAACTAATACTAATACACTATACATCCAACCAAAGTCTAATCCTCCTCCATCTATAATCAAACAGATACTCTTTTACATAGAAGATAGAATCGGTAATATCTCTGCCAACGAAAATAAACACTGCAATTTTTACAACAATGCCTTAAAAATAGTCCATTATAAACATACATACACACACACACACACACACACACACACACACACACACATATATATTATATATATATATATATATATATATATATATATATATATATATATATATATATATATCTTACTAGCAGCATGGCCCGGAATGCCCGTGCTTGATTCACAGATCGTACATTTATGTAGTTTCCTCTTACTTTTCAACGAATATGTGTAAACTGATTTGAAGTACAAACGGTAGTTACGCTCACTAAGCGTTTCATGTGAGAAAACCTACTGCCTCCGTTGAGATTGACTGGAAAGCCTCAAAGAGGCCTCTACCTCGGTTTCCTCCTCCCGTTTTCTCTTTGCCGTAGAGGCTCTTTTAGAACGCCTGCTAAGTTGCCTCGCCATGGTATTTTGGCTGGCTTAGCAAAGCTGCCGGGTCGGTCATCGCCACGGCACTCAGAAGAGTGCAAAGCAGAGGCTGAAGTAGACGCCAGCCGCTTCTCCCCCAAGGAGGCGCACTCAATGGAATCCTGCTCCTGTTTCCCCTTAGCCGGTGAGTCTTTTTTAGAACGCCTGCTGAGGTTGCCTCGCCTGGGTTTTTTGCAGCCTTTGCAGAGCTGCCGGGTTGGTCATCGCTACGGCTCTCAGAAGGATGCAAAGCAGAGGTTGAAGTAGACGCTATATGATCATGTGTAACCGGAGATATTATGTGCTCCTCCGCAGTCGCCTGTTCTGCATGTGTAACGTTAACCGTGTTAGGGGTCTTCAGTTGCTGACGTGCGGATGTTCATCGTGTAGGGGCCATTTGAAGGGTTGTAGAAATGCTGTGTATGAATGCGAATAGAGGTTGACACCGAAGCTGAAGCGGTGCAACATCGTTGTATACGAAAACTAAAAATGCAGTGGAGCGGTATGGAAAAAGCTTCTCCTAGCTATGGGCCGTGCTTTCTGGCAGCACGAAAATGTCGCTGTTGAATTAGGTTACGCTACCAAAACGTTGAAGCGTTGAGGTTAAAAAGTAGTGAAAAACTGAGGTGTACTGGGCCGCGTAGTAAGAGAAGTAACTTGCGACAGCAGTTAACTGTCTAATATCTAAACTGATCTACGAAAAGGTAGAAATAGGTATGGAACGCTAAGATGGTCTGGGCTGCGCAGTAAAGGCAGTACGCGGAGATAAAATGGGTAAGGCAAACGTTTAAACAAATAGATAGCAGGAAGCTGTCAATGAATCCAAGGACAGGTGCGTTAATGGCGATCAAATCAAGACGTGAGTGCGGATGCCGCCGCGCTGAAGGTATTTAAAGGAAATGTAACTTCCATTGATTGGTGTAGCCTGGACAATGGCCTTAGACCAATGAATGAGCTCACGCAAAATGGAAGATGCTAGCGAGCATTCACGCACGCGCGCAAGATTTGACAAGCGCAAGGCTTGGCCGTAAACGGGGTCAAGCTGCCTGCAGCATATGCAGCTTGGTTCTAACGCACGTGATGCCGGCGATGAGAATCCAAGGAGCTGCAATGAAGCGTTTGCTCGTTTGATTTGTGCGACAACGAAAATCCGTTAACCGTTTGCCGTCATTAGCTTTGAAATGGATTGGGAGGAAGCCCTGTTGTCTTAGTGCAAAAACTCCTCGTCATGTCTGAGATGCGGCATGGGCTGGGAGAAAAGTTTTAAAGAATTGGAAAATCGACTGCTGAGGGCGGAAGCATTTTCAATCAGCACGTATGCGGTTTTTTTTTCAGTAAAGACGCGAATAAAGGAAGTGCTTATTTTGGTAAGATGCGACGATTAAAGCAAAAGTGTTGACAAAGTCGAATATGTCATTTGTCGCTCAAAGTCAGACCTGGTAGCAGGAATAAGAAAAGCTAAATTTCAATGGCCCTGCACCCATTCCAGAATTTGAGGTCAAATGTTTTCTTCCATTCCACTGCACGCACTGACCTGTTTCTTCCCGCGCATAACGTGACCTTAAATTATTCTGCATTTAGGAAATACCCAACCGGAAAAACATTTGTAACGGTTGACCTATTGTCGATTTGCACTCTGTTTGCGGGTCGCTCAGAGTTAAAACTTAAGATGGTGACTCCCAATGGCCTCCACATAAATCCGGTCGGTTTTCGCTGAAAACCGACATGCGGTTCAGGCGCAATCTGGGCGTATTGGTTTTTGGGTTTTATCGATTTTCCGCGCTGTTTAGGAGTCCGTGGTCATGAAACTTCTGGACAACACTTGTAATGGTAGACTCTAAGTGGGTCTCAAATTTGGTTGAAACGCGATCATTCCTTCTGTAAGCAGATTTTTTCGATTATCGATTTTTTCGATTATCGATTTTACCGGAACCTGTGTTCGAACTCAAAAATCGGTTTCCGTCATGTCCTTACGGCAACCATTTGCAAACTTGTGGTGAAAACCGCATCGAAATCAGGTGAGAAATGCGGCCTTGGCGAGGAAACAACGCTCACGACAGTCACACAGACAGACAACATGCGAAATATAGATAGTAGATAATATTTTTAAAAAAATATGATTCCTTCGCTACATAAGAGTTCTCATGTATATATAATTATTGAAATTATGTTGAATTACGGTTTCTGGTTTCGTTTCATCCTCAAGCGGAAGTTTAGGAATAAGCTATCTTGTGATTTGCGCGTGTTTATGGAAAATAATAAATAGAACAAGAACTTGTAAAACCTGGGATAACCATTATGCCTACCTGAAAAATTACACATCATTAAGTTTCTAAATATGGAAAAGTTATTAAACCATAGGCAGGAGTTAACGGTTTTTTGCCGACATCAACACATTTTCGCATTAAATAATTAACATAAACAGATAAACTTGTAAATTCCATAGTTTAATAAAAGTCTTAAAAGCTTAGCCCGATCATTAAATAGAAAAACCCTTTGTGAAGTCGTCAAAAAACAAATTGTAATCCAGTCCAACACGTTTGTATAAGAAATAGCCATTTCAATAAACAATTAAATAATGAGATTAATAGATAGATAATAATAAAACAGAATCCTCTCGACACTTAACGACATGCCGCAAAACCATAAAAAACATTTCGCTTTAGACTAACTAGACGGCCACCGCTACTATCAGATTTGAAATAGGGACCCCACCATAACCTGACATAAACTTTCCGAAGGTGCTGGTCGGTAGATAAAAATTAACTCTTAAATATTCTCCCACCTAACCAATATGGCCCCCAGCCGTTGCCATAGTAA
>OZ038475.1:108598163-108610663 GCA_964036315.1 Acanthosepion esculentum
GCTGTGCCAATGTTTTTTTTTCTTTTTTTTTTGTTTGCTAAATTATACTCGGAATGAGTCAGACAGTATTAATATATTTCTGGAGATTATTCGGTAGTGACTTATTGGATCCAGTCTCAAATATCAAAACTTTGTCAGGTACATACTCTCAACAACTATCCTCAAATGTAAATTGTTCACAATCTTTTCAACTTCTACGAGCGCAATCTACTAAACTCCAATGTATGTAACAATTATCAACAAATACTCTAGATAAAATTGTATGCTTAATATTGTCTGGTTTGGTGTACTCAAAAACTTTGTCAATTTGAATTTTTCTTGTTCTTGTTCTCTTTATTATTATTAGTAGTAGTAGTAGTAGCAGTAGGAGCATTATTAGTAGCAGCAGCAGAAGTAGAATAAATTCTATATCTTTTGATATCGAGCATTATATCCGATATGAAGTAATGTTATCACAAAGTGAAGCATTACATATGTCGGTAGATTTTTGACAATGTACAAGATTTGTTATTGCTGTGACATAAATACCGTGAGAAGGAAGAATGTATGAATAAAAACTGATGTCTATTTCATAGAAAGATTCAGAAATGTCTACTTCTCTCGCTATAGAATGATGTAGTTGTACAAATAACCGTTTTAGAATTATGGGGAAAAAATGAAAATATGTTTCTCAAAAGTTAATTTAAAACTGACAAGATAACTTACTTCCCACAATGGATATTAATTACTCATATCTTTACACTTCCTGAAGTATAATTTATATTTTGAACTGAAATTATTCTATTTTTATTTTCGTTAAGACGGCGACGAAAAGATCATCTTGCAAGGAACAAACAAGAATATCTTTAACAAAACATACACTTCCAAAATAAGTTCCCCTATATTTGGACATATTGAAATGCTGTCATTTCCAATCTAATTGTTTTTGTGGAACTACATTTTGGTTACACGGATCTCCTGTAACCATTTCGAGTTCGAGCCACATGGTTATCAAGCAATACGAACAGGCTAAACTGCGAACTCCCAGATAGATCAACCGCGAAAATCTGAAGATATAGGTCGTGTTTTAAAGTAAAGATATAGTGGCACGAATTTTGAATGTTCATTGGAATAGCGAAAGATGACTTTCTGAAGAAAAGCAAAATATTAATAAACAAGAAAATATAGTTAGCAGCAAAGAAATGGTTGCGAATTCTTCCCTATATGGCAGGGAATGCTGGACAATCTCTTCAGAAATGAAGTAGACAGTAAATAATCATGTGTGTTCTACAGGAGCATACTGAGAACAATATCGACTGATGATTTGAGCAACGACCGAGTTTTACTGATAATGTAAAGAAAAATGTTACTTCTAAAAGAATCTGAAAGAGTCTATAGGAATTTCTAGGGCATATTGTGTCCACTGTTAAAACAATTCTTACAGGTTAAAATTTTTACACTGGTTGGATTTTCTTAACTCCCATTTGTAATTATCATTTCGGGCTGTTTACTTTGATGACAACCATGCATTGTCTTCTTCAAATTGATGTTTAGTCGTCTCATATGGCTTTCCTTTCATCTCTTCTGTATGAGTTTCTACAGTGTATTTTCTGTATCTGCTGTGAAGACTGTTCACCTGAATGCTTAATGTTGTTAAGATGGTAACCGCGAATAATCACTCCTGGTAGGATTTCTAATATTGTAGTGGTTGAATAACTGAGGTGAGAAGACACATCTATAACAGGTTGGATGTGTAGTTGTTAATGTAAATTAGCCGTTGTTATTTGTATTTGCAGTTAACAAGGAAATATTTTCTCTGTTCTTAAACTGAAAATGAAATAAATAAAGCGTACAAAAATAACTAACAATAACACGATCTTAAGATACGTGTTGAAATTAATGACACAAATGTGTATTTTTAGTTTCTGGATGTTAATTATAATATTTGAAGTGTACATGTTAAAATGTTCTCAGTGTTATTGTCACCTTTGATTCTTTAATCGTTTGTGCTTACTTGTTTTTGCTTATTCCAAGAATTTCGTTGTTAGAGTAACATTTGAAACTGTCAAATGTCGATTTTTACGGAGCGATGGAGATACATCTGTGTCATTCCTTGTTACTACTTCTACTGCTACCTGGCAGTCTACTTTACTGACCCTACTATACTGTCTTTGCATATGGTGGAAGGGTCGTTTTCATAATGGTGAATTTTCAGATTTTTAGGGTAATGAAATAACCTTATCATCAAATATCTCCATAGGAGAAGATACGTGTTGGAATTAATGAAAATAATGTGTATTTTTCGTTTCGGGATGTTAATTATAATATTTGAATTGTATATGTTAAAATGTTCTCAGTGTTATTGTCAATTTTGCTTCCCTAATAGTTTATGATTACTTGTTTTTGCTTATTCCAAGAATTTCGTTGTTAGAGTAGCATTTGAAAATGTCAAATGTCTATTTTTACGGAGCGATGGTGATACATCTGTGTTATTCCTTTTTACTACTTGCACTGCTACCTGGTAATCTACTTTACTGACCCTACTATACTGTCTTTGCATATGGTGGAAGCGTCGTTTTCATAATGATGAAGTTTTAGAATTTTATGATAATGAAATATCCTTATCATCAAATATCTCCATGGGAGAGATTGTGTTTTAGAATGATGAAATAATATCATCATTGTGTATCAGAACACACCATCGTCTTACGACTTTCTCTATTTTTCCCTCCTTGCTGAATTCATTTCTACATAAGTGAAGAGGGTCGTATACATTCTGGATGATAACTTTTAAATAAATCAGGCTTACCTTGCATTTCCAACAGTTCTTTGTATCTTTTGCCATTATATAATATAGGTATTTTGTAACTTATAAGGGATTTTTATATAAATGCACATTTTTTAATAACAATAAATAGAGTTTTTATTTGATAGCCATTTTAATCAAGTTATTAAAGTTGTTAATACAATATTAACTTAAAAGCAAGTTATTAAATTTGTTAATGAAGCTGTGTGTGTGTGTGTGTCTGTGTATGTAAAAGAGTAAGATTAGCAAGATATTTCTGGACACATTGAAAGCTTCTTTGTAGCTTAGGTGTGGCATAAGGCCGAGTATCTGGGATACCCAGTGATGTATGACCTCACTATTTAGTCGCAATTCATTTTATGAGTCATGCTTGCTAGCCATTACATCACGTCGAAGTGAACTTGGCATTTCATATATGCACTTTTTAAATTGTTTTTATCAGATTTCTTTTACCTGCTCTCTTCTCTTGTAACCATTTAGAACTCGAACTGTATTTCAGAGAAACAAAATCCACTCATATTACGCTTAAACATACAACGTTCTTGATTTGATTTCTGATCTTCTCTATTCTTATTCAGTCAATGATACATCAGCTTCTTACAATAGGATCCTTGCTGGTTTTTGTTTTTCTTTTAATTTCAACACATTATCAGCAAGTTGTGTAGAGCACCTAGCTTGAATGATGACCTATGGTTGTACTATCTACGTTTGAAAGTACCTTCAGTACATCCAATATATGTTTTATACTGGGCATTAATATTTCTTATATCTGCATTATAGGTAGCGACGGAGAATGAAAAGAAAGGGCTAAGCATAAACTACGAGAAGACAAAATGCATGGTCATCAGTAAGACGAAGAACCCGAAATCCGATTTACAGGTCGGGATCATGCAGACGCAGAAGTTTTGACAGAGGACGGTAACTGCAACACTGAGATCCGTAGTTGTATTGAGATGACCAAGGACATATTCCAAAAGCTGAGCAGAGTATAGCAAGACAGGAGGATTTCTTTGGTAACGAAAAAATGTAATGTTAGTGTTCTTCTTTACGAAAAGAATGATAGCCGATTTCATCAAAGATGAAGAAGAGACTCGAGTCGACGGAGATTCGGTTCTACAGAAGGATATTACGGACATCATGGACTGTGCATCTGAGCAACGATAAGGTCTTAGATAGGTTACAAACAAGGATAAGAAAAAGGCAGCTGAAGTTTCTGGGACATATAATGAGGAAGCAGAGGGCCTGGAGAATTTGAGAAGGAAAAGCAGCGCTTGACATACCTGACGAGCTTGAGATGGTGGATGATAGAACCTGGTATGAGGGAGGAAGCAGGGGGAACGGGCTTGTTGATAGCTGCAAGGGATAAATGGAGGTGGAGGGCCATGATCGCCTACGCTCTGAAAAGATATGACACATAAAAAGAAAAGGATTATTGCTTCGGTTCTACAAGCTCCATCTACAGGTAAACTATTTTTTTGTTTCTACAGGTGCACAAATTACTAGTGTTAACTGTATTTTGCTGCGCCTTAGTTTTGAAATTTCTGACGTTTTGTCTATTTATTATTGCTTCTAAATTACTAGTGCAGCTCTAGCTTAAATTAACTCTGTTTTTATTGAATATTTTAAGTAATTCTGAATTTTGGGAAGTGTTTAGTACGTAACGCGAAAAATAACTTACCTATTTTACATTTTACCTCTAAGTTAAAAGTGGTGGTTTAAACCAAATGATGTTTCTTTCTTTTCCAATAATTGTTCTTCATATGTTGTTTAATTTGAGGTTTAAATTCTGGTTTGGTTTTGTAATTCTCTACCTTTAATTTCTTCTCATATTTTTTCCTTTTTATCTTGTACAATATTTTATTAGAAGATTTTCTGGATAATTTAGACTTTATTCCTTTATGTATGAGATTTATTATGTTCACAGAGTGGTTAGATTTAATATTGACATATTGTAATTTTGCGTTGGATTTCATGTATGGGGAGACAGTTCCTGCTTCCAGATTTGATTCTACTTCCAGATAGTTGACAAATTTATTATTCATTTCGACTTTTTCAAATTCAAGTTTTTTTAAACGCTTTTCCGTTATTGTCATTTGTTGTTCTGTTGTCTGGCGCTATCATCAGACCGTCACTCTGATACAGACCGTGGTTCTTTATGTGCACAAATTTATTAATTTCATATGAGATATATGGGCTTATTAATTCCGAAACCTCAGTGCCATCAAACATACCTTGTGAAACATCGAAGCTGTTTTATTTTATTTCTTAACCCAGGTTATTTCATTGTGGAATAAAATTGATTTGCGGCAATATAAAATTATTTCCTCTTGATCATGTCTTATGTTTAAAAAGTCTTTGGCGAAGTACAAAGTCTCCAGCAGATATTTTCAGATATAGCTGGATAAAAGTTTTTAATTTATTTTATAAATACATATTTGTTTTTATTGGTATTCTGTGGAACCAAGAAATACCGTCACTTGTGTTCTTCCATTGATTGGCCTGTGTAGTAATCCTTAATGATTGACATATTTTTCAGTATTTGATGACTTATTTTACCAATTTCTATTTTAATTGAGTTTATTAATTTCAAAGACTGACTTTTGGACTTAAGACCTTACATCTTCATATGTATATATATACACTCTTCGGCAGAATTGAGTCACTGTCAGTCACTGTGCGTTTATCTAAATCTAAAAATAAACACGCTAAAATTCACCTTCATCCCTGCCGTGAGCCGATGGCTTAGTGGTAGTAGTTCCGACTGACGCCAATTCAGTCGGGTTTCGATCCTAGCTAGAGGCAACCGGATGTCTAGCCACACTGATGAGCTGTGAATGACAAATATATATATATATATATATATATATATATATATATATATATATATATATATATATATGTGTGTGTGTGTGTGTCTGATTGAATAAATTACAAACATTTTGTCTACTTCTTTTTATCATATATCATTTCATATTCACGAACATTTTGCATATTTTGCAATAGAATAAGGCAAGAAATGCACTGTAACAGTGGATAATTTCCTTCTCTCTCTGAGATCATTATCAGGGTGCAAGTGATGAGGCAAAACTATGTGTAGCTATCCATTGCTGACCTTTTGATTTCCGTTTACATGTAACGGCTTACAGTTATGCTTTAGTGCTCAGTAGAACCTGAAAATTTATTCATTATAGATTTGTTTTCCATTTATGTCAGAATGTCGTGGTCGAGCGCGCAGTAAAGCGAGAAAACTGTTCTTTTTATATTCAGATCTCTAATGAAGTTCAACCATGCTATTTCTGCTGCTGCTGCTGATGATATTACTACTACTACTGCTACTACTACTACTAGTAATAGTAGTGGTAGTGTATATGATGAAACTTTAAGCAAAAGTCCATTTTTTATTGCAGGTTAATCAAAGCCCTTATATCATAATTTACACAAGTGTTTTCTTTTTGGCAGGTATTTCAATCATTAACCGAGAAGATTTTAGCAGAAGAAAATAATCGGTCCTCATTACCTCTAAAAAAAATTGCATATGCGAGAAACCCACTTCTTTCTGTACATTGTCCGTATTTGTGGCTAGCATCACACGCTCGTTCGCGCGCACGCACACAAATAAATATGCATCATTATTTTTGTTCTGTATCATTCCAAGTAAAACATAAACACAAGGGTTTACAGGGTTTTGTAGGACTACGAACAGAAAACAATAATGATGAGCAATGAGGAAGACAATAGATAGTGATTGACATTGCATTGACTTTTTTGCAGATTAAAGTTGGCTTGAATGTGTGAATCCGGAAGTGAATTCCACAAGCGAAAATACGAGAGAAGAAACTGTTAGCACAGAATTTACATCTAGCCAGATTAACTGAAAACTAATGAGATCTCGACGCCTGTCTCGTGCTGAGCTTTATTTCAAAAGCACTAGGTACCAGAGGGAAGAGATCCGAACAATATCCATCAAGTATTAACAGAAAATACGTAGAGAGTCAACTTCACGGCGGTGGGAAAATGACTGGAGCCGAGCCACTAGATCAGGACCAAGAGTATTGCAGATTATTCTTTGGATCTTATCATGGAGCTCAAGATAAATAGCAGGGGCATTGGACCATATGTGTCAGCAATATTCTAAGCATGGACAAATGGTAGACTTATACGTTTGTAATATAGATTGGGGAGAGAGACATTGTCGCTCCTGACATAATGAACTGAATTTCTTAGCAGTTGATATAGCAATGGATTCAATAGAGTCTTTACACTTCATATCAGCAGAGAACATCAGCCCGAGAAGGCGCAACAATTCCTGGAGTTTAGCATCCGCCAGGCTGATGGACGTCACCGAGGGGCCTCTCAGATGATGAATGGAATATCAGCAAATAGTTATTAATCTTTTTTAATGTAGAAAAGTTTCCCAGAGTTTGACGAGTGCGTTATTCCTGTTTCATAAGAATTTTACATATTTTATGCACATTTTAAAATGTCACCATCTGTGTTGAATAATATTATTCTGTACACTAGTTTGCAATACATTATTTTCGAATTATGTACTATTTTTATTTCATGGTAATTCACTTATATCAGTCGTTTATCATTTAATTATAGATATGTAAACAGACAGGTTTAAGTTTCGATACACGGTAAATTTACCTCCGATGGTTAGCTGTGCTTTTGTAAACAATGAACTTACTAATAAAAATAACATAATGGAATAAAGAAAATACTGTTGTTTAATGTTATGCCTTTTAATATCGTTTTTGGTTCTCTGAAGTATGATTTGATGGATCAAAGTATTGTTAAGTATCAAATTTCAACGCATTTTTTATTAGTATTATTAACTTTTTTATTTGTAAATAATTGTTGACAAATGATTTGCAAGTACGCTTTAGATACCAATCAGTCATGAAATGGAACAATTATTATATGAGCATATATCCGCAATAGATGAATATTTCAATTGTTAGAGACATTTATTCACGCAGAATTCAAAATCCAATCTCCCTTATATTTAACATACATAAAAATATCCACAATATCATGTTTGCAATATTGAAAGACAATATAAATATTTTGTTCAAAATGCATACAAAAATACAACATATTTTACAGCATTTTTCTACAATGTTACCAAACATGCAGGGCCAGTTGTATCATTAAAGTAATCCACTAAGCGTGTCTATTTGCACAGGCTCTCACGCACAAAAGCACAAACATGCATCATCTCATACATGCACCTATGAATGATGCGTGCTTTAACATTGTAGCATTGATTAAAGATCCGAATATTTGAAGATTTGATATCTAGTGATTTAGAACCGTTATACCAAAGGCAAGATAGAGGACAAATGTAAAGAATGAAAAATCATGGTATCTATTTGATTGTTGGTTGTTTGGAGTTTTATGGCATATCAACCACTATGGGTTATTTAATGCCAGATCCAGTATTTACTAAATATATCAAAAATGTATAGCTGGCAACATCATTGTTTCAAAAACGTATGGCTAGCAACATCATTGTTTCAAAAACTGGCAACATCATTGTTTCAAAACCTGGCAACATCATTGTTTCAAAAAAGTGTAGTTGGCAACATCATTGTTTCAATGTGCTGGAAAAGACCTGGAAGTTCACTATTTTCCCATAGCTGGGACCCTAACAGGTGCTACCACCCCGGGTCAGGGTGGACCTGGAAACACCAGCAATTAAGACGTGGTTCCACGCTTCCTCAAAACCTCCTGATCAGAGGCCTTGCTGTTGGATGCAGTTTAACGTCATACCCAGGACGGTATCTATTTGAGATATATATTAACATGTTACGCAGATAACTATTTTACCCTGGATTCTATTTATTTCGAAAAAATATAATGAAATATTCCACTATCTTAGATGGATGATATATTTGATTAAGTTTGAAAGCGTGGCGTGTATGCAGGGACTGGATACATTGATCTTGGAGACAAGTTTCTGTTTTCTACATACTGGAATCTGAGCGTGAAAAATGGCATATATGGCAATATGATAAATTACCTTGACACAAATCTATACGGATTTTGATTAATTTTCGCAAATACTATTTTATAATTTGTAATTCTATCAAAAGAGAACATTCCCCTGGAAATAAATTTTAATTTACGAAATAAGATTTATATAACCTTCGAATATTTATTAACATTACAATCGTGAAACATGCTATTTCAGAAAATGAAATAAAAAATATAACGAAAAATACGAAAGTGCACATTTTTTTGACACCATATAATTTAAGTACATCATTTTAATCGGTATGTATCGGAAAGCGGAAGTCCCTAATTAAGGATGTTAATGTGTGTGATAGTGTTAGAGTCTGTAAGCAAAGACACGCTATTTTATGTAGACTTCCCTCGAATACACACTTATACACTTACATCAGTTAAATTACCGTCATACATACACCTACACACAAAAGTGTCTCTTTACTTACACACTCTTACACTTTAACGTCCTAAATGTTCCTCGCACATATTTATATATCTGTTGCGAGTCTGACCAATAAGAACTACCAAAAACCATAACATTCCAGTACGCTGTCTCTTTTTACTTTCATTTCTATTCTCAAATGTTGACGAAGCCTTAATAAAGGTGAAACATGTTAGATTGAGTTTCGTTTCTTACATAACAATTCTTACACTATCACACACTTTAACTGCTTAAATTAAGGACTACCACTAGGTTTTCGATACATAAGTTTTAAAATGATTTTCATAAAAATGAAAAAGCATTCTTGAATGTTTACTTTTAAATTTAATTGAAAGTTAAATGATTAAATTTACAATTTCAAGTAAGCAAAATACTCTGGTGTATTTCTGATAGAAATTATATTGATTGGAATCTCAACTTTTTCGTTACGTTCAGAAAATCGATAAAAATCGAGGAATATTTGACGTTTTGATACATTTGTAAACAAAATTTATTCCCAGATTTAAAAACTTTCAAAAAATATAATATTTATTTGTGATACGTTATTTGAGGGAAAATAGCAAATGTAAAGTTACATTATTCGGGATTGTAACAAATATTACATATTTATAGCATAAAACATAGTATAAAAGCATTTCTTAATCACGCCGTTTTCTGATTGTATGGTTCATTGGTTGAATATAAAGCTACGTATGGTTGACCAGAAATTGACATACATTTACGAAATCTAAGTGAACACTTTGTTATTGTTTTAAACTATTTAGTAATAAAAAAATAACATTATATTTTCAGCAATGATCTAACATTTTATTGAATGTTAGATTTGTTAGTTTAATAGACTCACTTATTTATCAAAATAACCCCCACCAAAAGGAATAAACTAAAAAAAGTAAAAGTAAAAACATACTAACAAACATATTTTTATGAAATACGAGTGAATGTAAAACATAATTTGAAAGGAAATTTAATAATGACACGCAAATTAAAAAAATAAGAACTTCAAATAGAAACTGAATAAGAAAATTAATTTAACTTAATGTAAATATGATGATTTAGTAGAATTATATGTATTTCGTTTCTAGATTCTTTTAAACCAAGTTAAACTAAAAAACAAATTATTAATTCAATACTAAAATAAATACACAAAATAAAATTATTTAGTGAAATAAGAATTAAAAAAAGAAATATTACGTTAAATTTTTAAGTTTAAAATTTTGAAGGGATGATTTGCAAAGCCTGTTGAGACGTAAGCATGACGAAACACAGAAATGAATAATGAAAGAATTGCAGACATTCAAATTCATTCAGGGCGGAAAATTCTTAAACCACGTGATGGACTGTCATAGAGAAATAATGGCTCCATACAACATGTTATCATTCTAGCGCTAAATAATGTCTCCGCAATATGTTATCATTCTAGCACTAAATAATGTCTTTCCTTACAATTGAATCCCGTTCATTTTCTGTGATCCATTTATGCAAATGCGTTTGGTACGTTATTATATACCTCTGCACTTCCTACCTTTAGTATCTTCTAAGTTTCAACATTTTACGTCCCTCTCTCCTCAGTATATATCACATAAATTTAAAGATTCTCTTTATGATTATAAGAATAAATGATTCCTTTATTTCAACTTTTAAAATATATTCCTTTTACTTAGATACCTTCATGAGATCGCTAAAATGTGTATAGCATGATGAAAAAGACGCCAAACTTGACGAAAACAAAGTTTTATCATCTACATATTTATGTTATTATTAAGAGGAAAGATCAAAATATTTTTGGGGTAGTTTTTTACATTTTTTAATCGTTCCTAGCACGTCGAAAATTTTTGTTACAAATCTTTTTTTTATAATAAAAATTGATTGATAATCGATCATGCCAGCCATTTGTTTTCCAATTTATTAAAATAAAAGGAAAATCATAGTTGAAATTATTTTAAAAATCAATTATAATTTTTTCAAAAGTTATTTTAAGAAAATCAGAAATTATAATTTTTATTTAAAATATTTTGAACCCAGCTTAACTTAGTTTCTGCACCGAAAAGACGTAGTTTGGAAATAAAACAAAGCAGGTCATAAACTTTCGCGTCACTTGACAAGGTCACGAAAGGCATTCGTGACGTTTTGATAGCTTACGTGAGGATAATTCCTTGTACGGAAGGATAGATGTCAAGTTATTTAGATTTAAGTGAACAAATTGTTTACCACGTTATTTTAAGGAAAACTTTATTTTTTTTATTTTTATACTTAGCTTTCACCTTTACGTTAATGATGCTTTATGGAAAATATATTATAAAAAAAATAAAATAAGTTTGTTGATAGTGAGATTAAATTTCATAAGAAAGGTATCTAAATAATTTATAGGTATCTATCTCATGAAATTTTATCTGAAGTGTACATAAAATACAAATTTAAACTTCATAAGATGATACTGATATTTGTTGGTACCCTTCTCAGTTGAAATTAAAAAGTCAAATTAACTTCTCCACACGTGTTTCGCAAAAATAAATCTATATCTCAAAAGGACATTTATGAAACTGAATGCTGCTTTTAACTAATTTTACACTATTTTAAGAAACTTAAATATAAAAATATATTATAATTAAAGAAATAACAAATAATTGTATTACAAATTCAGTATTTACAAAGAGAAACTCAATCCACGTGATTTTTTTTATTACACGCATGTTATTTCCGGTCTTCCGTAGATTTGTTTTACATTATTATTGTTGACACAAATTATTTTTTTGTATATGATGTTTTTCGTTAGTTTGTAAAAATCTTTGGAAATTATTATCTGTAAATATATATCGACTTAATAATAACATTCGTTAAATTTAGAAATTTATCCCTAATTTTAGAAGCATTAACAACATAATGTAAAAAAAGTAAAATATTTCAGAAATAAAAAATAATTCTTTTAAAAATTAATTTTCAGCGAAATATCTTTTAGCTTTCAGACAAAAAATAGTTATGGTGGGGTTAATGCATATAAAAATTAATTACATTAATTAAAAAAAAGAAAAACATCTTTGTAATAAGTTCCATCATTTGTGAATAGTTTCTGAAAGTTTCATTAACATCCGTCAATTATTTTTATTTTTGCCAGATTTTCAAAATTAATGTCTGTCTAAAATGTTATATGTTTTTTTTAATAGTTCCCGTGACACAAAGAGAAGCAAGGATTTTTTTAATCAAAAGAATGTTCTATAAAGAAGGAAACATTTTTAAAAATAATTAAAAAATACTTTGATCTTT
>OZ038475.1:108615663-108648163 GCA_964036315.1 Acanthosepion esculentum
GCATTTATTCCTACAGATCTGATAAAGAAACCTGGCAAACGATCTTAGTGGTTATCCGAGGCTTGCAAATTTTATCACCTCCAAACGAAAACTGCTTTTATATAGGCACAATTGAAAACAATTTATGTCTTCTATCAGCATTGAATGATGCCACGCCACCATTTCATCTCATATTTTTTATTGATATGTCGTCTTGCGCCGATGTCGAATCAATGGCTTCGTCGACGGCAAGGACATTTGGTTCACTGTGACGTGCTATAAAAATTTACTTGTTTGAATCCATTTTGAATAATTATGAATCTATCATTCGCCTGTGCACTGAATACGTTTGCCCTATTTGGCCTGGTGCTCCTGCTGTATACCTCGAGATTCTTGAAAAAATCTAAAGTAGGATCTCTAATGTCATCGACGCTGACCAGGCATTTCGACGTCACTCACTTTCTCACCTACGCGACCTGCCGTTGTTTCCCTTTGCGTTCCTACAAATATTTTTTGACAAGAATTCTCATGAACTTTTTTTCGCCTGGTACCCCGATTACTTGAATTTAAGTGTACTTCTAGATTGGCAATTGTATCTCACCGTATTACGTTTGAAATACCTGTATGAAATACCCAATTCTACTTTTTTATAATTATTTTTTAGTACTTCCGAACTGTGGAACTCCCTTCCTATATATTGCTTTCCGGAGAACTACAATCTTCAAAATAAATGAATAAATGCAACGTCAATCACCATTATCTGTCTTCTTGAAACATGTATTCCTTTTTTTGTCCATTTCCTCAATCCTCTCCATTCTCAGTCTTCTCATTCTCTTTCACTTTCACTTTCACTTCTTGTAACACTTTGCATTCTCGTGGCCTTACAGCCTTGTTTGGGATGAAATCCTTGACAATAAATAGCCAGGTTCACATTGTACGAGATGTGGTAAATATTTTAATGCATTCTAAAACTAAACATAAGGATATACATCTTGTACGATACGAGCCAAATTGTAATGATAATATTAAACGTTTCTCTATAAGGATGAATTAGGTATTCATTGAATAAGAAGCCAGTTCTATTGTCAGGTGAAATTGATAAAAATTATTGCATTAAAACAATTTTCCGGAAAGAAAACTTGACTCAGATTAGTAACTTTTGACATTTCTCAGGAGAAACAAAAAATTTACTCAGATTAGTAACTTTTGACAGTCTTTCTAATGTTGATGGGGATTTATTTCCTAAACATTTGAAGTAGTGTGGAACGTCAACATCTTGATTATGCCATCAGCTTCTTTCTTTGAATTGCATGTGCTATCCATTTCCAATGTTGTTCTGGTTGAACGGACTCAGGTGATGTAGTTCCGTTCTTCGTGCGTGATTCCATAGTCTCTGTTCGCGAGGTGTGAGTGAGTTTTCTTTTTCTAAGAACAACACGATTGATTCCTTGGAAGCTATTTAAAAAAAAAGATGAGAGCGGCTCTATTCAGCTGACAAGTTAGATATTTCTTAGCCTGGGTGAATCGATGCATGGCGGCTACATTAATGTCTATATCTGACGACGTTATTTAAGAAAATGAACCGAGCGTTTATGTCAATGTTTTGGTTTCATAGCAACTCCCAGTTGCGGGCAAAACTTCGCTTAGTGCAGCATATTCTATGTTCAGTTTCATTATCTTCTATATCAGCCGTCTTCAACCTTTTGACGCCACGGACCGGCTGCCATACAAGACAGTATTTCCACGGACCGAGGAGTGTCGGTCACACGCATAAGCAAACATAATAAACAATATAATAATATTTATTCTTTCTGTGCGGTCCGGTACCAAATGGTCCACGGCCGGCCCGCTATCAAATGGTCCACGGCTCGGTGGCTGGGGACTATTATTTTTTTTTAAATACGTGATTCATGCAACCTCTCAATATTTTTCTTATAATTTATCTTTTGCAAATATTTATCTCCAGATCTTCTGTTAGAAAATTTAGTGGAGAATATTAACCTTTTTGTAAAACGCAAATATTAAAAGATATGGATATACTTGATCACTATTAGTGTGATTCATATTGTCACACACTGATATGAGTTAGCAAAATTCAATATCAGTCGAGGAGTATGTATTACATGCAATTTTCTACTGACTTTGCGAGTATATTGAATGAATAGATACATCTTCTACGAGGAAAGTTGGTTCGCTGTATCGTGCAATAATAATTTTCTTATCAGAATCCATCTTGCAAGTTTGGACGGTGCATTGAACAATGATGTCATATTTAGTCGCATGGTTCTACTGTATATCGCGTGTTTCAAGACACATTTCAAAGAAGGGTCTGTAAGTCAATCGATCCCGATCGGCCATTTCAACTTCAGTCATTGTCTCACCGATGTGACGTGGCTTCCTTCTGTATTTGCTTCAAATACTTTCAGGGAAAAATGTTCTGATGCGCTTTTTTCCCTTTATTACGCCAACTCCATTAATTTAAGCGTGTTATTTGATTGGTAACAAGATTTCAGCAATTTACTGCAAAACTAGATAGATGCAACCGTCTCTTCTCTTATAATAGTTTCTTTTTCTGAACCCTCACTCACGTGGAACATACTTCCAATTACTTGCTACCCTGATAACTAAAATCTACATAAATATAAATACAACATCAATCTTCATTTTCTGTCGTCTTGAACAGTGATGATTTATTGTATTTTTCTCTATTTCTCCTCTTTAGGGGTTTTCGCATTCTCTTCCATTAATTGTAATCACCTGCATCACCCTGACATATAGCCTTGCTTCGGATGAAATTATATATATATATATATATATATATATATATATATATATATATATATATATATATATATATATATATATATATGAAAAATGTTATGCTTTGTACACGTCTTATCATAGGTTGAGACTAAATCAAAACATGTTATTTATCTGCCCATCGATAACGGAAAAACATTGAAACATTTGTCAATCGTGTAATTTTACTGATCAATAGTTCATAGTTGTTTTATGAATTTTATCAACATTGCACTTGATGTATCTCCAAACCATTACGTCTAAACTTCAAGATTTATTTTGATATTTGGCCCGTTAGTTTCAGCAAAAAAATCACAGATATATTATCATGAATTCAAATACAGACTAATTCGACTTCCTTCACTAAATTTTGCCATTGCCGATTTTTCATTATCCAACAGCAGATATTACGTTGCGAAGTTTTTCATCATCTTTATTTTTTATGATGGCTTTGGTGTAATCCATGCTTTCAGATTATTTCTACCAAGTAAATTTCTAATCATAGAAACTTTTGCTTTCATCTATTACTTCAAAGGCCATTTACTTTGGATTGGATAGAGATAGCATAAATTATTTTACTCTCTTTATTCTAACTGCGAAAGATTTAATTCTTTTTCAATTCAAAAAGGACCTGAGTTCAGTGTTCCTCTTTTGAATGATGTTTACTGGGAACCTCCAAATTCCCTGAAGCTTCGTGGTTTCATGTCGACTAATTCTTCATGGCATTTCTTTGATCATATTCTTCTTCAGCAGAATCCCACTTGTCAAGATGAATATTCAATCAACTGCATGAAAATGTCTAGTTGACGACCCCAGCATATATAGAAGGTGTGAATTTAATTTTGAAAGACGTTGAACATATGGGATTTCACTTCATCAGATTTTATTGTACAATTGTCGGTAATTCTAGGCATTTCGATCTGTATTTCATATTGTAGCCTTCACTACATATTCTGTTTTAAACCTAATTAATTTTATATTTTAGTTAGGTTATTCGTTTATTTTGTTTGAACTGTTCTTAATGTGCATGCAACGTTATATTTCACCGGGAAAATATCATAGGAAAATGCACAATAAATACTTTCCGTTATTTCGAATATGACAACTTTTATCATGAATCCATTATACATACGTCTGTTTAGCCGTATATATACACACATGCCGTAGACTTGTTAAATTTTATTTCGTTACATATCCACGAATCCAGAAAGATTCACACACCCGCTTGTGTGTGTGCGTGTGTACATATATATATATATATATATATATATATATATATATATATATATATATATATATATATATATATATATATATATATATATATGTGTGCGTGTGTGTGTGTGTGTACACACGGCTCCTGAAAAATTAATTTCGGTTGAGCTCTTTGGCTTGAGGTGTGAGTTTGTAAACGGTGACTATTTAAGCTAATATTGCACGACTCTTCGGCAGAATTGAGTCACTGTTAGTCACTGTGTGTTTATCTAAATCTAAAAATAAGCACGCTAAAGTCCACCTTCATCCTACAAAAAAAATTTAATACAACATTTCCCCTAAGGTGAGGTTGATATTAGGGAAAATATTTTTTATACGCGGTCTTTCTAATTGCGAGTTGTATGTGGTAAAGTGATTTTTACAATATGTTAGTGTTTTTGACATAATTATATTTGTGTATGTTTGTTCGTCTGTGTGCGTGGGAGTTAATATATATATATATATATATATATATATATATATATATATATATATATATATATATATATATATGCACATATCATTAAAAAAAACTGACAAGGTGCTTTTATTTATTTTTTTTTTTTATTTTCAACATACTTGTCAACAACATTTTCAACATTTTCGGAACATATTTGTCGACAACACTAATATAATAGCATCATCCACATGCAAAAAAGCTAAAAATAATGGAAGCCTTATTAATAAAAACAAACAAACCAACACTTAATAATATTAACTTTGAACATTGACATAATATCTTGACCGTGTTTTGAAACAAAATAATGAAACATTTTATAAGACATACATATACCAAACTATTTCCAATTCTAAAAGTTGAAATATAATCCTTGGAAATGGCTAAATATATAGCCGAAAGCGCTCGAATAAAAAGAAAATTCGAACAGTTTTTATATAATTTATCATCTGAAAAGAAAAACATTATTAGATCGCACGAGAAATTATATAAGTCGTGTTTAATGAAATGTGCATGAAAGAAGGATTGCTGACTAAATACAAATATATATATATATATATATATATATATATATATATATATATATATATGTGTGTGTGTGTGTGTGTGTGTGTGTGTGTGTTCACGAAGGAGAAGCACTCTGTTAATGTAACTACACATTTGTGCTAATCTCGACCTCTGTCAAGATGGAAAGGACATAAGGCTTCACACGAAAAAAATTACACTTAATTAATTTTTCTCTGTGTGTGTGTATGTATGCATATATATATATATATATATATATATATATATATATATATATATATATATATGTGTATATATATATATATATATATATATATATATATATATATATATATATATATATACAGAGAGAGAGAGAGAGAGAGAGAGAGAAATTTACACTAGTCGATGATATATATCATCTTCCACACACTCTCCTGACTTCTGACTTGCGGGGAATTGGATCACCATTGAAAAACACCATTATCTCCTTGTTATTTCCTTTCTAACGTAATCCGAATACCGAAGCAGAAAAGTAAGAAAACTATGATCTCCCTCCATATGTCAGGTCTTCACTGGAATCCGCAGTGTAGAAACTGTCTAAGTCTCACCCAGCCATGTTGTCCGCTCTGATCTTTGAATCCCTTGAAATTAACGATACATAAAAACAAATTTTAAAACAAATAATGAGTGCCTGCTTACACAATAATTATGAATGTGCCACTAACTAGCGCTTCTTAACCTATTCCTTACTATACTTTATACTCGTGCTGTCTACAACCCTTGCTTGCCATATCAAATATTACCTTTTACATTTGATTCCTTAGGAAGAAACCTAATGAAATTACATGAGCGGATAGAATTTCTGAGTTGGACGCACGCAGTTGTGTAGTTTTATTCTAAAATAATAAACGATCATATCGTCATGATTTCGTCGTAAGGCATTAAGTTTCATTTTCTTGTATATTTCAGACAAGAAGTGCTTTAAGTATTTGAACAAGAGAGCAAGCAAACCCACAAAGTATTAACAGCGAGTAACTTAAGAAAACGAGAGAGCCACAAATTGTTTTTCTTAAATGGATATTGTTTTATTTCCGGTTAAACTGCAGAATAAACTTTAAACGAATGTACAAAGTTGGATCAAAAATCTGTAATTTACCACCTACTTAATAATTATGATGATATCATATTCCCTGTTCCTAGTGCGAAGCATTTGTTTTTTTTTTGTATGAGTTTGTGTGAACAAATATCTCGTGATGTTATTGTTCCCTCTCTCGAAACGTATCTGTTTCGCGTGTCATTTACATGCAATATTCCTGGAGAGAAAACAAAACACACTAATATATTGCAGACAATTTTATAAACAACTTTGTAATAGGCAACTTGCAGGCCAATTGAAGATGACTTTATCAGATATTTGTGAAGATATCATACGAAATGTAAGAGAGAATACCTCATTAAAATACGTAATAGAAATATTTTTGTTTTACAATGTTTCGTCCATTATGCATGATTGCATATATTATAGGGTATTTCAATATATACTGTTTGATTATGATATAATGAATAAATCGTAATACATTTTTAAATAATATTTATATGAAATCATATATGATATAAAAATATTCTAGCTTGATGCAGTACAATATCGGATGAAATCAGTATGCATATATTGCATCATTTTGACAAATTAAACATCCTCTTTCGAAAAGAGATTTAATGGGATTTAAATTTGAATTTTACTTATGTGCCGTTGGAATGCAACGGGGTGACTGGATTTTTCAAATTGTTTTTAATAATTCAGAATGGACTACTTTGTTCAAGAATGCCACCAGCTGTAATTAAATGATGGAGATATGATGTTTTTAAGCATTTCATTCTTAGCAAGGCGGGAGTGACACTAGCTCTCAAGAGGTTATAGAAAGTGAGACCAAGAGTAAAGAAGATTGTTTGAGGAAAGGATATAGAGAAGGACAGGAATTGGGATCAAGGCATCAGAAGATATCGATCGAAATTACATATGAATATTTGAAGATTATTGCTATGAGGGAAGCAACTAGGAGGAAGTGAGTTCCACTGTCGGGATGTGCGAGAGTAGAAGCTGTTGGAGTAGAAGTGGCGGTTATATTTAACTGTTTCGACAGTGAACGGTTGGGACCAAGATGCCAATCTAGTAGCACACTTAGATTCACGCAGTTGGGGTACCAGTGAAAGTAGCTAGTTAGAGCAATTGCCATGTAAATATTTGTAGAAAAGACAAAGTGAAAACCACATCACGTCTCTGAGTAAGTGACTGCAGACGTGTTGACAGATCAGGACCTGTCATATTGCATATCCGTCTCTGATTTTTGTCGAGGACCTCGAGATGAACAGCGAACAAACAGACTATATAAGGAAACAATATTCAATGCAAGGACGAATAATAGACGTGAAGATTTGAAGGATGGACTCAGGTGAGAAAAATCTTCTAGTGTGACACAGATAACCAACTTTCCTTGCGGTAGATAAAGCTATTGATTCAATGATGTTGGTCCACATCTGGAAAGTGAAAAGTGGTGACCAAGCAGGCGCAAAGAAATGCTCCCGTGGAGTTGGGCATCAGTTGCAGTGAGTTCACTATGGTGGGTAAATGAAAGCAACTTCGTTTTGGAAGCATTAAGGTTTACAAGCATGTCCCAGTCAACCTCAAATTAGGGGTGCTTTTCGAGACCAACGCCCAGTTAGTTTCGTTTGTAACACCGGATTTACTATTGAGACAGGAATAAATAGAAGTGTCGCCAGCATAAATTCCTATTTCGGAAGTGATGACACCAGGGAGATATTTTATAAAGATCAGAAACAGTGTAGGGCCCGGGATAGAGCCTTTTGGAGCACCAGCGTTCATATGAAAGGAACTGGAGGAGAACCCGTTTAGGACGACCTTTATTTCACGGTTTGACAGGAATTATTGTATTAAGTCAAATAACCGTCCTATAATGGAGTATCCCTGAAACTTACGAAGGAGGCCAACATGCCAACGTCTATCAAAAGCCTTAGATATATCTAGAACCACAGCTCGTGCTTCTTAGTTATTGTCAAGTGCTTGGTATACAAATTCAGTTATGGCCGTGAGCACGTCGCCGGTAGACCGGGCAAAGCGGAAAACATATTGTTTGTCAGAGAGCAGATCATGGGATGTATGGTGCTTAACTACTTCGACCTTGATGAGGATTTCCAACTGTCAAGAAACCAAGAATCAGTGAGGCAATAGTTATATTGTATGGAGAGAACTGGAGCCAGCTCAGGAACACATTTCTTCAGGACTACTGCTGGTATCCCGTCCCCCACTTACCTTATGGGAATCTAATTTAGAGATGATGTCCAATGTCATCGATAGGGTTATGCTCATCCCACTCAATAGCGCCTCAGTTCTAGGGGGAGAATCATGTGTGGGTAATCTGGATGAGTTGAGCGTTGAATTGGATAAGAACTTCCGAACAAAGCATTCAGCCCTATCAGATGAGGAAGCCAGATTCTCAACTTGATTGTATAGAGGAAGTATAGTGGATTTTCTGTTGTTTAGTACGCTCTTGCCGAGCCGCCAATAATCTTTAGAAACAAACTTGCGAGATGCAATACGCAGAAAATAGTAACTTGGCTTTATTGTGGACACGCTTACACTCATTGCGGGCAGAGACAAAGGTAATTCTGCTGCAATCAGACATGTTGCTTCTGTTAAGACGGAAGAATTGATAACTATGGCCTATAGTAGCTAAGCAAGAAGCTGAGAACTAAGGAGATGAACGTGATTTAACTTTATATTTTACTGCAAGGATGAAAGCTTTGATGCCAGTTCTACACAAGCGGAGAGATCAGACGTACTTTTTTGAACGGGCTCATTAGCAACCATTCCCAGGGGAAGTCTAGAAGGAAATCACGGAACGAGTTCCACACTGCTCGTTCATAACAGAAATATATACTGTTAGTAGGAGGTTCTATGCTGGGGTCCGGGGTAGAAAGAGATGTTAATAGACACTACGGCATGATCAGAGTTGCCAAGAGGGCAGAGCTGCGTAGCACGACAATATATAGAGATGGAGGATAAACAGAAATCGAGAAGGAAGGCGTTTCCGTCAGGGTTACTGAGGAAATGTGTAGGAAAGTCAACCACTTGTGTTAGGGATTTAGGGATTTAAAAGTTAAGGGTTTGTAGGCCAATGAGGTCAGTTACAGAGTGTTTCAGTCACGATTTATGGTGGGCGTTAAAGTCACCTGACATGAATATATGTGCAAACGGATGTAGAGAGATGGCCTTGTCTATATTATCGGAAATGCTCTCGAGTACACCAAAGTCATGGTAGGAAGGGGAACGATCGAGAAAGAAGAGATAGCTTACTGAATTGAGGAGAAATAGACCGTGACACATATACGAATGGTCTGGATATTCAAGAGGAAGTTCACTAGCCAGCGGGAGATGATCCTGGATATAAACTCCCAGGTCATGCTTGTGGATTTTAGAGTTCTTTCTAAGGAGAGTAAAGTAACTGAGCATCGAAAAATCAGAGAAGAGGATTGACGTGTTACGGTTGGTCTCGAAGAAAGAAAGTATATCAGGAGACTTTTCAAAGAGGAACGATTCCACACTGCAGTTTTCTGAATATTTTATAACAGGTGTGTCTGGAGTAAGAATGTGTGAGGCGGCCTTCATCCATAAAACAATTATCGAACCTGTATGACTAATTTAACCTAATAATTCGTTGTTTCCTAAACTGTTTACTGGAAATGTACACCAAAACTTAGCTTCGTGTTAGCACCAATGAAAATCGTGCATGCGTGTTAACATTTCAGAATTTGATAAGCACAAACACTATACTCCGCAAATGTGTCGCGTCTATTTGAGATTAACCTGAGTTGGTTAAGTTCAATAGGCAAATCTCTCAAAGTGAGAATCTTTTTGTTCTTCCAATCCAAGACAGTTTCCACGTAGTGATCTCTGCTAGTGTTCATTCGTAAAGTTGTTCAGCCAGCCCAACCTTTTAGCATAGTGATATATAATAAGAAATTTACGTGATGCTGAGCAAATTGGTAGAACTAATGAAAGTTTGGAAACTGGGTTTGAGAGCCCGTATCAACTTCGGTCCATTGAGAGCAGTATGAAAGTTTTTATAGGCTTGTGAATAACTCCTCTTCTTCTGTTGCAGAACTCCTAATATTTTATCCAATTAGCGCATCTTATTTCAGCGGGGTTGCTTTATAGCTTAATCAGCAAAGCGCATTCGGATTATTCAGTCTACTTAGTCTCTAATGGATTTTCTAAGCTTAGCTTAGATGTGGCACCAGGCCGAAATTATGGGTCACCAATTCAGGATCGAACTCATTCAGTCGTAGCTGTTTTAGCAAGACAAGCTTGCTAACCATTACACCACGCCGAGATGCTCCCACTTAGATTATCTAAGTAGTTTTCCCACTTTAAGCAGATAGAATGGTTGCTGGGACTAAATGTCTTCTGTCTGCGATTTAGAGTTTATATTTTATACATTTCTATTTAGTTGTTTATATTTTTGTCCGAGAATGATTCTTAAGTGATTAACCGCTTAACCCATAAATGTTATTTCCTTTTTGTTTTTATATTTTTTTAATCCACATTTTTATGGTGAACGTTTAATTTATAATCCTTGTTAGTGTTTTATATATTGAATATTAATCTACTTTTGTCAAAAAGGAAGGACAGTGATGCAATATAAAATAAGTTAAATTGAGGATATAAACAAGTGATTGTAAAAATTCAATCACCCCATTTTCTTATAATCCAAACGCTCAAAATTAATGCTTCTAATTATTTGTTTTTACGGGAAAACACAATTTGTAGACTTGTTTATGTTTCAACATTCTGTCTTATGCACAGGAATGAGTTCTTTTTAAATGCAGTCTTCAGTGAGTGTAGCTTCCTTCTGGGTCTCTTTTAATATCGTTTAATATTGCCGGCTGAGGGGTGTGGTGTAATGGATAAAGTTTCGGAATTAAAAATCAGAGAGTGGAGTTCGAATTTCAGTTCATTGTATTCACTTACAGTAAACGTAATGTATCCATCCAGTCTCCCCCACATATAGGTTCAAGCGCAGGCTAGACAGGATCTATAACCTTGGTTTATCAACCAGTCTATTGCAGAAAGAAATGGCAACCTCATGCAAGAAAATATTCTACCTAGTCAGGCATGAATCAAATGAGACGTAATATCAAGCCTATATCATGTATGGCACTTAACTGACTGACTGATTGTTGCCATGTTTAATATAAAATCATAACCACAAAATTCAAGCATATTTCCTGTTAACGTTGAGACTCGGATGCTCTGACAGGAGACACATTTCGCTTGACGAGTGAAATTACATAAAGATGATAAATGCCAAACGCAAATATTTAATGAACGAAAACATGTTATTTATGTATGCCACCATGTCAAATATGATTTTAAAGAATTACAAAATATATATTCAAAAAGTAGCAGATAGGAACAAATTAAAAAAACAAGCTTATATAATAATGACTATAGCTACTGTACTGAATTTTATCCTCACTAAGTTTTCGATATATCTAATGCTGTGACATACAATATACAGGCGAATAAGCAATCAACCTATCTAGAGTATTAGCTAGTGAAACGAATTCGCTATTTAATGTAACTCCCGTCTTTTTCTTTTGTATCAGACTGTAAGGGGCGTCTGCATATGATTGAAGTAATTTTTTAAATCTTTTCACAGCCACTAAATCTCCAGGTCTTATTGAGGGTGAAAGACAATAAAAATAGAATATACACTAAACATCAGCTTTCCAGAAGACAAGGGGATTGTGACTGACGTTGAATTTAAGTGTTTGAAAATAGTACGTGTAAGGGTGTTGTGATGTGGGTCTAGCATGACAGAACACATAACACGACAGTCGTGATATTAGTGGATGATACGAATGTTCTTCTTACCCGCTACCAAAAAGAAATGAGAACAATAGAAGAACAAGTAATAGAGTAACACAAAGCACATGTACTGAATTCAGTTTACTCACTTTCTTTGACGCAGTTACACATCAGGAAGGTCTGTATTAACCGCATAATTTTCGTGGCACAAAATGGTGCAGGCCATATCTCGTGTGATATTTTACGAAGCTGTGCGTTGTAGACTGTTGTAAAGGCTCTCCGAACGGCGTCCTTCAACTGATGGGTATTCTGGTATCGTATATGTGAAAGTGTCTGCATGAGAATGCCCGACAGAGCTTTGAAATAGATTATATTCATAACGGTGACAAGTCTTTCAGACCACCCTGTAGTATTCAATACAACATTTATTTATATAAATACAAAATGTGGTAAAAGGCCGAAAAGGGGGATGGGGAAAAGGACGGTCTTCATCCGTCTTAACTTTAAAGTTAGCTAGCAACAAACAGTGACCCAAACAGACAACAGTATTCCTTACATCTAAACAACACATTCTTACTTACCTTTCTTACTACATAAACCATAATACCACATTGTCTCTATAAAAGTCCTAACTAGACACCACATATACAATTTATTCTCTGTGGAGGAAGGGGAGTAAAACAACATCTTTAAAATTTTCCCCCAATGATTATTTACAAATATTTGAAAAACTATTTACGAGAAAATAAACAAAATGATGTAAGTAAGAAAACCCCGACAGTCCCTGAATGTTGCAGAAACATCAGTTAAGTGGACGAAATTAATGCGGGACTTTAATAATGTAAAACATTCATTCATCCAATCACTCACTCAAACATGCACTCATGCAGGCACAACAACAAATACGAAACAACACACACTGCAATAATAATAATAATAATAATAATAATAATAATAATAATAATAATAATAATAATAATAATATCTTTCTGCTTTGACAATTTCCCAGGATGAATTATCATTAATGTATCAGTCCATTCATGAAATTAAAGAGAGTAAATGTCTCTTACTATAAAAAGGCATAAAAAAAACAGACAAGATGCGGGAAGTGTAAGAAAATAAACTATTAAAATAATATTTACGCTTACAGCTCGTTATTTGAAAAGTAAAACGATGAAACCTAGGTCCCAATCTAGTACGCTAAAATTCATGCGATCAAGGCACCAAAGTACAAAGTTCATTAGAATAATAAACATGACAATATTCATCGAATGCACACGGGGAAGCCACGTCAGAGAGGTGGGAAAGTGACAAAGTCAAGTTGTCAGGTCAGGACCGATAATATTAGAGATTCTTCTTTGGATTTTTCCGAGAATCTCATGATATGTCGCAGGCACATCAGGTAAGGTATTATAGCAATATCCACTGCATAGACGAATGGTAGATATATACACGTATGCCAAAGCGCAACCGACATGATGGCTTACGAAAAGTCCCTGTTTCCTTAAGCACTGTTCTGCTATATTTCTTCCTTAAATCATGAATGATAATACTTTGAACGAAACGAGACTACTGGCATTTTAAATGGTAGAAAGTCATTCCAAACATTGAAAACTAATTTGGCCACAGGACCAATTAGGGTCGGAAGTAATCAAACCATTCGGGTAGAAATTATAACTAGATTGAATTCGCTTATTCCTAGGTGTGTGTGTGTGTGGGGGGGGGTTGGAAAGACAGTTTGATGGGACATAGCTAATTTACACAGAGAAATGTACGACAATGGAAATTTCACAAACTAGGAAATAAAAATATATTACAAGAAAGTACTAATGATGAAGCTGTAACCATAATCTTTCTACGGTTCTAGGTTTGACAAAAGGTCATAATTACAGTGGATCTCTGCAAATGCTTGGCCAGAAATTTTCCACTTTACACCGTACTTTCAATTTTGAGACAACTCGGGCATCAGGAACTGACCCTGACTCAACCCATTAATTGCTATATGGAAATTGCTGTCTGGGTGTACAACACGCTCAGAATAGACATTGATTAATTTCTGCCTTGGAGCCAAAACCCATTGAAGCGTTAAAAAGAATTTATTAAGGATAGTTTAAAGCGACATTTGCGGAACAACCAGTAGAAGAAAATTCTCTAATACGTAACACTAGTCAATTGGTGTACATCAATAATGATTATCCAGGGCCTAAATGTAAACAATATGGCATTAATGAATATTATAACAATATCTATATTATTTTATTTATTTCTATGGCACGTGCTTGATAAATCGTTTTATCTGTTATATGCTGGTCATTTTCTTAAAAAAACATTTTAAATAAGTGAAATATATAACTGAGACCAGGAAATACTAAATATCTTCATCGAATTTAATACTAATCATTAAGCTTTGTTTTAAGAACTGTTAAACACTGGTGACAATAAATTGCACTGAGATCCCTCTAAAAGAGAATAAAGTTGATGTTAACACTCCGTGTCATATCAGATTATCAAATCATCCAGTTGCGTCAGAATATTGAACTGAAAGGGAATTTCATAGCCACATAGTGCAGAATCCGATCAGAAAATTATTGCAGTGGCTTCACCAACATACAAACGGGAGGTCGATCCAGTTGAACTTTGGATATTGACAAGAAGTGTATGTGGGGACAAGAAGTTATATAAGTATCAATCCACCGACAAAAAACTATAGTCCCTAACATTCACACGAGATTTATTATTGAAGAAAGTTTCCCAAAACCAAAGCACTCGCGGCGAAATGAATTGACCAACGTATGAAGTGAATAAACAATAACTTTACGCATGCAGTTTTAGTTTCGTATTCTGAGTAGACGATGCTATATTAATTATAGTCAGATTTTCAAAAGATCCTGAGCTTCAAATCCTGAGCTATGATTAATTTATGATGACCTTTTCATATATGTTAATTATCGATTCATCACGATACTTCTTTTAAGCTTAGAGATAATTATACATCCTTATTGCTCAATGTAGAGTTCAATAGAGTTTAAAAAACCGCGGAGAATTCAAATAATATATCTTTAATCATTTCTAAGGTACAACGGTTTAGAACATAATTTAAGATTGAGATAATTATGCTGTTACACGATTTGAACAATTTTGCTGTTTATACGAGGGTCATTCAATAAATAAAGTGAATTTTTCGGTATAAGGACTTCTAATACAGATAGAAGCGAACTCTTTTTTTATTTTTTATTTTTGTTTTACTTCTTTTCCACATAGATTTAATTTCTTTTGTAGATTAAAAAAACTTTGAGAGTTTTGGCGATTAACAAAGATGGCCGACCAAGAAGCATGCCCCAGGATTAAACAGCGGTCAGTTATCAAGTTTTTGGTTGCTGAAGGGTGCAAACCAGTTGAAATTCATAGGAGAATCTCAACTGTGTATAGTGCCACATGTTTCAGCCAAATAAATGTCTACATGTGGGCTAAATTGTTTAAAGAAGGACGGAGCAGAGTTGAGAATGAAGGGAGGCCTGAGGGCCTACAGAAGTGAGGTCTCCTGAGGTGATCGAATCAGTCAATGACCTCATTCAGTCTGACAGAAGGGTGACAGTGGATAACATTGCAAGGACTTTGAAAGACATAAAGAACAAACGCAGGGGTGATCAGTCAGAAGGAGTCATCTTGCATCATGACAACTCAAGACCATGAACGAGCTGGGCTGGGAACTGATCCTCATCCCCCTTACAGCCCAGACCTTGTCCCTGTTTGATCCCTTGAAAGCGTTCACGAGAGGCACGAAGTTTAAAAGTGACGATGAAGTCAAAATTGTTGTGAGCGACTGGCTGAGACATCAGTTCAAAGATTTTTACGCTGAGGGAATACGGAAGCGTATGCACAGATGGGTAAAGTTTGCAACAGTGCTGGGAGACTACGTTAAAAAAAAGTAAACTTCTATCTGTATTAGAAGTCCTTATACCGAAATATTCACCTTATTTATTGAATGACCCTCGTATATATACATACATGCATACACACACACATATATATATATATATATATATATATATATATATATATATATATATATATATATATACATAAATATATATATATATACACACACACACACACACACACACACACACACACACACACACACACACATATATATATATATATATATATATATATATATATATATGTAAAATAATTAATGGAATTATTTGTAATCCAGCATTTTATTATTTGAAACGTTATCCTAAACTGAATAACCGTGATTGAAATAAAGTCCCATTTTTATTTTTAACGGCTTGTGTTAAATTTATCTGCTTGCGCGCTAGAATAAACTTAACAAAACAAACTGACCTCCAGGCCGAAACTCTTTTTATGTGTCTTGTACTTTCAGGTCGTAGGCGATCATGACTCGCCGTCTCTCTTTATCCCTTGCAGCTCGCAGCAAGATCCTTCTCTCTGCTTCCTCCCCAAACCGCGTCCTGTCATCCACCTTCTCATACTCGTCAGATATGTCACGCTCTGCTTTCCCTTGTCTCACTTTCCCTCTATTGGAACCGCGAGTGTCAGATCCTCCAGGCCCTCCTTCCTCATTATATGTCCCAGATAGAGGCCACCGAATGTTGCGTCGTGCTTATGACCGATCGGTCACTTAGATCGTCATAGCCCAGCAAGCTCTCTTTTAAACTTTTAAGGAATGCACTCTTCCTCGTTAAAAGGTTTTGCACATTTTTGTAACCAAAACGCAAACAAAGAATTTGTAAGATTTAATAGATTTCTTTTAATGCAGCACTTTTATTAACTCAAACGTTAATGATAGCGGATACCCGTGTTTGAAATCGATGACCAGTTTTCATTTTAAACAGTATATATAACTTCTGAAGAGCGATGATTGATAGACGTAACAAACACAACCTATATTCAACTCGGGTATCCACCAAAATGAACTTTTGAAGTATGCTTGTATATAACATTCTAAAAAGATATGTACTTTCACCCAAACAAAATGTAATCTACATAATTCATTCTAGAAAAGAATTACACGGGCGCTACATCAAAAATAAATACGTAATCTCTAGAAAAAAAACTGCAGTATCCTGTAGACAAGTTATAAATTAAATTGGAAAGAATGGGCCTACCATTAATTATATGAAGAGAAAATGTATGATTGCCAGTAATTTAGCCCACCGTGGATGATTACATCATATTGGCACGTCGAAATGAAGGGCGTGCAGTAACTGAACTGTTTGAAAATTAAGAAGATGCAAAAATAGTGAAAAAATATTTCCCAATGTTAAACAAGGTATTAAAAAATTGAAAGTTCTTTAGAAACAAAGGATATAGTGCTGAGCCACGAGATAATATCAATTCTCCGATTTTACAGTGGATGCAGGATAAGTTCCATGCTGTTTACAAGGAGACTTGCAAGAGTAATAAGGCTTGGATGATGTAATCACAATGGTGATGTAGAATGAAAACGAAGAACGGAGGAGATATACTGAAATCAAGAGGAAGATAGACAAACAGTGCGTATAAAACACGAGAAGTATTGTAAATGTATATCAGGATAGGTTGTGGGAATGATAACAAAAATGATTCTTAAAATCTCGAAATTATAGGAAGTGGAGGCGAGCCATTATTTCCCACGCCCTGAACGGACACCATACGCAAAATAAGAAATTGTAAAATGAAGGAATCGAATAATATCAGGAATACAATGCAACCACTACTCCCCAAAAATTTCAATGCATAAGGAGGCGAGCCATGATGAGCCACGGCCTGAAGGGACAGCATACGTAAAATAGGGATTCGAATAATAGCAAGAATAACATGTAACTTCTACTCAGTAAATTCGTCAGTAAATATTGAGTGTGACAAACACAGTTACCGATGGAGAATTCACCAGCTGGCATACAAATCAGGAATATTCAATATGAGTTTTTGCATCGGTGTTAATACCATGGAAAATAATATGCGTCTCTCTTCTAAAACTATCTTTGCTTCATAGTTTCTTAGTTCTAGTTATCGTTATCTTCTTCGAGGAGACGATTTACTTGCAGTTGGGTAAAGCAAAATGAACCAATAATTATTCTGCTGCGTAAGAGCTTTACAACTCAATTGCTTCCGCTAGCGTGTTTACTTGAAATGCTTCTTGTGAAACCCTGCAATTTAAACGATGTACTTCCAAGATAGTATACTATGAGAAACAAACAATGTGTCAGGTAATAGCACGATCTCGGATAATTTGAATCCGCCGATTCACCGGAATAAGTAATCAATCAAAAAAGTTATATATATATATATATATATATATATATATATATATATATATATATATATATATATATATATATATATATATGAAAATATATATATATCTGAGGATGCAAAAGTAGATATGCAGTAATGAAAGACAAAAAGTGCTAGCAAAATATATTGTATTGATTATAGACATATATCAATAATAACAGCTCAGTAATAAACATACCAGTAGTAAACATATCTTATCCATCCAATATTCAAAATCATTGGACCCGTTATTCAAACATATCTCTTTACCTGCAAAACCTGTATTATTATGATTTTTTATTAAAATATTATTATTATTATTATTATTATTATTATTATTATTATTATTATTATTATTATTATTATTAATAATTATTATCATTATTAGGGAAAAATATAACTCATTTTAATGAATTAATGAATTTTAGCACTGAGATGAATTATAATAGTATTATAATACTGGTAATATTAGTATGGTAATTACTGTATAAATACTCTTACATATAGGCGTACACACGCACGCACGCACACACACACACACACACACACACACACACATATATATATATATATATATATATATATATATATATATATATATATATATATATATATATATATATATGGTTAGGTAAGTCAAATGACCAGATATAAACAACCGTAACGGGCGTGTTGTAAAACAAATAAATAATCATAACATTTAACCATGAGGTGAAAACGTAATGTCTAGTATATTAACGTCGACAGGTTAAAGCGGTGAGGGACCTAAACCTAAATGAAAGAAAAATTTAATAAAAGAAGAATATAAAAAAGAAGAAATTAGCCGGGTTTCCAATATTTTAAGAGAAACGATTGTGTATGCTTACAGACTATTATGAGTTCGTTCCGCTTATTAATTAGATTTCATTGTTAATATTTTTGAGGATGAATATCTTTTCGGATAGAGATAGGTTGCATCGGACCCCATCAACTGCCGGATAATGGCTTGGCTTGTGCTACGAATTCCCTATTTACACCGTGTGTGTAGTCACATGTGTGGATGCTCCAGTAAAACTTAGAGACCGCTTTGGCGTTTCCATATTTTTTATTGTTAAGTGTCATTTTGTGATGATAAAAACGCTTTTTCCAATTATTAGCAGTGGATCTTAAACAAAATTTAATCTGGCCATTGTCTTTGATGTTAACCTAATGATAATTTCTTTATTTCTACATTTTCCGTTCATGGGACAGAGGTGACCTTTACGACAATTACAATTTTGGTTATCAGGAATAGGAATACTACAAATAACCTGCTGATCTATTCGTTAAGAATTATGCTATTTTGCTGGGCTAAGTATTACTCAAAGTTTTTAGTGCAGCTGTAGCTAACCTAACCTTTTTTTTAGTAACATCTTATGACTAAAATGTTTTGTGTTAAGAAAGATATTACCGATGTTGGTCCTGGCGTTACTGTTGAAGTGCGGATTGAACATAATAATGTTGCGTTTTCTATATTTATATTTAAATTTCAACTTTTAAAAAAAAATTAGATTTAAAATTTAAATGTTTAAAACATTTAATTTAAAATTTTAACAAAGTAGCTCTAGTTAATTAGCGGAAGGAACTCATGATAGCCTGAAAGCATACAAAATCGTCTCTTTTTAAATATTGGAAAACCGGCTAATTTATTTTTTATATTCTCTTTTTAATAATTTTCATATCATATAGCCTTAGGTTTCTCACCGCTTACCTACATTTAACCCTTGAAATTTCTAACATTTAAACTTACATTCTTTTTTTTTGAAATGAACACTATCTGTAAATCATTTTCTTCAGCTTTCTCACTATTGTCTTTTTTATCTATGAAGCAGCGTCACTCCTATATGCCATCTGTGTGTTTTAATTTTGTACCCGATGAACTGGAGAACCAGCGAAACTTAAGTCGCCCACCTAAACGTAGGCATTTGTACATGAACCTTTAGTAATATATATATATATATATATATATATATATATATATATATATATATATATATATATATATATATATATATATATATAGTCAAACCTAATGAACCAGACAAACCTACAAATGTTTCACTTAGGCAGATACTCTAAGTGAAAACTTGCTAGGTTTGTCTGGCTCATTAGGTCTGCTCTACGTTTCTATCGAGCTCTTTAGTTAGTTGTTTACTCGTATCGGGTTTTTTTCTTTGGGCCTTTAACCTGTATCTGTGCGATTATTTTTGTCAGGATTCCATGTTCCTGGCTCTTTCTTTTTTAATCCTTTTTTTCCCTTCGATATTGATTTAACTATTAGTAAATCAAGAATTCGAAGGTTTTTCGACACATGTATAGTTACCTATATATATATATATATATATATATATATATATATATATATATATATATATATATATATATATATATATATATTTATGTCTCGCATCTTTAAGAATGTATTCTTTGTATTAAATAGATTTAAGTCAGACTTTTGAAGTACAAATTCAAAGAAAGATGGCGATGTATTGTAATGTTTTATGTGTCTGTTTATTGTTGGCATTAATATTATTATTAAGTTTTCAATGTATTTTCTCCTTAAAGAATTAAGTTATTTTTTACTTAGGGTGGCATTAGTGAAATCAAAGTTATGTCCAGCATCGTTACGATACAAAACGAGACAGTTCGATTGTCCACGCAAGTCTCTCTTGTGTTCGTAGATCCAGACTTTTAGATCACTTGATGTCTCTCCCACATAAACATCTTCATATATGTATATATTTGATCTATTCTCGGTATAACAATTAAATATTCTTCCCTTGAAATATGTAGACTCTAGGTTCCAGAATTTAGCTAAAGCAGTTTAGTTGAAAATTACAAAATTGTTTGTTTTGTTTTCATTTGTTTGAAGTCCCATTCTAAATTTTGAGATACTTAATGTAAAAAGAGCTACCGATGAATATGGTGGTTGTTTTATCGATAAAATCAGTGGACATCTATGATAAAGTAGAAAATATGCTAATATATTCAAGTTTGTGCTTTCCATTTTTGAAATCTAACACTAGATTCATATCAATTCATATTGAAATTCATTATTAGATTACTGATTCATTTATGTTTTACACAGATAGTTGCATGTGGTGGTTGTACACTAAATAAAATGTGTTTTTCTTCATATTTAGCAAATGGTATGTCGAATTAGACTGCCGGGTTAAGTAATTATCTGACTTTCGCTTTATCTAAGTACAATGATCTTCTGCTTCAAGTAATATATTTGTGTATTAAAATCTGTTCATATTTTAATGAATAAATGAAATCTAGTTTTATTTAATGCTATGTTTGAAACACAATTCCTTAAAAAAAAATGGCATTTTATTCAATTTTTAAAAATAGTACTTCTTGTTCTTACTGTTTGTCCATTTATCCTGTAAAATAACAAGAACGCTCAAGACAATATTTGAGAAGCAGATTACGCAATAAATGATGCAGCTATAATATCTTAAATTGAAATGTCCATATTACTAATTCTCTGAAATGGACACAGAGTATCAACCGATGGTTAATGAATGGTATCACGAGACATGATGCATATATATAGATCGTTATCTTAGACATTATTTCGTTTTGCATATCGACAAATTGAAAACACCATGAAACACATTTATCGTTATGGTTCAGGGTATATTCTCTGGATCTATACGCAGGCATAGGTACTTGTTGTGGTAGGATCCACCTAATTTGCATAGTGGAGTACCGACCATATAAATATGGCTGGTACCGGGAAGAGAGGGAAACGAATCAAGAGATTCAACCAGAGACTCTGCCCGACTGCGACTCAGTCAACACATTCTCCAGGAACGGTCTTTCCAGGAATATACAAAAGACTATATGTAAATATTGTGTACACTCTCTTGTTTCAATACATTTTGTTCTAAGTACATTTTGTGTTGCATTATTAATCCATGCATTAGTCAAGTTTCAACAGTACTGCAATACTCCGCCATCGAGCCCAGACCCGACTTTCAGATGTAACTGCTCCGATTGTGTATGCCAATCCCGCATTAGATTTCCTCTTGATTTCGTTCTGCGAAGCCAAGTCAGGATGATGACGATGATACGCAAACATACACAAACCTGCATATGTGTATTTGCAATATGTTATATTTTATTCTCTTGTATAAATTTATCATTATTTTTAGTATATATTTATTCATGATAAAATTATATATATAAACTATTTTTTTTGAATAAGTATATCTAACATGGGAAAAATAAAAATATTAGAGATTTTAAATTACATTTTAATAGTAGTTCATGACTTTGTTTACGCAAACTTACATCGTAAGTTTCAAGTCTAACTTCAAATGTATATTTTAGAATATTTTTCTTAATAGCAATCAGTACTCCATTTCAATATTCAAGTTTAAAGTGACTATATTTGCCCCCGCCACATCTCAATGTATGTCTTAAAACCCCAAGTTAAAAATAATCTATCCTTTCTTGAGAACCAATAATCTCCTATTTACGCAATGAAATCTTAATAGAAACCGAATAAAGTGGCGCCGTCATGAGTTGGGGTAACGCGGTGATCCTCTTGTGGGAAACAAAATTATCGACCGAAACTAAATATTTATTCTGGAAGCGTTCTTTACTAAATATTTTGGCGATTGATGAACCAAGAAACTGACCCAAAGACAAAAAAATCTTGCATATCCAACTTCTGTTCTTTTATTCACTGAGAATCCGCCTTCTCATCATTAGTACTTGGGACACGGAACTCTCACTTATTATCTATAATAAAATGCAACTCATGCTTCTGCTACTGTCTTTCTTACCAAAGGTTACTCTTTATTGTCAGAAGCAGCAGCGTTCGACATAACGCTTTTAGTCTTAGCAGAAGGAATAATCGATTTAAATGACGCGGAACATTTGCTTGGTGTAGAATAACTTAATTTCAACTATAATCCAAAATATGAATATAAAGTAGTTAGGTTTGTAGATAAATTTGTCGTCTCACCAATTGATTTAATATACAGTACATAACTGAAAAAATATGTTTCTCTCAGACAAACTACTTTCATTTTTATATTCCTTGCTCAGATTGTCACATGATCTTATTCACTGCTGATATTAAAGTGAAGACATATTGTTAAGAGTGATAGTAATGAAATACTTATTCATATGTTGATTTTTCTGAGGGCAGCTTAGATGTAAACTAAGCCCGAATGTATGGGTTAACCAGTGATGATTGAACTTTCTACTCAGTCGTATTTGTCTAGCGAGGCAAGCTTGCTAACCATTACACCAAGTCGAGGTGCCCTAATAATGATTTTCTAAGCAGAGCTTAGATGTGGCACAGGGCCGAAAGTATAGGGCCCACAATCAGGCTCGAACCATCTACTCAGAGGTATTTGTCCTAGTAAGACAAGATTGCTAAATATTACGCCATGTCGAGGAGCACTAATATTTATTTTTTAACCGTAGCTTATTATATTACAAAGCCAAAAATATGGGGTAATCAGCCGTAATTTTTCTAGCGTGACCAGCTTGCTGACCATTGCACCACGTCGAGATGCGCTAAATATGTATTCACATGAAGGTTAATTTATTGGTTGCTCCTAGTTGTTCCGTTATTATTAAATAGTATTAAATTATAGACCAATGACGGAAATCCTTATAACAGGCTATTGTCGGCGGAATCGCTTTTATCAATCCCTTCAATGACAAGCAATATCCTCCTAATGTCTGCAATGTCGTATCCTCAGGCCTCTCCATTTCATTTTGTTTTTTTCATTTTCGATTTGGAAAATTCCTTCTTGTTTCTATCTATTATTCAACTTAATTCAAATAACCTTAATCTTTTTTTTTCATTTTCGGTGTACCTGACGCCGCTATTTTTTCTCTTATCTTGTTTGTTTTCTTTTTTTCTTTTATGTTTTCTAACTTTCTTATTGTCCTTTCCATTCACCTTGGTGTATCATTGGTTTACATTTAAACAATTCGAATTTTCATTTCTAAATATTTTTGTTCGTTTTTGAACAAATCTAATTTTTCTTCCCATTTGTCTAATTTACAGTTGGCTTTATTTTTGGAAAGTTTCAATTTTTATCCTCAATTGTTTCATATTTAAATATTTCTAATTTCCATGTTTTGCATTCACACATCATAGGAATTCTTTTTTATTAAAAATAGATCACTTCCTACTATATTGACAAAGTACATTTCATTACAACTTTACGTGTAAAACGCTTTCCATACTATCATATATATATATATATATATATATATATATATATATATATATATATATATATATATATATATATATAGATAGATAGATAGATAGATATAGATATAGATATATATAAACAGGATCTACATTTATTAAAGAAAAAACATATGCCTATTCAAATACGTGTACACAATAAGTACAACGTTTCTAGTATTAAAAAAATATTTATTTAATTAATAATAACCATTCTTTAACTAAATTCTCCGGATGTCAATATATATATATATATATATATATATATATATATATATATATATATATATATAAAGCATATCATCATTGAATAATATTAGACCTCTTCCGTTTAATTATTTTTATCCTGATCTTTTTCAGTTGTCTAATCAGCTTCTTGATGTTAAGATGAAATTCATCAAGGAAGGCGCTGTAGGTTGTTTTTTTTTAATCCAAGTACTTTCGGTAAATTAAGAAGACACAATTATTGTAACTGCCATAAGATCTGCTTTCTGTTGTAATGGTGATTTTCTATGATTTTTTAATATGTATAAATATTTCACTTTTCAGCTAATTTAATTCGTGTCTTTTAATTCATCCGCTGAAGATATTATTAGTCCGTAGACCGTATATAATTTAATTATTCTCCTTTTTTATTAATTCTTATTTTTGCGGCCGGAGTTTTCAGTCACTTTTTATTTTTGAACCATGCAAATGTAATTCTTATTACGCGTTTCAACATCATATCATGTCGTTACATTTAGGTAGACTCTGTATTTTATATAGCTTAGTTTGAATGAAAAGAAATGAAAATGTACATATTATCGGAGCATGTTTAAGATCTTTGATAGATTATTCTACGCTTTCATATTTCTACATTTTTATTGATTCGTTTTTGTAGAGGCACCTGTTTCTTGCAGTTTCAATTTTATCCATCTTTGTATTGACGAAAACTTATGTAATCTTTTCCAGCAGTTATTGTGCCGTTGAATAATTACCTTTGTTATTGAGTTTACTCTTATTTTTTTCATGTTATCTCTGCTATTTCCTTCATTGCAATTGTCACTTCGCTATTCATTTTGTCTGTATTATTTGCGTTATTTCACAAAGCAGCGATGAAGATTTTTCTGATGTCCTCTGATTTCTTTCTGAAAATAAGTATGTCTTTCTTAATCTTAAACATATATTTTACATTGCAAGCTAAGATTCCATGCATTTATTTATCACATTCTAGCTATTTTTCCTGTTCGTCTATCTGCGCTGACGTTTAAATACGTGAGAGATCTTGGCCCTCCGCAACTGCCTATCATTCGTAGCTCTTTTGACGTATTGCCAACACTGTTACCGCGCGTTCTGTCAGCCGTTCACATAAACTGGTCAGATTCTCTGTGAGCGTCATATGGTCTAAGCCTTCTTTCCCCATTTTTATCTAAAAAAAGTTTCTGCTAGCATTTTTCTGATTCTGAGTATATGCACCATTTTTGTTTCCATTGTCCTTAAGACATCTTAGTTGATTCCCCAGCTCGTCCATCCCTGGTAATCGTCAGCATCTTTCTGTAGAATTATATTTCACTTGATATCTGTAGAGATTTTCCAGAACTAAATTTAATATTGAGGGATTGATATTACACAGGGATTCAGTTATCATTAATTTTCTGTTCATTTCGTCCCATCTTTTGTATTAAGTTCTTAACATTTGAAATTAATATTTTGCTATTCCAATGCACACTCGGATTTGGATATCACAGTTTCACTCATTTTAGATTAATTTTTAGACTCTGAAATATTTATATGTACAGGTATCTTCCTAGTTCATTTACGACATATCCGCTCTTTAAACAGTCAGTCAGTTATGTGCCATGTGTGATACACGCTTAGGCGATTATTTATCTCTCGATACATTGCCATTTATTTCTTTCTGCATTAGACCAGTTGTCATCCAAACCTATAGAACCCGCGCTGTCCTGATCCTGGGGAGAAGAGGATTCGTAACTTTCTCAAGGGTATTAGCACGTAAGTGAATGTAAAGGATTCGACAGGAATTCGAACCAGCCTCTCCGATTCCACATTCCAAGCATTGTGTCTACCTACGTTCACAGGCATATAAAGCAATGCAAAGAGATAATTCCCGCCACACACACACACACACACACACACACACACACACACACACACACACACACACACACACACACACACACACACACAGAGACACAGACACACACACAGAGAGACACAGACACACACATATAGACACACACATATATATTAATTTATGTTCATTTTAATCCTCTCAAATGACGTTGGGATCCATTTCATAATGTTGTTACAAAACTGAGTACGAAAAACTACGTAGCTTTAGATATTTCATCTTCAGGGGTGAATTGCTTAGATAAATATATGTAATTGAGAGTTTTCTTTTAAATGCGCATGTTAATGCTTTCCGTTATAAACAATCTATGTCAAGAATATGTAAGGGAGGTAATTTAGTTCAATTTATTTTTGTTTTAATTATTAATGTTTTAAAAATAATCAACCTGCAATACTTAAAAAAATATATTTTAAAAAATTTGAGCACCTCAAAACATTGCTTTTATATACATTTGCTCTACCCATAATGAATTTTATTTAGTTTTGGTTTAGTTTTATTAATGTAAAGCTCTTCGAGAATTTGAAGTTTTTAATTTTTAATTTCATGGTGGAGAATATTTCTTTTGTCAATTAATATTTCTTTAAGGAATGAATGTATACAGGACTTTTCATTTGAATGTTGTACTATAGAACTGGAATCCGTCATATATAAGTAAGCAATCTTGATAATGTCGTTGTTGTGAAGCCAACATATCCATTTGCATTTCCAAAAGGACATTTATATTAATATACGATATTTGTCTTTTGTCAGTTGACGGAGAAGAGTTATTGAGGATGATTAAGTTGATTGTATTAAATTATTATGATATATAATTAGCTTTCTTTTTTTTTTACTGGATCAGGGAGGGATACATTTTTACTCATGTGTTATTTTAAGATTTTTTATCGTCTTTGTAGTTAAAGTGTATTTGATTGCATTATAGTAGTTTGAGATGTTTTTAATTATTTGATGATTTTTTATGTTCTCCTTTATTCCTGTAAATATTTCTAATCGCCCGTTTAATCTTTTCATCAATATCTATCTATCTATCTATCTATCTATCTATCTATCTATATATATATATATATATATATATATATATATATATATATATATATATATATATATATAAGTCACGGTGAAATTTTGGGTAGCGTGTCAGACAGACTCGGTTCTATAGTCTTGGATAGCAACTGATCTAGAAGAAAGACAGCTCTGAATTCAAAACCTGAGAAAGGGGCCTTGTGGCACATAGTGCACCATGTCTCCGTATTCGGGCCTTCAAAAAGTGTGTTTTTTTCCGCACAATGCCTTCCTTACTATAATCAAATAATAAATGCTGGTGCCTGGCTGTCGGTTCAGAGGAACTCAGCGACTGATCCCCATACGTCGAATTCGACGGGAGACTCCACCACACACACACACACACACACACACACACACACACACACACACACACACACACACACACACACACACACATATATATATATATATATATATATATATATATATAAACTCAAAACATTGCATTCATATACATTTGCTCTTTCTTTCAATGTAAATTTTTAGGCAAATTAAAAAACAACAACAACAAAAAACAAGGATCACAGGGCTTAGATATTTTTCTCACATCTCGTTGGTCAGTTAATATTAATATCATGGTCTCAAATACGTCCGAATAATATCCACCTAAATTCTGAACTGAATGAAAACACAATTCCGCCAAACATCAGTATATGCCTCCCAGAGACTATCACGTGATTACTTTTATTATAAATACGTCGACACAAGTTTCTTCTTTCTCTTTTGGTTTGTTGTGCTTTCTTTAACAAGATGTACTAACTAAAGATCGTACGGAACATTACGAACATTATTCCCTCCTTCAACCCTTCTGAATCTAAACGTTTTTCAACCTATTTTCAGCTTTACAGCATTCTTTCAGCTCTCTCACGGTTTTGAGCGGCAAGTTGAGTCAACTTTCTCTGAGCTCAGATAAAAATATTTCCTTAGTAAAGACTTTAATACCAGTCAAAGGGAAGTAACTCCTATTAATTATGCTTGCATATCATTGACATATATACACATGAATAATGTTTGTTATTGTAAAAACAGTTTTTGTGTTGTTTCTCTTGTTTGCTTGCCGTTTGCTTACACATTTTTAAAGTAGAAAAAACAATACGGATTGATTTTATTGCTACAATATACTCGAATAAATATTTGAAAGATGCGGGTAAGTAATTAAGTGTGAAAATTTCAGATTCAATTGTGTAACAAACGATCGAACAAATACCCTGGTTACAGGTTCACTGATAAACAAGCTAACGAACAAGAACTGATCATATTTATAATAAGAAAGTAGGCGCTGGATTAATCTAAAATTTAGATTTATTAATCTCAAGGTTATTGGCTAATATATATTTTACAAAATTTACATTTATTATGCTAATATTTTAATATTACATTTAATATTGGTAATATTGTAGATCATATTCTCAAGTGATCCTCCAAAATTGAAATTTTAAGTGATATTTCTTCGTCTGCCAATTCAAAAAATACCGCGCGTCTCGTAGAAGTTCGCTGGTTGGTTAATATATAGGAATACTAAAATTCACATATCTGGAGTCTGTGAATGTAAAAAAACGCGTTTTCAGTGGCAGTACTTAAATATATTAACATTTATATGCAATTCTAAAACGGGGCTACACACACACACACACACACACACACACACACACACACACACACACACACACACACACACACACACACACACACACAGAATATTTTTTCTGTGTTTGTGCGTATTTTTGTGTGGCGGTGAGTGTTAATTAAAAAGTATTTAAAATATTAATAATTTTAATAATGTATTGAATAATCAGCACTTGATAAATATCTCCGTATTAAGAAATATTAAAATTTTATAAAAATAATACAAATAATATTGGATATATATTGTAATAAAATACTTAATTTCTATGTTGTTATTTGTATGAAATCAAGTTAGTAATTACTCTAGAAGTTTTCTATACCATATACAGGTTACAACAATACATTTCTTCATACAATGTAATCGAATTGGTAAAGTCGATCGTGTATTCAGGTAAAATGTTTCAGCTTGTTCAGCCTTACGTGTTACGAGCAGCAAGTAATAATTTCTGACCTGAGCTTCTGGGAACGTTAGATACATAATATTCGCAATGTATTTTCTATCTGAAATTTGAAATTGGACTCCTTTTAAGTGCGTGAAAAATTCATCCAATCCGATGATTATTCCGGCAAGGAAATGAATAAAAATAAATTGTTACTTTGTCACCATCTAAAATTAAATTGTAAAATCTCTAAACTCCAGGATGATTCTAGAATTCCTTAATGAAAATTGAATCTATAATAATACCTTTTAATATCTCAGGCTATAGATGAGAGAAATATATATGAACAAATGATATATTTCACTTTTCTTATGCCCGGTTCCTTTAAGAACATAGGTGATAATGGGCCAGCAAATCAATTATTTATTGCCGTAAATAAGTTTTACACTTTACTATCGCCGTTTGTCCTCGTTACGCATTCCATTCATACATGTACAAGAAGAAGATTATATTTTGCTTCTCCGCGACTTCTGTTGCGTTCACTATATCCTGTGAGAGCTAAATTATCTATAAATTATTCTATCTTTATTACATCAACCAGAAATTTCAGCTGTATATTTCGAATTGTATGTCGGAGTATCATTGTGGTACCCATTTTTCTTGAATCCTCACATTTGCCCATATTTGTAGTCGAAGACATTATTGTTAATCGTAGGTAGAACTGCATAACTGTTGCCTCATATATGTTCCCCATCAGTGAAGGAAAGCATTGAATAACATCCAGTGCTTCATTAAATGTTAAATGTAAAATTAATATCCAGATTGTCTTTAGTCCTAACGAAATGTACATATATCTTAGGACATTGCTGTATTTTGGAATTTAATTTTCGCTATTATTGGCACCTTGGGACATCTCTGCTACATGTATATTTGTCTATTGCTACACATCCCAGATTATGGAATTCTGAAATATGCAAATTCTAACATTATACATTATCTTCATCATGTTTCACATAAATTCCAGCTTTGTTTTTGGTAATATGACATACTTGGTTTGGATATTCACAAAAAGTAACTCAAACTTTTGGTAGCCTATTTTGCTGGCGATCACGCAGTCTGTGTTCATACAGTTAGGAGGCATTTACTCTGTTTCTATGCGATATTTGACTTTACTCTATGAGACTGTCATTTACGCAGTATCTTTCCGTATGATTATACGGTCAGAAAACAAATTGTTCCCCAAAATATCACGTTTTGTAGGATAATTTCCGGTTCCTGTATATATAGCCTATTCAAGATAAAGTTTAACCGCTTCTTTTGTATTACTCACCACGCTCTTTTTTTCACTCTCTCTATGTCTCTCTCTCTCTCTCTCTCCATATATATATATATATATATATATATATATATATATATATATATATATATATATATATATATATATATAACATGACACGACCATTGACAGTATTGTGAAAAATTGACTTCCAGCGATGGATCACGTTACTTCGGAGTATTACACACGCTCTCTTTTAATAACCCACAATTATATATATATATATATATATATATATATATATATATATATATATATATATATATATATATATATATATATATATATATATATGCGTGAGTGTGTGTATCATTAAATGCATATGTATATATGTATCATTAAATATATATGTATATATATATATATATATATCATTAAATGTATATATTTATCATTCATATATGAATGTATATATATCATTCATATATATATACATATATATATATATACACATATGTACATATATATATATATATATATATATACACACATATGTACATATATATATATATATATATATATATATATATATATATATATCATTCATATATAAATGCATATAGAGGGGTTGGACAGAATAATTGAAACACTTGTTAAATTCAAACAAAATATATTTAATATGGAGGTGGTCCTCCTTTAGACTCACATAGAGCTTTAATGCATCTAGGAATGGAATCATACAGCTTCCTGACTTCATCCAGAGGAATTTTCAGCCATTCTTCCATTAATACCTACTCCAGCTCTTTAAGACACGACGGTGGAGGATAGCAGCTCCTAAATTGTCGCTCCAACATGCACCACAAATGTTCAATAATATTGATATATGGAGTTTGGGGAGGCCACTCTAGTTCACTTTCATGTTCTTCATACCAATTTTTAACCACTCGAGCGGTATGTATTGGAGCATTTATCGTCTTGGAAGATGCAGTCAACATCAGTGAATCAAGTCTGGGCTATAGGATGAATATGATTTCCGAAGATGTTCAGGTAATCTTTGCTGTTGATTCTCACATGCATGGCAACTATTGGACCGAGGCATTTCCATGATATGTCGGCACAAACTGTCACTGATCCAACTCTATGCTTCCCTGTTGCAAGAAGGCAGTCAGGGTTGTAAACTTCTTTGGGCTACTTCTACACATAAACTCGCCCTGAATTTGGGAAAAAAGAAAAATTGATTCGTCTGAGAATATGACTTGCTTCCATTGGTCTGCGGACCAGGCATTGTGATCTCTGCACCACTTCAAACTCATCTGGATGCTGTGTGTGGCGAGAAGAGGTTTCCTTACGGCGGCTCGGCCATGACATGCAGCATTATGGAGCTCACGACGAACAGTTTTAGTAGAAACCGGAATATTCAGATAATTATTCAACTCAGCATTCACCTTGGCCGCATTAGTCAGATGATTTTCACATATTGCGTTTCAATGCATGTCGGTCACTGTCAGTACGTTTGCAAGTTGCTACGGTTGCTAGAGGTTTTGCCCTGTTTCTCGAATTACGTCATAGTACTTGATATGGTAGCTCTTGAAAAACCAAGCAGTTCAGCTA
>OZ038475.1:108653163-108703163 GCA_964036315.1 Acanthosepion esculentum
ATATTTTCTACACAGACTGTGAAAACTGGTCGAATTCAAGAAAAGTCAGTCTATTACTAAGAAAGCTAGGTACAGCAGAACATAGCAAATTTGTAGATTTTATTCTACCGAGAAAAACAACTGAATTGGAATTCTCGGAAACAGTGAAATTGCTAAAAGAGCTGTTTGGAGCAAATATGTCGCTTTGGCATAAGCGATGGTTATGCATGAATGTCTCTAAATCCGACGATCAGGATTACTTAACATATGCATCTATAGTGAATAGACATTGTGACAATTTCAGATTGGCAGAGATTACGGTTGAAGAATTCAAGTGCTTAATTTTTGCTCAAGGACTGGTATCCAGTAAGAGTGCCGAAATAAGACGTAGAGTTTTGTCTAAGCTCGAATCTGAACAAGGCCTTACCCTGCAAAAGTTAGCAGAGGAGTGTCAACGGGCCGTAAAGTTAAAGAAAGAGTCGCAAAAAATCGAAGAAGCTGGCATTGCTTATATTAAAAAAATAAAAAAGCAGTCAAAGTACCCATTAGAGAAAAATTGGAGAAAAAATTCAGCGTATTTTAATAATAGACAAGAAAATAAAAAGAACGAAAATAAAAAAGTCCCACCATATAATTGCAGACGTTGTAACAAAAGACATTGGGAGATAAATTGCCCATATAGAAATAAGAAATGTTTCGTGTGCCTAAAGAATGGTCACAAAGGATCGTGTTGTAAAACGAAAAAATTCAAGAGCCGAATTAGACAAACAAATTCGAATATCAAATCAGATAGAGATTTGAGGAAATATGTGACGACTGAAATATTCAAAAAGAATATCAAATTTCAACTCGATTCGGGGTCAGATTTAACAATAATGAACGATAAAACATGGAAAATTTTAAAAAGGCCTACAATAATGAAGTCAACGAAACTCGCTCGAACGGTAACTGGAAAGCAAATTAACTTCGAAGGCGAAGTTGTACTTCCAATTAAATTGAATGGGATCGTTAAAAAAATAAAAGTTTTAATTCTGAGAAATGGAGAAAACTTGTTGGGTACAGATTTTATTGAAACATTCGAATTGTGGGATAAACCGTTAAACTCATTCTGCAGAAAAGTAGAAAGTAATACGCAAACAAGACAGGACATTAAAGATGAATTAAAGAAAAAGTTTCCGGAAACCTTTACACCTGGTCTTGGAAGATGTAACAAGTTTGAAGCTAAATTTGAATTAAAAGAAAATACTATGCCTAGATTTAAAAAGAAACGTAACGTGCCTTTCGCAAGTGTACAGAATGTAGTAGTACCAAAAAAGTTGCAGAAAAGAATCCTACGGGACTTTCATATGGGTCACCCGGGGATTAATAGAACAAAAAGCTTAATGCGAAGCTTTGTATATTGGAAAGGAATGGATGTGGATATCGAAAACATGGTTCATCGATGTAAAGGGTGTGCATTAGCAGCTAAGGCACCACCTATAGTACACAAACCATGGCCAAAGACGGATCATCCGTGGGAAAGATTACAGATTGATTTCGTTGGTCCAGTAGAAGATTATTATTACTTAATATTGTAGATAGCTTTACAAAATGGCCGGAAGTACTACGCTGCAAAAAGCCTACGTCCAATACCACCACAACTTTTTTGCATGAACTATTTGCACGGTTCGGTGTGCCAGAGTGTATTGTGAGTGACAATGGTACACAATTCACTTCTGACGATTTTAAGGAATTTTGTGAGTTATATCAAATTAACCACATAACGACGCCGCCGTATCATCCGAGATCCAATGGACCCGCAGAAAGATTTGTAGATACGTTAAAGCGCGCTCTGAAGAAAGCCTCAGGAGTTCCAACGGAAAAGGCGCTTCGGCAATTCCTACAAGTATACAGAATCACGCCTAACCAAAGAACACCATCAAACATGGCACCAGCTGAACTAATATTCGCTAGGAAAGTTAAGTCAGTGTTTGACAAGCTTTTGCCAGTGAGAAATAGAATAAAGAACACTATGTATACAGCTAGAAAAAGATACACCCCCGGAGAGAAGGTCTTTTTCAAGTGCTATAGAAATAACATTGAGTTCTGGGAGCGAGGCATAGTGGATAAGAGAATGGGTGACCTGATTTACATAATAAAAGGGCCGAAGAATACTCATAAAAGGCACCAGAACCAACTCAAAAAATGCTACGTGCTAGAGCATGAAGAGAGTATACCGGATGAGGAGGAAGATCCCATTGATGTAATGTATGATACTTTTCAAGTAGAACCTCCGCAGAGTGCTCCTGAACCGAGAAGATCCGGTAGGAAATGAAAGTTCATGGACCAATTGGACGTGAATCCAAAACGAAAAAGATATTGAAAAAAAAAAACAGATATACATATGAACTATGCAAAGGGGATCTACAAAGAAATAACTATGATCATCATCCCATATAGAAGCCAGTTGAAATCCAAAAGGATTCCAAGGCTTGGGAGGGGGGTGTTGTGTAGGATCCACCTAATCTGCATAGGTGACTACCAACTATATAAATAATGGTTGGTACCGGAAGAGAGGGGAGGGAATCACGAGATCCAACTAGAGACTCTGATCGACTGCGATTAGTCAACACATTCTCCAGGAACGTCTTCCCAGAAATATACAGAAATACTATATGTACTTATTGTGTACACTTTCTTGTTATAATACATTCTTGTTCTAAGTACATTTTGTGTTGCATTATTATTCCATGCGATAGGCGAGATTCAACAATGAGTCAAGACTCAACAGTTATATAAATTGAACAAGCAGTACATAATTGATATATATATATATATATATATATATATATATATATATATATATATATATATATGTATGTATATATATATATATATATATATATATATATATATATATTATATATATATATATATATACATTCTTCATTCTAAGTTAGGAAAACTACACAAGGACAAATATATATGACTTCTTGGAAGTGATACAGAGGTATTTGCTTTTGCCTATTAAATTTAAATTTGTACGTCTCCTAGACTGACTGACAGCAAACGCTAAAGAACGTATTCTTCAACGTTGCTACTGATGGTAAATGATAGTGCAGACCGAAATTGCTAAAAAACACTTCCTTCGGTCTGCACTGTCTTTCGATGTCTAATTATTACCTGGATTTTAAAGAAAACTTACTTAAATGTCTACCTGATGATGGTCGTTTGAAACGATTGAAAGCCGGGCTAGTGGAATTTATAAACACATACCATTCATTAACGGATTCGAAGTTGATCGCATTTTATAATTAAATATTATTAGCGAGAGTGGTTCTTGGCATATAATTAGCTTCATTATTTGTTTTTCGTATGAATGATTTACGTTATATAAATTGAAAAAGCACTACATAATTGATATATATATATATATATATATATATATATATATATATATATATATATATATATATATATATATACATTCTTCATTCTCAGTTAGGAAAACGACACAAGGACAAATATATATGACTTCCTGGAAGTGATACAGAGGTATTTGATTTTGCATATTAAATTTAAAGTTGTACGTCTCCTAGACTGACTGACAGCAAACGCTAAAGAACGTATTCTTCAACGTTGTTACTGATGGTAAATGCAATTAATTTATATATTTAAAGTAAAATGTGACCTCGGCTTACTGATTCCATTTTCTGCAGAATCATTATATCCTTCCTTCGTATCCTGAGTTCGTATAATTCATGTACGCTTACAAACAAAAATTACCAAGCTAGAATTTCAACGACTATAGTTTTATGACATTTAAATCGATTTCAAAGTATAGATCATTTCCTTTCTATTTAAGCTAACGTGTAATTTACGTAGCCCTTTTTTTTCAAACGCTGTAGAAAGTGTTGTCTTTCCCATTTGGGTCAAAATATCCATTGATGTATATTCTATGGATGGATCAAACACTTCTAAAGAGTCTTTTGGAAAGGGCAATATGATATATATATATATATATATATATATATATATATATATATATATATATATATATATATATATATATATATGTGTGTGTGTGTGTGTGTGTGTGTAATGGATCATATCAGAATCTGATGAGTAGATCGCGTAGAAGAATTCGATTAGAAAAAGAAAAAACATAACATTAACTTTTCTTTAAAGTTAATGGAACGAAATTGCGATATTTATATTCAGAAGGAGACTAGGAAGAGCAATTAACATTGCAGATGGACATACAAACATACATATATGTGAAAAAAAAATAGTTTTAAGGTGTACTATATTTATGGGATAATGTGCCCAATATCAGAGGTAGATCGTATGTAAATATATAAGAGAATGTTGAAGTCAACACTCAGAGGCCTCAGGCTATTTCATGTTAGACGCAAACGTCAGGCAGCCTGACGATTGCGTCTAGCATGAAACAGCAAATCACCTCTGACTGTTGACTTCAATGATCACTTATATATATATATATATATATATATATATATATATATATATATATATATATATATATATATATATATATATATCCCTTGTTCAAATTTAAATTTAAAGTAAAGGGGGAAATATACTCTGAGGGTTGTGACCCCCGCGGACCCCATTTGGTCAATATGGAATTTACTTATCCTAATGCCCTGGGTCACACACACACACACACACACACACACACACATATATATATATATATATATATATATATATATATAAAATACATTATTAAAATACGAGACACTGAAATGTATGAGCTGCTAAGTAAGCGTGAATTATTAAATAAATATAGCAGAATAATACAGAACTGGATGGAGACCTTCTTCATACGGAGGGATGATGAATTCAGTCAGTATTGTTAAATGGATAGAGTCATAAAAGAAGTATTTGTTTTCTCAACAGATTTATTCATGTTATAAATTGAGGTGATCCAGAAAGATTTAGAATTCCTCTGAAGATTCATTTATGTCAGCCACTATTATGAGCATATAATATGCAAATATCACAGAGAACTAAATCAATCGACAGGTTTTTTCTAAAGGGGTTGGTAAAGGAATTTGAAAAGAAAGGACGTTTATTTGAAATAAATCATAATTACTTCTTGGGCTCCAATTATGTGAGCGTAACAGATGCAGATGTGATGAGTTCAATTTGCATCTTCTCTTATTTGTCTAGTAGTGTCGCCGCTTTCCAAGGCATGCAGCAATAAACGATATCATCAGAAGAGTTCTGGATGAAGCTGGCTTTCCTTTCCAAATGCACCCGTAGGCCTCGACCCTGGTGATGGAAAGCGGACGGATGGTATTACCATTTTAAAATGGGGAAGTCGTTGATTTGTGATGCGACTTGTGCGGTTACATTTTCGACCGGTAATTTGATCAGGTCCGCGGTTGATCCTGGGTCTGTCACCCGGGATACAAAGATAAGAAAAAATAGTTAAAAAATTTTCTGTTGCTGACAGTTTTTTGTTTTTTTACTCCTGTGGCAGTGGTGACTTCTGGGATCATTGCCCCCCGTTCGATGGCGTTTCTTCCTAGGATTGGCGGGATAGCGTCTCGATTAAGAGATGAGCCTCGCGAAACGGAGTGGCACTTGCAACGTGTCTCATTGTCGATGGTGCGAGATAATGCTTTCTCCATTATTGCGGCTGGCAGAGGATAGCAAAAAAAAACATTTTGTTTATAGTTATTCGAATTATGTTATTATTCGAAGATTATGATTACGATTAAAGTGATCGCAGAAAAAATATTGTTGTCAGCAAAAGAAAATTTCCGTGAGGCGAATTACAAATTGGAGACAGAAAATCAAGCATGTGAGACTGTTTATATATCGACACAGAAATGCGAAGGAATAATGATAGGTGCCTTCTGAAAAAAAAGGAGGCAACTGGAGTAATTGCTAGCGTCTCGGATTGAGGTATCGGAGAGCCGAATTCAAATTCCATTACGTTCACTTAGTAACTTATATTCCCTCTGTCGGATCCATTACATTCACTTAGGTGCTAATACCCTTCTTCTATGGGTAAATAGCAAGACAGACTGAGTTCTATAGCAACCGGTCCCTGAGAAGTTAATTCTGAATTCAAAACCGGTTGGGTTCCGTTAGGCTATCATGGCCGCTTTTACTGCGGCTGCAGTACATGTGGTGCCCCAACAACCTCGATCTGAAAGCTCAGCAAAATGTTAACAAACGGGAAAGTTTCATACGAAGCAAATACAAAAATTACTAAACTCTTATGCTGTATCGCTACTCCTATATACGAGTGAATACTGGAAATATCTGAAGAAGTGGCAGAACGTTAAACGAGTGATTAACAAGAAAGGCAGGGGGGAATTGAAACAAAGATCAGATTTATAATTTGAATCAGTAAGATACAAGTGATACACCAAGACCACCAAATGTGGCAATAGATTTGAGACAATTTGACACTCACAGGACATATTGAAGGCAACCACCCCACCCAAAACAGGCGAAATCAGCGAATAACCTCTTTAACTAGATTGTGCAAAACTGGTTGGCAAAACAGAGATTAGTAGAGGGAACATAATATTCTGCAAAGACACAAAGATGATGATGTTATGGAGAGTCATGATCGCCTGCGTACTGATGGTGCCAGGAACATAGGAAAAATCAGCCTTGCGTATTTTAGCAGTACATTATATACGGTAAAATGATGTTATTTTGTGTTTGATAACACCGTTTTGAAGTAATCTAAAAATTCTTCTGATATAATCAAAAATTAATTTGCATACAAATGTTTCCGATGTTATATGCCTACATTTATCACTTCAATTAAATCAGGTATTTTAAAAAATTTTATTTCTATTTACATTCCATTTTGTTAATATTTGGATAAAATAATACCGGGGTTTAGGGCTTTAATCTATATTTATAAAGTTGTAGCCTCTACCTGTTTTGTTTGTGTTGTAATGTCTTCCTTCTAATGAGTCAATTATGGACTAATGAGTCAATTATGGACTAATGAGTCAATTATGGACTAATGAGTCTATTATGGACTAATGAGTCAATTATGGACTAATGAGTCTATTATGGACTCTTCCGAAAGGCAGAGTTTCGTCCAGGTTCTACGTTTATGCGGATTCTGCGGGGATTTTTTGCCGAGACTACGTGTTCGGAATATCCACGTTAAACTCGGCCTTGTGTCACATATATCCCTCGTGGGGTATGGGGGCTGTTAAATATTAACGGTGATATAGATTGTACGCTGGTCAACCGACACACACTGCCAAGTCGTGTAACACACTTCTGTTGTATTTACTGTTCAGTACACTATTTATCTGCAACCTCTTGTTTTGTTATTTCTTAACCATTTACTTGCTCCCGACATTTTGATTTCGAACTTCTCCTAGTATTTGTGAGATAAATCCCCATAGACATATATGTTCTGAAACTACATTACAAGGGCACTTGGATAAGTATATTTCATTTGAATCAAATGGGGTCACCAGGGGTCACAATCAAACAGACACACCGATTTTTTTTCACTTTGATATAAATTAAATATGAACAATGGAGTGAATCGTAGGGTACTTGGATAACCAATTTTAATGTTGACCAAACGGGTACCCTGGGAACGCAAACTCCCCACTGAATGTTTTCTCTTTGATTTAAATTAGATTTGAATTAGAACAAGCAAATGACGTATCAAAAATATAGAAGGCGAAAGCCAGAAGATGGAAGACACATCGCCAAGTTCATTGGACAATAATGAAATGCAACATTTTTCTCCAAAATTTACAACAATGTTTTAAAATCAATCATTATTTCCTTTAAAAAATGAGTTACACCCAAAAGGCGCGGGTAATTCGGCTAGTTTAATATAAAAATTATGCGCTTTACTTCGTTTCTCTTAAAGTGTGTTGATATTTGGTGTGTGAATGCCAAAGATTAATGTCTGCAGGTCATGTTTTGATGTTACTTCGGCTATCTATTACTACTATTTTGGGAATAAAGGGAATTCTTTTTACCCCGGAGTTGTGTCGTGTTTTTTCATATCCTCTCTTATTGCTTGCAATGTATTTTTCTTTAAATTATTCTCAAACGAACTTCTATCAATGTTCTTCGGCATAATTAAGACGTGTGTAAATATCACTATTCGTGACCGTTCGAAGGCTTTCTTTTTACTTATGTGGTAGACGTTTTGTCTTTTATTTCTTTGGGGGTTTCCTATGTTTAGACTTAACGAATAAGCAGCATTTAGGGTAAGAAAACATTTTGTATTGTCATAAAATTCTGAGTATAACATTTTATTATGTATATAATACATATCTATCTATCTATCTATCTATCTATCTCTCTCTCTCTCTATATATATATATATATATATATATGTATATATATATATATATATATATGTATTTATATATATGTATATGTATATGCATATATATATATATATATATATATATATATATATATATATAATCAGAAGTCAATTTCAACTTACAAAATGCCAATCTGGTATCTATTCATATATATGTGTGTGTGTGTGTGCATGTGCATCTGTGTCTGCGTTTATATAGGACACATTATTATTTAGTGACACTATAGTAATCATACATCTATATTATTAATATTTATATTATAAATATTATTATTACAGAGTAAGAATATGAGATATAATGGAACCGTGTTTCTTCACTATGTTAGGTATTATGGCTCACATGTCCCTTCCTTTATTTTTATATTTGAACTGCCATATAATTTTTGGGGAAAGATTATGTCGTCATTCACCTTTCATTCAGTATGATTTTCAATGCTGATTTTCTTTTCTTTTCCGTGATGACACTACCTTTTACATACACAACCATTTAATACATTTGCTGTTAGAAGAGGAATGGGATGATGTTTTTCGCACGGTGATTTCTGAATCAACGAAGCTGCAATCCTAACTTGGATCATCAATTCAATATCTACGTCGATAACTCTTAAATTAAATCTTCAACGAAATGTGTGTACCTAACTTATTATTTTGGTTGATGCAATAATATTTTAATTATATATTAAAATCTCTTAATGACGGTAATCTTTAATGTCATCATTAATATCAGGATATATTATTATTCTTTTCTAATAGAAGATCTTACACATGTTGTGTGTTATTATTTAAATTAAAACAAATGAATTCAGAAACTCATTTTATCTAAGTATAGAGCGTCAGAAATAATACAAAGGGCTGCTATATTCTGTGAAAAAAATATCACGAAATATATTCGTTAAACTAAGCTTAGTTGAAAGCCAACGAATATTCTTTATTGAAACTTTAATTTATTTATTTACCGCTTGGAAAATGTTTCTTGTTTCTAAGAAGAGACAAAGCATAGATTTTTCAATGTCGTTTGAGAGAATTTGCCTTTCATAGGCGGAAAAATTGTTTTTCCCTTGTCTCGTTTTGACAACATTTTTGGCATTCAACCTTCGATGAGTGTCATGTCATGCTTTACAAAGTATCGCTTCTAACTAGGGCAGAAAACACGCACGATCGTACACGCATACACGAGCATAAACTCACTATCGCTGACTCGCACGCACAAATTCGTACACACAGATGTAAATATCGTATATTTGGGCAGCAATCCGTCTTTTATAAATGTTTTATTGTATGTAAATGGAAATGATAGTGTTATTTTTTATGCCGTTTTTTCGAATGCCGTTGTTTCATCTGAAGGGATGCTAAATGAGTGTAAAACCTCTCCGTAATGAGGATGCTAAGCACTTTCTTCAAGTTCATTAGACTTTTCCGATCAAAGAACACATCAAGTTTGGAATGAATACTAATAAAGCACTATTTTAAATCTGAACACTAAATTTGAAAGCATATTATCAGGAATTCCTTGAATATAGCTAATTCAATGAACGCGCCTTCTCGAGTTATCGTTTTCCGCTGGAATGAAGTGGCAATATTTTTTTTTAGCTTATCACCCCAAGCAAGGCTGGTGGCAACTAACACGCATGGGTTACAGAAGGGTTGGAGGAAGAGCAGATAGGAGTGGTAAAGGAGAGGATGTGGAGAAAGAGAAGGAAGGATAGTCGATCAAGGCAAGGGGGTTACAGAAGATTTGGAGCGAGAGCAGATAGGAATGAAAGATGAAAGGAAGTGGAGAAGGGAAGTTGATAGATCAAGGCAACTGGAAATGACGATTGACGCTACACTTAAACCGTTGGAGATTGTATTTGTCAGGGAAACAGTAATAGGGAAGGGAGTTCCATAGGCGTGATGTGCGAAACATGAAGCTATTGGAGTAGAAGAGACGTCTACATCTAACAGTTTCAACGGTGAAGGGGTGGGAACGGGATGCCAGCCTCGTAGGACGTTTAAATTCATGAGGCCTAGGGACAAGCTAAAGCAAATCCTCGGAGCAATTACCGTGAAAGTACTTGTAGAAAAGGCAGAGCGATGCAACATCGCGTCTGTGAGAGAGCGACTGCAGACGAGATGACAGATCAGGGCCAATCACATTGCATATCCATCTCTGGATCTTATCAAGAACCCTGAGGCAACCAGCAGGGGCCCCAGACCATAAATGGCAGCAATACTCCATGCAAGGGCGAATGAATATTAAATTAATTTCTAGGTTTGATGAGTAGGAAGTTAGTTCAATGTGTTGTGCTAGACAGTTTTTCACGCAAGAATATATCTTACATATTTATATCTACTCTTCCTCCATGCATTGAATATTGCTGTCACTTCGGGTTTGGTGCTTCTGTTATGCATATAGAGGTTCATGCAAAATAACAAAGAACAATCTGTAATGTCATTGATCCTGACCTGGCATGTCGACTTCATCACTTTTCAACGTCGTAACATAGCTTCATGGATATTTTAAAAATTAAAGCGGACTGAAGAAACACAAAAGATATTCGTTGGAATCGAAGAAATGTGCACTGAACTGTTATGTAATATCAGTTTTATTATATGTCAGTGAATGCTGAAGAATGACCTTACATATAAAAAAGTATCAACGGAAATGTGATTCAAGAGAAAGATACTGAGAATATCATTAACCAAAGATGTGAGCAACGACAAAGTTCTAGAGACAATGACAACAAAAAGGAGACATATTCTTAAAATCAGGAAGAAAGAGTTGGGCTTGCTTGGGCACAAAATAAGGAAACTGGGTGTGGAAAATCTGATACTGGCAGGACGTATTGAAGGAAAGACGCATATAACTAAGTGTTATGGGACCTTACCTATAACGACAGAGTGAACTCTTCCTGACACTATGAATTTTGCGCCTCTCAAGAGACGAGACGGAATCGAGTCGAGCCAATAGTAGTTCACTCCAAATCAGACTGACAGTCACACTAACACTTTCCACATCTTGTATTATTAATTCGTGTAATATATCTGTGTTATTTCTACTCTTGTGTCCGTGTTGTTCTTCCTTGGTCCTAACTTGGGCCATAACATTATTATTAAACACTTAGTGTGAAATCTTGGGAAATATAATGTAGTTTATTTCGAAAAGTATCTCGGTTTCAGTTATTTTACTTCTGCCATAATGTAGTTCCCCTCTGCGTTTTCTACAAAAAATTTCATTGTAATTGTTGCGAGGGAATTTCCGTCAGATTATAAATTGCAGCGCATTGCTAGATTGCCATTAAAACCTCATCATTTTACAGATGAAATGGCTACAATTAAACGTATGATCTATGCTGTTTATTTTATTGCCCTGCTCACTTGAAGAATTCTCTTCAAGCTTTCGAGTCATCTTTGATCTTCAAAAACGTAAATGTCATGTGAATCGTTATCTTGTCTTTATAATTTCTGTTCTCTTATTGTTCTCGTTCATAAATAATGTTTTACATTTTCTTATATTCATTCACACACCATTGTGCCTTAATGACTTTGTTGTATTACTTATGATGAAATTATTATAAACAAAATTAAGGACATTTCCTACACCCTTTTAGCTTACACACCAAAGGATACCTGTAAGAATATTGGACAAACCAAATAATATCTTATGAGATTTTCATTGTCTGAATAAGTAATATAGGTACAGTCTGTTTGAAGGTATTATGCAAATCACATAAATCTCAATAACAATAATTTGCTTTGATAATTATTTGTCAAATTTTGCGAGATTAGTTTAGAAGAGAATTGTCGATTACGTGATTTGATTTACAATATCAGACTAATATATATATATATATATATGTATATATGTATGTATGTATATATATATATATATACGTGTGTGTTGGTGTGTGTATTTAGGCAGCAGTCCTTCTTTCATGCATATTTCATTCAATACCACAGAAAACGTGCTTTGATTTAGTTTCTTATACAGTTTCTCTTGTGATATAATAATGTTTCTTTTTCAGATGATGAATTATATAAAAACGGTCCGAATGTGCTTTTATTTCGATTTATTTTGCCTATAAATTTAGACATCAAAGGATGAAATATATTAACTGTTAAATAAGAAATACTTGGTTGTATGTATGCATTTGCATAATGTTTCCATTGTTCAACATATATATATATATATATATATATATATATATATATATATATATATATATATATATATATACACACACACACACACACACACACACATATATATATATATATACACACACACACACACACATATATATATATATATATATATATATATTTGACTTTTTCATTTGTTTTTAAACGTTATTTTTTATCTATACTCATATTCGAGATCTGTTTACTTTTTTTATGAAACACTATTTTTTAATTAAACGGTAGTTTTCACCAACTAAATCTACCGGCCTGAATATTTGAGAAATCTTGTCAGAAATATAGGCATCCTCATTTTTTTCTGACAAGAATTTTCGAATACATACATACATACATACATACATACATACATATATATATATATATATATATATATATATATATATATATATATATATATATATATATATATATATATATATATGATAATTCAATTTTCAAGTGGGCAGTGACTGACAAGAACTGTCACTTGCATGCTGTATAAAAATAAACAGATAATCGTTTGGCAAATATCATAGACAGTTTTCTATTTTTATTAGGTACGTTGATCCTTCAAAACACCGAGCCAAGATGTCTGTGCATTAAAATTCAGTCTTTGCAAAGGGAGTGGATTGGTTTATTTTTCAATTTTTTATGGTGAGGTATTAAGATTAATCATTATATTAGAAGTTCTGCCGGCCAAACTAGAAGACCAAATCTACCACTCAGTTTAACCCACAGCTGTGTTACGTTACATAGTTTCATGTCTTTTTCAAGGGCATTAGTGTCAAACTTAAGTTCAGGACCTATAAAATTTCCTTTGAATGTTGTCAACTGACCAAATGTGTTAACTTTATTCTATGATAGATCGAATTCAACACTTATACTATTCTTATTGCAAACATGTTTAATTATTATTTAAAATGAATAATTATTTTAATACTTTAATAATATATTATAACACAATTAATATATTTTAAATATAATGTATAACGCTATAATAACTGTCTGCAGAAATCCATTGTAAATTGTCAGATCCAATATTACCAGAATAAAAATTCCTAAGACTTCCATTGAAATAATATTGAGTGAAAATTGGAAGTTACAGTAAAACATCAATTTAATGGAACACGATTTAAGGAATATCTTAAATAATGTTCCACTCATGAATTCCATGAGGTAAGACGAATTGAATCTATTTTTTATTGAATGAATTTGTTAATTTGGATATCAAAGAATTCAGCGAGTCCCTTTAAAGTTACTGAGTATTATCACACTAACAGCTGAAACTGTGTGGAAGTGGATTATTTATGCATGAAATATGAAAATATTCTATGTTTCGCTATCATAACAAAGTAGAATATTAGTTTTCTATCACCACATCGAAATATGATCTCAGTAACGGTAATGGAATTTAAATACAATGGTTTGAATTGATGTTTATACAGCTTGACGCAAATTTGTTCAGTTGCATTTTGACCGCCTTGGATTTAAGGAAAGTCTGTTTGTTTAATGTAGGGATATACACGTATTGCATTTTCCTTACACATAGCGGGACTTAGCATAAAACATCCTGTATACTCAAAAGAGAAATAAATTCTGCACGAAGCGTACACAATGAAACTAATTTATATTGTTTTATTAGAAATATATTCTGAATTGAATAAAACTTTAACCATCTTATAACTTATTTTCGCCAGTGTATATATATATAGGGTTCGATGGCTAAACTGTCGTCTAAGTGACTCAAAAATGTAAATAACCAAACAACACTGAGAATCTCATATTAACAGATAAGTCATGGCATCCAGACGTCTTCGGAATATCTTGCAACATTTCTAGACCGTCTCCTCGTTTAATACCGTCATAATCCTTAACTTCATTTTATTTTTGGTGTTATAATAAGTTTCGTTTTTTGCTAATCAAGGGGCTTGCATTCTGAGGATTTAGGTGGCCAGATGTAAGGTGGCGTGTAGTCGCAGAAATTGTCTGACAGCCATAATTAGATACTCCTGGTTGTGTTGCATGGTTCTGAGTCCTGGTGTCAGACATAGTTTCTTCCAGCAGCTACCCTCTTCATCCAGAGCTGCAATGCCTCCACAAGTCACCATGTAGGACTCGGTCTTGAGTCTGAGGCCCTGACCAAAAAGTTCGGGATTTCCTTTTTTGTTAGAACGATCAGAGTGACTTTTCCTATCTACAGTGCGATCGTAATAACCGGTAGACTCATCCAACTGTTTCCTAATTCTCACCACTTTCCTCTAATTGAGACCCTAACACTCTGAGATATTCGACTTGGAGCTTCCGGCGTTTCAAAATTTCTGTTGGACTGAATTGCATCAGGCTGTTTTTTTTCTCACAGATGCTACCTAACTAACCCTACTATAATGTGAAATCGCCCAAATTAAAAACAAACAACCCGCATTCGTGAAATGAAAAATATAAAATGGCGACAAATTACCCATAGTACACTGCATTTATATGCGCGAAACATTCTAATTCTGTGTAAATATCTTACACACGGCATCAGCGATAAGATCAGCGAATACTTGAATTCATACGTTTCTCAAAACTTTAGGATATTGCTAAGATCTCACTTGGATAACATCAAATTCTTGACAGTGACTGAAATTGTCAAATATACTTAGACAAATACAAAACGACATAGATCTGAATACAAAGCGCAAATTTTATACCGATGCACAAATGATGCAAAAGTTAGAAAAAGAAAATAAAACTAAACAGAAACTTTAATATTTAAAAAATTACTATATATATATATATCTATATACATAAATATATATATATATATATATATATGTGTGTGTGTGTGTGTGTGTGTCTGTGTTTGTGCCTGTGTGCGTGTGTGTGGATATGTGTTTGTGTGTGCTTATTATCATTATTTATATTTTAACGTTATTTTTCTTGGATAAACGTGTTTGCGTTGCTATCCGTTATCTTCGCTTTATTTTCTTTTGCATAGAACTGAAATTATTAAAACCTCTATATACCGAGAAGTCCTAAAATGTCAAAAAAGGAAAACACTGATTGCAGTGTTTTAGCAAATACTCTAGAATTTTCACTTATATTAATAAGTGATAATATAATAATAAGAAATCCATTAAATAATAATATACTCAACTCGTGGCATGGTTTTCAGTAACTTTCCAAAATTGCTGCTGCTGATATCACCTCCCCAGTTCTATAACATTATCAAGTCCCTTTCCCGAAACATCGATCAAAGTGAGAACCAAATCCGGATAATCTGGTCGAAAAGCGAACGTTCAAAACATCGGGTCTGTACTCCAATGCGTGTGACACCCAAATACAAAAGGGCATTTGAATAGCTCAAGATATCTTCCAAAAATTAAGAAACAGGAAAATTTCTTTAGAAACAAAAACGAGAATACTGAACGTTTATGCCCTTCTATATGGCAGTGAATTCTGGGCACTCAGCTTCACCCGTAGAGAAAAAAAAATGATGCAATAAAAGCTGCACCTTTACATTCCGATTATTAACTTGTGTTACACAACATGATATTGTTGCCACGTGGTATAACAGACATTTAAAGGAAAATACGCACGCTATTAACTAGTAATCTCCTTCACTTCAAATTTGCGCTTATATGGAATGATCACTTGTACGCGATTCACGCGTTTTCCAAATTTATTGATATTATTATTGCAAATAAGCTGAAGAGTTACGAAGATCTCGGAACGAACCATTTCACAGAACTTGCACAAAATACAAGACACGGTAAGTTACTTTGAAATAGTTGGTCGGTCCGAGAATCTATAATCGAATATTTCAACCCGATTTAAATGAGGGAAAACCAAATCAAATGTGCTTTCGACGCATGCACACAGTTTCTTAGACTACTTCTTCATGCCAATTTCTCAGGAAAATTCATTGCAATTGAGAAAAGGTTCCAGTGTTTTGTAATTTTTTACACTAAAACATTTTTCTGCTCTATAATACTTTTGTTTGACATGTCTCTTCAGAACGTAGGCGATCATGACACTCCACATCTTTCTCTGCTTTGTAGATCATAATAATTCTTGTCTTCTTATTTCTCCAAAACTCTGCCCTGTCATCATGAAACACACTGTTTTATGGTTCATTTATACCTTTTATTTTTGTATTTATTGCTATTATTATTATTATTATTATTATTATTATATTGTATTATATATATATATATATATATATATATATATATATATATATATATATATATATATATATATAGATAGATAGATAGATAGATAGATACATATATTAATATGTAGATATCTATGTGCACGTGTTTAGGTTTATATTTATATATATATATATACATATATATATATATATATATATATATATATATATATATATATATATATATATATATATATATATATATATATATGTGTGTGTGTGTGTGTGTGTGTGTGTGTGTGTGCGTATGTGTAGAAATATATATGTGTGTATGTGTATATATATGTTGTGTTTGTTTCTTTTGTTTTGTTTTGGTTTTTCCGCCATATCAACCTCAATGAGTTATTTAATGCCGACGAATTTTTTTATTGTTGGTAATATTTTTTAAAAAATATATTTCAGGGAATATTTTTTCTCAAATATTCCATTTTGGGTAATAATTTTCTTTCATATATGTATCACTGGTAATACCTTTCAATTTTTCAAAAATATGTATAGCTGGTGATATATTTTTTTCTTTTTCTTTTTTCCAAAAATATATTGCTGGTAATATTTGTTTTTCCAAAATGCATTGCTGTCAACACATGATTTTCAAAAAGGCACCGCTGGAAACATTTGCTTTTCAAAAATGTATTGATAGTAATAATTTTTTACAAAGTATTTTTGGTATTTAAACTTATTTGTACACTTTCATAGTGTTTTGACCCCAGTTACAATTCCATTGAATAAGGTTTTATTAAAAAAACATATAGCTGGTAATATTTTCCTTTTTTAAACGTATAGATGGCAATATTATTTTTTTACATCTATAGCTGGTAATATTAATTTTTTTCAAAAATGTATAGCTGGTAATATTTTTCAAAAATGTATAGCTGTTAATATTTTTCGAAAAATGTATAGCTGGAAATATTATTTTTCAAAAACGTATTGTTGGCAACATTATTCCTTCGAAAACTTATAGCTAATAATATTATTTTTCCAAAAGCCAATAGCCGGCAACGTTATTTTTTCAAAAACGGTCTTTCTGTTGGACAGAGTTTATCGCCATACACAGTATGCGGATGTAGTTTATCGTCGTACGCAGGACGCGGATACAGTTTATCGCCGTACCCAGGACGCAGATGCAGTTTATCATCGTACTCATGGAAGCGGATGAAGTTTATCGTCATACCCACGGACGCGAATGTAGTTTACCATCATACCCATGGACGCAGATGTACTTTACCGTCATACCCATGGACGCGGATGTAGTTTACCGTTATATCCATGGACTCGGATGTAGTTTATCGTCATACCCAGGATGTTGTATATAAGTTGTATGTGTATGTGTATCTTCATGTTTATATATATATATATGTATATATATATATAGATATATATATATATATATGAATATGTGTGTACGTATACATGCATATATGTATGTTTCTATGTTTTATTTTCTATTTTTTATGTTTATCATCATAGTATATAAATATTTCTCACATATAAATTATATATTATTATTACTAACTCTAGTATTATGATGTTAATGATTATATGATGTTACTGCTGGTAAAATAAACAACATCTTAATCCCTTCTTCAGCGAATTTTATTTGACACTTTAGTGTAGCTCTGTTTTAAATTTAGCCTTCTCTTTTCCTTACCTTCCCTTACACTTTATATGGATTCTTTTATTTTTTTATTTCTCCTTTCATAATGTAAGACCCTCCATAAATAAAATTAGGTTAATTCATTTTTGCTATTTTTTTTATCTTTGATTTTTTTTGTATTTTTTATTTCATTTTTGTATATCTGACTTTCTAGGATATCTTGATTCCATTTAATAAAATGTAGTCGATCTATTGAGGGAATATTCTTATATTCATCGAAATAAATTTATTACTGACTGTAGATATTTAATTTTCTTTTACTAATTATTATTATAACTTGATCTGTATTGTACACTGACCTCTCATATGTACGGAAAAGACTCCTTTGGAATAATCCTTATCAGTATATATATATATATATATATATATATATATATATATATATATATATATATATATATATATATATATATATATATATATATATATATATATAAATAATTGTACATTTTCCCTCATTGTTAGCAAAGCTCTCAATTTCATTCCCATAGCAATTTTCAGATGGTGACTGAAAAGTGACCGTCATCCTTCAAAAAATATTTCAGTAACTGACGATTGCATTTGCTACCCTCGTGAGAGGAAAATTATTAATGAATATAGGTCTGTTATTATACATCGGCCACCATTTTATTACCCTAGCACTCAATATTCGATATTATATATATATATATATATATATATATATATATATATATATATATATATATATATATATATATCCATACATATATTATATTATATTTATATATATAAAAATATATATTATATATATATATATATATATATACATACACACACACACACACACACACATATATATATATATATATATATATATATATATATATATATATATATGTGTATATATATATATATGTGTATATATATATATATATATATATATATATATATATATATATATATATATATATATATATATATATATATATATATATATATATGTAAGATAGCGAGAGAGAGACAGAGAGACAGAGAGATAAAGTGGAGAGAGAAACGATAAAATTTTAGCAGGAGGAAATTGGCATTACTATATTATTCTACTTTATATCATGTACGAATCAGTTTCATTTTTTAATAATATCACCTGTATATTCTAACAATTGAAAAAATTATTTTATCATTAAAATATGCACCTATATTTAAATGCATATGTAAGCATGTATTATTATAAATGACTACTGGACATGAAGTGGGGGTTCATTTTGCTTAAATAATAAACTGATCCTGATAATTTTATAACAACTTAAAAATATATTTAAAGATATATCGGTTGAAACATTCTAACAATAGTCATAATATAAACATTTTATTTTTTATTAAATGTGCCATTTGCATCTGAAACTTTTCATGTTTACTATCTTCTATTTTTCACATAATATATTCATGGGCTTAAATATTATTACTCATAAATCCTATATAACTTTTAATAACAACATTCTTTAATATATCAAACACTTATAGGTTTTATTAGATGATTGAAGATTACAACATATTTATGCCAGAAGACTAAATAAACGCAATAGATAATGAAAATAGAGACAATTTTCGAAGAGAGACACGACATTGTTGAGGGAAATTGTACATTTCATTACAAAAAGAACTATTTCGAATCTATACTATGAGCTAGAGTTTGATATATTGAAAAGTATTGGATGTGCTGACAAAACCAAAGAATATATAAAACTACAGGTCTGGGAAATTAGACGTATATGGAATAACTTTCAACCGTTTTTTAACTCACATTATTTTTTAACTGAGCTATTGCCTTTGATACTCTGTAATAACGATGGATTTCTTTACCCATTATACAACCTCTTTTTTCCTATTGCAAATGTCAAAGAACCGGATTCAATAAAGCCTTGCATTAAAAAATCATTTTTAACGTTCCAGCAAAGCTTAATATATTATTCTTTTTTCCCTTTCAGTCTAAACTCAGTAAAGTGTGTTTTTATATTTTATTTTATCTCAAGAAAGCTTTTATATGGATATGTTGAAGGCCGTTCTGTTATAACCTCCTATCGTTTCGTTTTGACTTTGTAATAATTAAATATTTATTGCCCGTTAACATCTGGTACAAAACCGGCCATGCCATATTATACAAACAATACTAGGATCTCTGTAAGTGTTTCGTTCCATAATTCACGTAGAATCCATTTTGTTTTTTTCATATGAATCATACCAGATCTCATGACTGGAGATTTAATAAAATGTGTGTACAATTCAATAATTTTCTTGTAGTGTTTGAAATTTGCTAAGAGGCTATTTAATTATAATCCTAATATTATGAGGTCTTCAAAGAATGTTATGTATAATAGTTAGATTGAGTCATCAGAATCAGGAATATATGAAGTTAGACATAGAATAATATTTCAGGAGAAATGTCCTTTTTGACGTACCTGGTCTATTGTAATGTGCACAAACTCTGGATATTTTGATATTGGGGAAAGAATGTGAACCATACAATAAATATCTCATTTTTACCGTAATAAAATAATTCAGTGGCAACGGAACTGCGGATATACATGGATATAATGTTGTTTTATTTACTATGAAGTCAGATCTCAATAGTATGCCTGTTTTTGTTACTAAGGCAGTTGCTAGCCTCTGGACTATGTACTTTTAATTTCAGTCAAGTAATTACAATTGTCATGGTAGATCTGAATGACAATGCATGTAAAGAGAAAGATAGGTACATAGTTGATAATCTCGAACTAGTGAATCATAAGGGACACGGAGACTAATCGTTCCAAAGGTGTACGCCGAATAATCAGGTCGTAGTAAACATGTGGTTTAAGAAAGAACCCAAAAAGTGTATGGTCACGGAGAAGCCTAGGAAGATGAATGAAATATCAGATCTCCAATTTAACTATCAATAAAAGGTTCAGAAATGCAATTTCACACTGAAGAACATGATGAAATACTGAGTGTGAAGTGATCACCTTCCAGTACTATGAGAAATTATAGTGAAACTTCGGAAATTGATGAGGGCCAAAGTAACGCCGAACCTGCAATAAGAGAGACTGCTGAATGACAAGAATACAATAATAAATATATGGAGAATGTTAAAGCAGATACAATGGAAAAAGAAAAATTTAAATGGATAGTGAGCGAAAGTGAGAAGACAGGATTAAATATAATTGGAAGGAGACAGGATTAAATATAATTGCGAGGAGACAGGATTAAATATAATAGCGAGGAGACAGGATTAAATATAATAGCAAGGAGACAGGATTAAATATAATTGGAAGGAGACAGGATTAAATATAATTGCGAGGAGACAGGATTAAATATAATTGCAAGGAGACAGGATTAAATATAATTGCAAGAAGACAGGATTAAATATAATTGCAAGGAGACAGGATTAAATATAATTGCAAGGAGACAGGATTAAATATAATAGCAAGGAGACAGGATTCGTAGTTGTTAGAAAAAAGATAAATGGTAGAACAAAGCGTTCAGCGAGTCCGGGTTAACTTATTCGGTATTTGCAAACTATCTGTTGAAATTGAGCGCATTACTTATGCATGAAATATGAAAATAATCTATATATACTCTATATATATAAATATAAATGTCTTTAAATAAATTGTCGGGCTATGTCCAATTCTAAAATATATGACGTCATTTGTTTACATTCGATACGCTAGAGCAGATATGAATAGAAGAGATTCATGGAAGATTTAAGTTTAAAGATAGTAAAATCGACTTGCTAACCAGACGCTGCTCTGTGGCCGAAAGGTTAAGGCACATCACGCGAAATGATGGTTCCGTATAGGATACAGGTTCGATTCCTGTTGGAGAGCGAAAATTTTCTATGAAAATTTCTCGGACATTCAGGCCGGTAAATGTTATTTAATACTGTTTATTATAAAACAGAGCATTTGCTTAAATACATGTATCTATAAAAAGAACGTTAAACATAATATAAATGTCTTTAAATATACTCTATATATATAAGAATTAAGCTCACTTATTTATTATATGACTTTAGTGATGCATCTCTATCTATTTAAATGCCCTTCCACATTTTGGTTTCAGTTTCCTTGGCGTAGTGTCTATACCTAGAATATATACATAAGCATCCAATTCACACATCTAATTGACTGGTTTCATTCATTACCAGTATTAAAGATGTCGCAGACATCTTTGTCATAATATATACGAGGGTCATTCAATAAATAAGGTGAACTTTTCCGTATAACGACTTCTAATACAGATAAAAGCTTACATTTTTTTATTTTTCAACGTAGTCTCCTTGCATTGTCACACATTTTTCCCATCTGTGCACAAGCTTCCGTATTCCCTCAGCGTAAAAATCTTTGGACTGATGTCTCAGCCAGTCGCTCACAGCACTTTGGACTTCATCGTCACTTTTAAATTTCGAGCCTCTCGTGACGCTTTCAAGGGACCAAACAGGTGAAAGTCTGAAGGGGCAAAGTCTTGGCTGTAAGGGGGATGAGGGAGCAGTTCCCAGCCCAGCTCGTTGATGGTCTGCACCGTTTGGGCTGCTGTGTGAGGCCTTGCGTTGTCATGATGCAAGATGACTCCTTCTGACTGATGGCCCCTGCGTTTGTCCCAACAGATAAGATCAAAGTCCTTACAATGTCATCCACTGTCACCCTTCTGTCAGACTGAATGAGGTCATTGACTGATTCGATCACCTCAGGAGACTTCACTTCTGTAGGCCTCCCAGGTCTGTCTTCACCATCATCACTGCTCCGTCCTTCTTTAAACAATTTAGCCCACTTGTAGAATTTTTTTTGCTGAAACATATGGCACCATACACAGTTGACATTCTACTATGAATTCCAACTGGTTTGCACCCTTCAGCAACCTGATAACTGACCGCTGTTCAATCCTGGAGCATGCTTCTTGGTCGTCCATTTTTGTTAATCGCCAAAACTGTCAAAGTTTTTTTTTAATCTGCAAAAGAAATTCAATTCACGTGAAAAAGAAGTAAAACAAAAAAAGTAAAATAAATAAGAGTAAGCTTCTATCTGTATCAGAAGTACTTATACCGAAAAAGTCACCTTATGTATTGAATGACCGTCGTATATTGATAATATATTATACCTTTATAATATTCATTTTTTATAGAAATGTTTAAAAAACACCATATTTTGCCGGCTATAGTAAATGTTGATCGATATGAACCTAGACTTATTAAATAAGTGTAAATGATTTCAATAAGCATTCCGAGTGCAATGTCCAACATATATGGATTATGCAAATAGAACGTTTAGGTTAGTTTTTTAATAAAGGAAGAAGTCTAGAGTTTGGTAATACTTACAGAAATTTAAGAACAGTTACATTATGAAATAAAGTATAATTTCAAAGTGTTAATTTTTTAATTTCCAAAATATATATTTATTAATGAGTAAAATCATTTCCCGTTGATACCCAAAGGTACACAATCATATCACCCCACATATTCTTTCCTTACTTTTTCAACTTCACTGGAAGTCAGTCATTCTAGAGAGGTTGACACTTAAGTGAGAAAAGATCTGGTTTTAAATTTTTTGTTGGTTAGAGAAGAATTGTATTCATGCATTTCAAATGATTACCAATTCTAAGAAAACGCAAAAGACTCGAAGATATTTGAATATGGCTCTTCAATAAATATTAAGCTATTCCTAAAACCCTATTTAAAATATATATTTGAAGGAAAACAGTATTTTTTCTACAACATATGCTTTATAATGTTGATTAAGAAATTATTTTATATTGATCACTCTATTTTAAATGAGTTAACCCCTCAATGTATAGTTAAATACTGAGTATGTTCTTCGGAATTATTGGTTTGCAATATGACTTAAGCGTTTAAAAATTCGACACAATATCTTGTAAGTATAGGAAACTAAACAATGATGTTCAATCCATATTCCATCAGTAAAGAGCAAGCTTCACTCAGAATCTGACTTGACAATTCGACTCCAGTAACATTCTTGCTCTCGTGATGTGACTTCCATTGGTCGTTTCAGCAAATATTTCCTTGTCAATTTTCGTTGTGATCTATTCTTCTTAGGGCGTCGTCTTCAGGAATTTAAGCGAGCTACTAGACTGCTAACTATTTATCATTGTTTTACTGTTGATCAAGATAAATTCAACCAGCCGTTCTATTCTAAAAGTTTATTTTCTTGCAGTTCTCGCCAGTGGAACTACTTTCCGATTTCTTTCATTCTTTCCATTGAAAATCAACAAAAAATTAGATGCAGAATATCCTGTCTTCCTGAATAATGTTCATTTATTCTACTTTTCCTCGCATCTCATCACTAAGATCTTCTCATTCTCTTTCACTCCCTGCACTCCCAGCGCGTGCTAATATCATTATCGCTTTGCTTGGGGTGAAATAATTAAAAATATCAGCTTTGTTCCAAGAACTGTTAATTTGTTGAACAGAATTCCGCGGGGATGTTCCATAAACACGGCAATAACAACCTCTTCATCCCAAGCGCCACGTACGATCTATCCCCTTTGCCATATCTTGAATTTTTTCTACTTCATCTTACATTCATATAATAATTTATATTTAGAACTCAAATTTTTATTTGATCCTGAGCAGTGTATATGGTGGAATTCAGTTAAAAACGAATAAGTAGCCAGTTAGTACTTTACAGTGATTTTGACATTCTCTATTTTCTCCACATTTGTGAGAAAATGCTGAACAAATAAACTTAAGAAATGCAAGATTCCTGCAGATTTGGGTGTGGTAATATTAATTATGTAAACACGGGTAAACAAATTCTAAACAATATATATATATATATATATATATATATATATATATATATATATATATATATATATATATATATATATATATATATATATCAAGTTCATTTTAAAATACTTCAGGAAGACAAAAAAAGCAACGCAATAAAAAAACCAAAAAAGATTTATTTAAAGAGGTCTCGATTTACGAGCTATCTGAATGGTTTGCCGAGTTAGCCTATTTCTCTTGTTCAATGAACACATGAATGATTATACGAATTGCGTGACGATAATGCATGACAAGCGTTGCATTTCATGTCAATTTCGGCATGTACTCAATTGGAATCTTATGCCTGTTTTTCAACCGAGAATTTATCTGTTTGTTGTGGATTGGTACCAGAATAATGAACTGATTATTCTGCTCCGCTAACACCAATAAAAAAAATCCCGGGGGCACAAGGAAAATGGAGGCGCATTATAAGGATCCGAACACTTTCCGTTTTGGTGAACAAAAAGAAGACAGATAAGACAAGATAACATGTAGATTGGTACACCGAGTGAATCAATAAATATCGCCTACTTACATAACACTTATTTATCTAGATTTCTGGGAATAGTTATTTTTTAGGCAGTGTGGTCAACTATTGTTTCACAAATTGCTGTTTACTGTACGCAGAATAAAAGTGGGTTATTGGACATGCCTGATAACCAAAATTTCAGTAGACAAAAGTGGCTAAGACGTATATATCTTCCTATTTAGATAGAGTATCCTTAAGTGTTTTGGTGCAAAGCATCCAGTTATGTCAGTCAAGAAACTTGTTCCTTAGTATCCAAAGGCACATCGTTAAATATTGTACGAATTTCCCGTTAAAATGTGTCTGATTATCTCTCTCTCTCTCTCTCTCTCTCTCTCTCTATATATATATATATATATATATATATATATATATATATATATATATATATATATATATATATATATGTGTATGTATGTATGTATATATATATATATATATATATATATATATATATATATATATATATATATATATATATATATAATTGTGTGTGTGTGTGTTTGTGTGTGTGGGAGCGTATCTCTATATGCATGCATATATATCTATATGTATATATGTATATATATATATATATATATATATATATATATATATATATATATATATATATATATATAGGTATATAATTATATATGTAGATATTTGTATATATATATCTATGTATGTATACATATATATGTATATATGTGTGTGTATGTATATGTATATAATTATATGTTTATATGTGCATGTATATATATATGTATGTGTGTGATTATGTGTGTGCGTGTGTGTGTCTCTCTTTCGCTCTCTCCTGTCTTACTCTCTCTTTCTCTCTTTATTTACTCCGACGTATTTCGAAAACTTTGAATGACCATTTGAAAAAAGAAATTCTGTATCGCTATAGAGCGGAAATCGTCAGAAACATATTCGCTGGTTTTTCAAACTTTCCGGAACATTTGCCCTCTGCCTTTCTCCATTGTTTATTTTCTGGTTGAACATGGGGATTTCATTTCTCAATTTTTGTTTTGTTCTTTTGTTATAAGTAACTAGAAATAAAGAAAATAGACTTATACTGTTTGTTTTTTGACTGATGCCGATCCACACTGCTATGTCTGCCGCATGGATTGTATCATAATTTTTACATCGCAAGAATAAATATCCTTGTTTAAAATCGTACATTTTGATGAAGTCCAGATAATTTTTGCGTGAAATCTGAGTAGGAAAACATTGTTTTTAATCTGTTCCACGTCTGCCTCTTGAGTACGTTTTGGAAAATATAATTTATATTTGGCAAGATGATGCCACGTTGCAAGCAGTTCGTGAAATAATGCAAAAACGTTAGAATTTACAATGATGCATCAGAAGAACTACCTTTAAAAAACTTCAGAATTTAAAACCCTTTTTCCAAAATGCTTATATATAATTTACTTTCTGGACGAGAATGTTTACGACTCACCACAATTTACTCTCTTTTTATGACACAGTTTTACTGTCTTTTTCAATGTCGTCATTGTTCTGCTACCCATTATTAAAAGTGAAGATGACGAGACAAAATAGATTTTATTTTTAATCAAACACGCCACCGGAGAAAATATGTGCTCGCTATGGATTCTTTCAGATTGATAATGAAAGAAAGACAAAATCACGATGAAGAAAAAAAATGCATTGAGTTCTCTGACGACAAGTGATCATCGTAGATTAAATTAATTGGACGGCTTATCAAATGATGATTTAGCCTTGATGAGATTCTATATGTTGGGCTTGTTTGTTTTTTTCTGTATTTGTATTAGAACTGTTTGGTAATGTTGGATTTTAAATCCGGGACTTATTATTATTATTATTATTATTTTTATTTCCTTTGATATCTGTCGTTTACACATTTCTTTCCGGGTCCCGCCCAGGGACCTAAGGTTAGAAATGGCATCATGACACTTTCCACTGCAAAAAAAAAAAAAATAATAATTACATAGATAAAGCCCTTCGTAAAGTGTGGGCTGTACTTGTCAGAACAATTTTTTGTATCTCTTTGAGACATGGACTTCCAGGGATCCTTTCAATCAGCCTACTGGAATCTTTTCCAACCAGTCCAAGGGCTCCACCTACAACAGGAATTGTTGATGTTCCCATGTGCCACATTTTTGAGATTTCTATTTCAAGGTCCTTGTATTTTGACAGTTTTTCGAATATCTTCAAAGACACATTGCAGTCTGCAGGGACTGCCATATCAATAAGGAGGCACTTATTTTGTTTGTGGTCTTTAATAACAATGTCTGGGCGGTTTGCTTTGATTGTTCTGTCAGTGTGTATTGTGTTTATTATTATTATTATTATTATTATTATTATTATTATTATTATTATTATTATTTTATTCTAAAATAAATAAATAATATAAATAAATATAAAGACAGATTGGAGAAACGTATTTTCCTGAAAAGAATATTTAACTCGAAATAATTCATAAATTTAAACTGGTAGTAGTTCTGGTTATTGGTTAATGGATGCCGACAATGTCCTGATATTACCATTGCCATTCATATCGTAAAGTGTCATATATTGTGTTTGATGTAAAAATATACCTACATGCTTTACGGTCAAAAAATGCTATAAAATCTGTTATGAAGTTATTTCTCATTTTTATCTAATGACGATCATTATTTTACGGAATTCCTATGGATTGGCGCCTGGTTACTTTGATTATGTTATGAAGATTGGTTTACAGAAGCCTTCCAGTATTTTGCTGCCAATCATATAGTTCAGTAATCGTACTACTACCAAAAACGTCTAAGGTTGTAAGAAGTGCCATAAAGTTTTCATCTGGTCCTGATACCATACTCATTTGCATATTTGCCAATGTTGACCTAACATCATATTTTAATAATTCCCTGGTTTGTCTATTCTTAGGTTTCTTCGTGTTGTTGACATGGAAGCACTTTTTGAACTATTCCTAGCATCTCGGCTGTTTATTTTTTCTGTTATAATTGTACCTTCGTTAAAATTATTCATTCTACCGAAGTGCAAAATCTGCGCAAATGTCTTTCTTAAAAAATACATTTTTTATGCATTCCTTCTATATCTATGCGTTTTAAGTTTTTCGATCGCAGATCATTTTTCAGTGAGATATTTCAATTTTTCTCCTTGCATTTATTTCTTTCATTTTTTTTGTTTAACATCATGTATCTTACGCTATTCTTGAATATTTTTTATTGCTGTGTTTCGATCAAGAATTTCAGATATCGGGCTCGACATCTTGTCTTTTTTCCATCGAAAGAAGAAAATTTTGCCAAATCTATCAAAAAGACAACGTTACACATTTTACAATACATCGGAAACTTGCACATCAGAACTCAGATCTGATATATGTTTTTATACAGGCTATTAATCAAGCAATATTGGTATTATACAGTGTAATCAAATTAATATTCCATTCATGACTAATGCAGTAAACATGCACACATTTACAGATAGTTTTAATTTTAAATGAAATATAAAGCCTCACATTATTCATAGAAAAAACATCATTCCAACATTTTTCTTCTCTAGTCTCATATAAGTCCGTGAATTTAAGACTTTAAAGTTCTTTTTACAAGAACATTTTATTACTGTTTAATATCCAGCTTCTTGTAAAACAAAAAATATCGACTTTACTAAAAAATATTATTGCCTAAGACGTACGGATAGTGCCATTGTTATAGACGCGGAAATTTGAAGAGATGAATCGAATTAAATTTTCCAATATTTTCTTGTTCTTCACTTCATATTAGCGGCTTGAATGAACGCCATGAGTTAATTTCTCCTTTACTGCTCCAAACGTTGGGTAAACGATGCTAATGATTAATTGAGAACCGAAAAGAAAACAACAAATTAAAGTTGGAGGAACATCGGAAAGCCGTAGTGATATTTGAGACAATGAAATCTGCCATGACTAATCATGTATGATGGGAGAATGGTAGTCATAAGCCTCAGTAGACATGAGTGAAAATGCTGGAAAAGGAAGACAACTGGAGTTTGACGTTTGAAATATTCAGCGCATATTCTAGATTAAGAATACGTCTGTAAGACCGGCATAGGAACTAAGATAGAGGCGCCGCTAATAATGAAAGAAAAAGAACTCAATAGATGCAGCTTCAACAGCAGCTTTAATAAAGGTGAAAGGCGTCAGTAAGTGAAACTTGCATGATAAGCCGTGGCAGCACTCATCAGATGGCGCCACGTTTTACAGGAAGAATTGTGTTACAGGCAATAGACTAGTGGATTAAAACGTTGTTTCGTGTATTTGGTGATATCGTAACAGTAAGTTCAAGCGGTACGCCGGGCAGTGTGTTTGAACTCAGCGAAGAGCAGTAACAGTGGAACAGGAAGCGCAAAATATCCACTACACGAAATACCTCATAATATCCAAGGTTCAATTCGAAATTGCCCGTAGGTTAATCAGATCACATATATGGAAGAAGGTTGGAGAGTATAACGGCTGAAATGTTGAGAGGACAATAGCCCGAATATAAATAATGTAAATAACAAGAAACTAATTCTCTAATGTACACGATAAATAATGTCAATTCATATTAAATAAAAAAATAATTCTCTGAACATCCACTACTTCACCGAATTTAAAAATATATGTCATTATTGATTTAAATAATCTGTTGATATGACTTAATGATCTTGTCCTTCGCCGTATTTAGGATAATACTTTGAAGAAATACAAAACATCCTTACTTTTTTCAGGCACTGACTGTAGCATAATAGAATGTAAAATAATTATATATAAAATGATTTATATGCCAGAGTATATGTGACATAATACAATTTATCTCTAGGGTTAGACTCAAAGGAAATTATACAAATAATTATTAACATGCAATTTTGGTGTTAACATGCATAATTCAATGCATATAATATCAAATAACACAGTCATATTTTAACTATTGAAAGACCTACCGATATTATTAAAATATGCAATAATTAACAATACCCATTTGTTAAGAGATCTGAATTATTAATTATTCAAAGCAATCCATCGCTTCCATCATGTGCTGTTTCCTTTACAAACGTGGACAATCCTTGCTTCATAAAATGTACTGACATTCTCAGCTATAAGCAATGTTTGAGTCTTTAGCATATATTACTGTCTCCTTTCTAGTATTCATTTACATAAAATTAATATGTAGGACATTAAATTTTTCCCCTTTCCCTTTCTCCTTTCATTAGATCATGTTTATAACCGTTCCCAAGTTCTGTTTTCTCATGATATGTCCTAGATATTTCAACTGTATTTCATTGGTATGTTAAATATAATTGTCCTTTCAGTTTGTTTTCATTAAAATCTCAAAGATTCACACATGATCTGTCGATGTTATTCAGAGCATCCTCCGGTCCAAAAACTTTCTCTGTTGTTTCAATACTCTTCTACTACGGTAATGCATTCGTATGCACTACGATAAAGAAAATACTCACATGAATTAACAATCAAATGTAAAGGCCAATATTGAATATTACTTCTATGTAAATACAGGCAAGACAACATATAATCCTAATTTTAGGGTTAAGCTTTAAATGACACAAAGATATGCGATATATATATATATATATATATATATATATATATATATATATATATATATATATATATATATAAGTAACGAAAATCTTAGTAATCAGTATGGATAATCCCAAGGTGTATGAAATCTGGAGAGCTCAATGTTAAGTCAGGGCGCATAATTTAATTTAAAGGAAAAACTGAGCAATTTAATGTTGCATTAGTTATAATTTATTTCACCAGAGATTTTATTTTTCTCTGAATATCCAGAGATCATTTTAAAGTCTGAAGTTCCAGAGAAAAATAAAATCTCTGGTGAAATAAATTACAACTAATGGAAACTTAAAGTGGTCGTTTTTTCTTTAAAATAATACATACATATATATATATATATATATATATATATATATATATATATATATATATATATATTATTATTATTATTATTATTATTATTATTATTATTATTATTTCCTTTTATTTCTGGTATATACACATTTTTTCCGAATCCCACCCAGAGAGCTAAGGTCAGAGATACCATCTTGTCATTTTCAACTATACATTTTTTCAGAAAAAAATACTCTAGGATCACAAATGTTTTACATAGATAAAGTTTTCGTAATATGTAGACTGTATTTCTGAAAACATTTTTTGTATTTCTTTAAGGCATGGACTACCTGTAATCGCTGTATTGAGTTTTTGGGAACCATTTCCAATCAGTCCGAGGGCCCTATTACAAAGGGAATTGTTCATGTCCTTATTTGTCATAATATTTTTACTTAAATTCCAAATCTATTTTATGGCAATTAACAATATTATTAACAAATCTGCAATTGCAAAAATGTTTTAAAAATGCAATATCAAGGAAAATTTTATAAATAAATTGATACAGTAAATTTCCTGTGCCTTGTCTAGAGTAGATATATAGTAATTATTCTGATGATCTTTCACCTCTGTACCTCGATTATAGAAGTTTTATCGCCGTATCATATTATTAGTGCCGTCTGTTAATTTTAAAGTTGGAATTCAGAGAATTAACCTTATGTTCTCTGCTCTATGCTAGCGATTTCTTATCTAGCACTTTTCGTTTGCAGAAACCTCTTCCAGCTTCTTGCTTTGCAGCTTTTCTTTATTTTCAGATTTTACATTGAATGTCAATCCTTATCTTTTGTCTTCTTAATTCCTTTCCTTCGCTGTTTTATCTGTTTAATTATGTTTTCTTTTTCTCTTATTATGAAACACATTAACAGATTGTCTTTTGTGGTTGTATTGCCTTGGTTGGTGTGAAAGGAATTTAGAAATTGTTTTTTGAGCTTTTCAAATTAATATTAATGAAGGGAATTGTAAAAATCAATAACGGCTCCAAAATGGTGGACGGACTATTGCGTACTGGACATTTGCATCCCTTACTATTGCGTCCCTAGACAGATGCGTCCCTGGATAATTGCGTACCTCTGATAATTTCTTTAAGTTACCATTTTTTTAAAAAGTTGTTTAATATAGAAATTTGCATACCAATACCTTTAATTACTCTAAATAAGCAGAAAGTTAGTTACCATAAATAAAAAAGATAGAAAAAAAATTATTTTTTAAAGCATGAGAGAATTAAGCTATTAATTTCAGTTCAATCTAGCAGCGTGTATCACAAACATCTAATAAATTCTGAATCTTATAGATTACATTTTTACTTGGAACCCATAGCTAAATTCTGAAAATCAAACATTGGTGGAAAATATTTGTGGGCGAGGGAAATTACAGCTACCACTATTACAACCGATGAAATAAAAACATACTGGCGATGTGTAGAGCGATTTTGCAATACTTAATCTATCGTTGCATTTTCAACAAAAAAAATTCTTCCGTTCCTTGTTGTTTTTAAAATTATGATTACTAATTATGCTCTTTTCAAAATTTATGGTATTTTTTTAAAGCTTCAGAACATTAACAGAGATACGCAATTATTCAGGGGGACATTTGTCTAGGGATGTATATATCCAATAACGCAATTGCCGGAAATGCATTTATCCGGGACGCAAATAGTCGGTACGCAACTGGCCTAGAACCCTCCAAAATATAATCGTTGATAATAAATTAAATTCTGTGAATGAAAATTTCCTAATAGAATATTCCCCAAATTTCCCTTGGTTTATGGTCAAACGCCCAATCTGGAGACTTCCTAAATTGAGTGTTTTTTTAAATGATCCTTATTTAGATATTCATTAGTTTCTTCGGTGTGGCATTGTCATTCATTAAAATGTTTTCTTTCTGAAAAACGCTTTTCTGCTTTTGAACCATGACACCATATATCGACTTCAAACGTCAATGCCCGTCGAACCATCATCTTAACAGGAACTAAAAGACGTCATGGGCCTACTAGCTAAGTACATTTAATCTCATCCCAAATCATCACACCACATACGCCATTATTTATTTCAGCTTGTGAGAATATATTCCGACTGTAGTGACTAAGACATGAAACGTCAGTCTTCTAACGAAAGTAATTCTCTAAGATGCTGGTCCGAAAAATCAATCCTCATATTTTCCATGTCATTACATTTGAGATTTTTTTAAAAATATGGGCGTATTTCATAGGCTGTCTCATGAATGGTCTACTGCTTTGACACTAGATCAAGAACTCAGAACATTGTGCTTTTCAAGATTTCCTTTTTGTTAGATTGACCAAGCTTTATATAGACACACAATGATTGACTGTTTTACAACTTCCATCTTCATTCGTTAACTGACAGGAAAAAAGAGTATAGACGGTATAATCCTTAACTAGATTATGCAATGGAACACATTACAGATTACTTTGTCTATAAAGAAAAATACTATGAAAGATAGGATGATTGGACATCATATTCATATGTGATCAAAACAACATATACCGAACTTAGAGATTTCCTAAAGTTTTGAAGCAAATGCTGAATATCTCGTATTACACAACATACTGTATCTTTCTTTATATAAATAAATGGCTTCTTGGAAATAATAAAATTTATATAACATACCCTATATCGAATATAGTAAAAGAAACTCAAAACATCATGAAACTGTATTTTAACTACTTCTTTCTAACTGTTTCTCCCAAAGCCATCGATATCTCTTGCTAGAGTGGACAAAAGACAAAGCGAATCGCCTGGATTTTTTGCATTTCGCTTAATGGTCCATGTCTGGAACAATAAATTGTTATTTTCTATATATTTCATGAGATAACTTCGAGCAGAACGGTGCTGCATTTCTTACAGGTTATTCGGATCCAGGACAAAGGTCATTTCCTACTCGTCAATAACGTCAACGTTGAACATGTATCTAAGGACAATGCATTCTTGGAGAAGATTTCTGAACGAGTCAGTACAAAAGCATTGCCTTGAATAACTCTCTCATTTGATAACGTTTTGTCTCTATTCTTGAACGTGCTTACAGATAACATCTATTTTATGTGTCCTTAGCAACGCCTAAATTTCCTGCTGTCTATTTTCACTTCAAATTGCGTAGAACATAAATAATAACTCATGTAACGTGAACAGGAATTCAGCTACGTTTCTGTTTTAGTCTTCAGTATATTTTCTTTGAAATAATAATAAACCTCACAAAAGGTGTATTATATATCCTTTTTTCAAGAACATTGAATATAAGATAAATATTATATGCTAAGAAATGGAGATAATTTATTGAAGTGGTGAACAATGTAAAGCTTTCCCTAACAGAACTAATAATATAGGTGCTTTTTATTTGACCCGAGTTTAAATTATTCCCGTATTAACGTCTTTTAGTAATGCAATCAATCTAATGATGCACGACTTTAATTGTATTCGGCAAACATATAAATACTAAGTAAAAAAAGGAAGACTTATAACGCTTCTAAAAATATATTATTAAATGGTATTTTCTTTCGCAGCTTACCATCATTCTGTCAGTTATCTTAAAGCCAAAACGTAATTTTGTGAGTAAATATTGAATTAACTATTATTTTAGAATAAAAATAAAATCCTACTATTAATACATATGGTGGAGGATGAAACTGATTCTTACATTCCACAGGTGTATTTGTAATTGTATATAACGAACAAGCGTGGAATTTGAACTTGGTACTACACTAACCATTACACGATCCAAAAAATATACAGGAAATAGGACATAAAACCTACTTTCCTTCAGGAAGTGTATAACCTAAGACGAATACTTATAATATTCAATGCAAACATAATATAAAGACGAAACCAATGCATCAAATATTACCACTTTGAGGCTTTATGAGAGAAATTCTAATGCATAGAAATGTCGAAGGACATGCCATATTAACATCTGACATAAGATCGGCAGAGTCCAAGATGAATATAAAGAAAGCAGCAGGTACACAGTGAATTGTAATAAGAGTCGTGTCAGATATAGAAAATATCATATTTGATAGGATTACAGAAGTAATAAAATAAATATAAAACAGCAGCAAAATACCGTCTGAAGACATCTTCATAGCGATCAACAATGCCTGATGAAAATGGATGAGATCTCAATGGCAGTGTCAAATAATGAAGCAGACAACTAACAGATAAGGAAATAGTACTTTTTTCGCATACAAAGAAGATTTGCCATCTTAGAGTTAATAGATACGTTTCCAAAATTCATTATTGACAACCACACATTTTACAGATTTTACACAAATTTAAAGATCAACTTTTAAATGCTGGCCAAATTTTCGGAAAAGGATAAATAATTGATGATTAAACATTTAGTAACATAAAACATTTAGTAACAAAACATAATTTTTACTTTAAATTGGTTTTAAACAGCTTTATACAGTCGAAGCAAGTAAATCGATTCACAAAGGTCAGCAATTTCATCGAAGAATTGCAGACAGAAAAAGAAATATCACTTTAGATTTATACAAACGAAAAGTTCTTTGAATCTTATTTGCTTTTGGTGCGTTATTCACTGACATTAAGTGCTGTTTTGCTAAAACATATTTATGTGCTAGCTAGAGAAGTCCAGTATACAATTCCTATCCTTAACGTAATATTTACTTTTATCCTTAAGATGATATTCATGTTTTACACGTTAAGTAAACAAAGAATTGATTCAAATCCTTGGTTTTACGCCGAATTTCTTAACATCATCTGATAGCTTAATGGATACTTACTTTAAGTGTTACCTTACCGAAAGTCACAGCTTCAACAAAGTTAAGATATTAAACTTATAAGATACTTCTATAAAACGCATCCTTGCTCGTTATGTGATACTCATCCATTAGCTTCAGTATACTCCCATTATATGTTTTACTTAGTTATAAGAGAATTTGCTCTTTTTCTCCTATTCTATCTCACTATCTCTCTCGCATATACACCCATTATCTCTATATCTATATCGATAACAACAAGTAAAATAAAATGCTATAGTTTACTTTAGCAAATCAGAGTTGCGGAGAAATCGTGTCTGCTCGTCAGGAGATTAGATAGTAAATTGTTTATTATTAATGCACTGTTGTTTACTATTGGTAGCTTAACAAGCCAGAAATTGCTTCGCTGAAAAGCTTTATTCTCCTGAATACTCACTGTTCAACACATCTGTCTGCATAATAAAATCTGTATTATGATTATTATTGTTTTATTTCCTCTGGTTTTTGGGGTATACTCATTTCTTTACGTGTCCGGGACATAGATCGAAGGTCAGAAAATGGAGTCATGACATTTTCCACTGAACAATTATGAAAAATAAAATCGCACATAATTTCCACAGGTAAAACCCTTCGTGGGTGTAAGATGTACTTGCGTGTACATTTGTTTTTAATTCTTTAAAGCATGGGCTACCAGGGGTTCCTTCAATGAGTCTATTGGAAATTTTCCAATCGATCCGAAGGTGCCAAATACAACTGGAATTCTTAATGTCCTCACGCGGAACATTTTTGAGATTTCGATTTCTTCTTCTTCTTCTTCTTCTTCTTCTTCTTCTTCTTCTTCTTCTTCTTCTTCTTCTTCTTCTTATTATTATTATTATTATTATTATTATTATTATTATTAACACTTAAGTGAAGATCGCGAATTAAGAAAAGATAAAGAAAAGACAAAATCCAATATTTGACAATTTTAAACAATATTTTCAAGTTATATTTAAATAATATTTTCAAGTATAAATACATATACATCTACAAAATTTATTAGTCTTTGTACAAACTTGTTTGTCTTGTAATGAAAAAACAGCTATACTTGTAACAAACGCGAGAAAACGAATGAAACCCCAACCATTATTATTATTATTATTATTATTATTATTATTATACATTATTTACATTATTCGGACTATTGTCCTCATCTTTGTCGCCATATTTATTACAACGTTTCGGCCGTTGTACGCTCCGGCATTCTTCAGGTGGTTGGAATGTCGAACTGAACCCTATATTCCGCTCACAGGGGTAGACTGTTCTAGTTCCACGTGCCATGTTTAATGGTTGTCAGTTGTCAGTTATCTCCTGTTAATTGTTCCCTCTGAAAGTTCTCCACTGCCTTAACCGGGTATTAAACTCACACTCTTTGGGTCCTGTCACTGGATCTAACCAACTCCTTTACCCACTGTGCCATCTGTCCTTGTGAAAAATTAACAGGAGATAACTGATAAATGACATCCCTTAAACATGGCACGTGGAACTAGAACAGAATATCCTAGTGAGCGAATAGAGGGTTCAGCTCGACATTCCAAACACTTGAAGAAGTCCGGAGCGTACAATGGCCGAAACGTAATAAATATGGCGACAAAGATGAGGATAATAGTTCGTATGATGTAAATAATGTAAATAATAACTCATCTCAGAAATATAGACAGATATTATTATTATTATTATTATTATTATTATTTTTATTATTATTTTTATTATTATTATAATTATTATTATTATTATTATTATTATTATTATTATTATTATTATTATTATTATTATTATGTTTGTATTGTTGGTGGTGGTGATGGTACTGTTCTTTCTGATGTTGTTGTTATTATTTTGGAGTGAGTGGGTATCACGTGAGAATAGTTACAAACATACGCAAAAAAATATACTCATCATGCCACCCGCTGTGAAAAAGTGTAGAGCAGGCACTTGCAACACAGAGAAATACGCGCGAAAAGATGACATGTTTTGATATAAATATTGACTAATCTTGCATGTGAATCCATGTAGAAATAACATCACGTCGAGTAGCCCAGTCAGCTGAGACGTCCACTACCGAGAATGTTCCGATATTTCTAGATCGAATTCCGAATACTTCCTGCTTACCCGCTTCTTATTCTTCTGTGCCAGGTGTCCTTTCAGGAGCATGTCGACAATGGCTCTCTACAATCTTGTCTCCATTGCAACTCTTAATAAACATATTTTTATCTCTCCGAAACCTTGTTCCACGGTTTATTTTCTATAGATCGCTAGGCTGGTTATGCGATGTTTCCTCTGCCACACTTTTCCCAACTCGTCCCTGTGAGTATCAGATTTTCAAGCCTACTATCCGTATTATTTACTCTAGAATTTTCTTCTGTAATGTTAAGTGTCCTTTTTCGTTTACATTTTCGCTAAAAATGTGATGTTGCTTACATGTTAGGTCAATAGATTTGTCAGCGGCTTTCTTTAGAACCACATTTCGATCTCTCTATATCTCTGACATGAGGTATTATGATTACTTACATTGTTTGAACTGTTATCTTCGTTTTCATTACCATATTCACAACGCATTGTCTGCTATAAGCTCCGGCATTCTTCACGTGACTGGAATTTCGAACCGGACGCTTTTTTTCATCCACCAGGGTAGATTGATCTAGTTCCACGTGTCATGTCTCTACCGGATATCTCACTTATTTCCCTTCAACTCAACTCTCCAAGTTATGCTTCTCAACAGCTGAATCCTAGCATTGAAGTCACAACTCTTTTGGGTCTAGCCACTGTATTCAAATTCATACACAGATGTCCACAATGTAAATAATATAAGTTACCACATTGGTGTTACCTAAAGTTTCTTCATCCGTGATATGATTGTCTAGAATTCACTGCCATATGACAGGACTGATAAGACATAACAACTAATTAATTTTTCCTTTGTTTGTAGCGAAATGTTATAATCTATATCTATAAATGGCATTCTGTTAGTGTGTCTGTGTGTTTATCAACTTGTTACCTCATCCTGAGCAAACCGTTGGTCCGATCGGCATGAAACTTCAAACAGAGATTGGAGATCTACGGCATTCGTACTTGACATCGTTGGATTTTTCGATTTTTCTTCCGATTCTTTCCAAAATCGATAAAACCGATAGGGCGTCGAATATTGATTCGAATAAAATTCATCAGTTTTTCAGTGATAGTTTTCACAGATTACAAGTGATATCCACCAAACTCACGTTGAGAAATGTCCTTACTTATAGTTTTCAGGTGCTGTTCTTTGTTTTAAAAAAATTGATATCAGTTATCGGGAAAAATTGATAAAATCAATCTCTTTGGGACATCTGATTCAAGTCCAGTCTAGCAGATTTCTGGCCATATTTTTCAAAAATAACGAAGAATTTTCGGCAAAATTCCCGTTCAGCATAGTATTTACCGACAGTATTGAGATGCTGACTTACATTTTCAATATCGGTTTCAATTATCGGATACAAATCGATGAAATCATACCCCTTTTAACTTCCCATTCAAATTCAGTTTACCTGAATTTGGCGATGTTTTTCGCAACTTGCTTGGGATTTTGATTAACTTCATCGGCTTATTCGTGGCAATTAAAAACTTTTGCGCTGTGAGCTCCTTTGTGACCAACTAATACTTGAGGGAAGTCGATAAAATCATGTCTTCATCGGAATTTGGGAATACTTCTGTTACGCCACCATCCAGTTGATACGATAGGCTCCTTCAACTGATCATTTATCCTACCGCAAGATGTTTCTTACGTTTTTGTTTTCCGTTTGTCTGTTTAACTACATTTTTCCAACTAGCATAAATAATTTATTCAGCTGTTTTACTTAAATATGTGCCTTCCCGATTCTGGCTCACGCTTTGCGATACTAAGTTAGACATTGTACTCCTGCAATTGAGCAACACTAATCAACCACTACTAGCATAACTTTTACCCATTCCGCACAGGAGGGTATGTCTTAGTCTTCGGTCTGCAAGAGCGTCTGCTATGAGGGCAAGAAGATCCCGCCAATACCAGGATCAGACTACAATGCGACTGTCACAGGCCGCTCAACGCAGAGCCTTCACACAAGCCTCACAGTCACAAGAGGAGCGTGCCACCTGCTTGGCTGGGAAAGCTGTCTACAGGGTTTCGTTGCGATCAAGGCTCAAGAACGCACAACGGTCGAGAATGAACGCACAGGGTGCAGCAAACGCTTCCGAGACTCAATCCAGGGAGGCTGCTGCAACAGCGACCGCTAAGCTTGCTGAAACACCGCTCCGTCGGTCTGTTCAAAATGCTACGTATGCTGCCACCACTGCCAGGTCGAGGGCAGCTGAAACATTTGACCGCAGTCTTGCCCGTCAATCTCCGGTTGCAGCTGCAACAGCAAGAGCTAGGGCTGCTGAGACACTGCTCCGTAGGTCGGTTCGAAATGCTAGAAATACTGTCACCACTGCCAGGTCGAGGACAGGTTAAACATTCGACCGCAGACGCGCCCGTCACTCCAGGGACGTTGCTGCAACAGCTAGATCGAGGGAGTCCGAGACTGAGCTGCAGCGGGCAACCCGCAATATCCGCAACGCTGTAGCGACTTCTGCTTCCAGAAACTCCTAGGACCCACAGACAATAGCAAGACTTTCAAGGACTGCTACAAACATGGCCGCTGTGTGCTTATCTCAAACTCCCCACGCTCGCCGCATACGCCTCAACGGCGACATTCAGCGCCTTGCGACCGCCCGTGGTATTATCTGCCCCAGTAGCTATTTTTGGTCTTTCTTGTCTTTCACTTACGACCCCGGCATTAACGTAACCACGCGTGACTACCTCAATGTAGGGTCCATGACCTGCGTTTGCCAATTCTGCAATGCCCGCAAATAGGTCAGGGATCCTGCCGGTCTGTGCTGCTCCACAGGCAAAGTTCGACTGCCACCTCTGCATGAACCACCTTCCTCGCTGAGGGGACTAATAGCCGGCTCCCATCCCGACTCCAACCAATTCCTTAAAACAATTAGTCAATACAACAACTCTTCAAATGGCCGCATTTGTGGCTTAGGTGGTTAGAGAAGTGGGTTGGATGCCCATTTTCAAAGTACACGGGCAGCTATAACACCGCATTGGGTCTCTGCTGCTTGAGGAGACATCTACGCCTAAATTCCTTCAACTGTACTTTATTGCAGACTGCAACCTACCGGCCGAACCTTGATTGGTATTTTGCCGCCGTCGGAAAGATATCCTCGCAGGGACATCCTACTCCAACTTCAGGCGATGCTTCACGAGATTGTCAGCTACATTCGCAGTTTAAAATATGCTTTGCAAAATGCTTCTTCCTTCCTTCAACCTTATACTTGACGCCGACAAATGGACATATGATGAACACGAATGCCTCCACAATGCTCCTGCGTGCAACGAATTGGCTGCTATTATACATGGAGAGCAAGACCGCCCTCGCGATATTGTCCTCACATCAAGAGACGGCGCTCTTCGCAGGATTTCAAAGATCCATCGACCATATGACGCATTGCAGTACCATTTACTTTTCGCTTATGGTGACGATGGCTCCCTTATCGTGCAAGGCCTTCTACTCATACCGGTTCATGGTTAGGGATGGTGATATTAACCTGCTTCATAGATGCAGGGAGCTTTATCACCGGTTCGCGGTTGACATGGCCGATAAGATGAAATCGGAGAGGCTTTGTTTTATACGGAATCATCAGAAAAACCTGCGATCAGACTCCTACGTACATTTACGCGACAGCCTTCGAAACGAAGTCAATCCCCGCGACCTAGGGAAGCTGTGCATTCTGACCTCTACCTACACTGGGTGGTGGGCGCTTTACATGCATGAACGCACGCAGGACGCTATGACATATGTTAGGCAATATGGGCGGCCAGACTTATTTATAACGTTTACCTGCAACCCCAAATCGGTTCAGATAACGCGTGAACTCCTACCCGGACAGGATTACACTCACAGACATGACATTACAGCCCGCTTATTCCGCTTAAAACTGGTAAAACTTATGGAGTTAATAGTGAAGGAGTGAGCCCTACAGGGAAAACGCAACCACTATTTTTACATTGCCAGAATTAAAAATCTTGACCGATTATGAACGGGTGGCAGTCTTCTGGTAACACGGATCAGCAACACAGCAGCAACGTATTGCAACCGGTTGCCCATTATCTCATTGATTTTGCTACCAGTGAGATTCCCGGCCTATCAGTGACCTCAACAACTGAGAATACGTGCGCAAATTCAATAATTCAATCCCCAAAGCAATTTAACTACATAAAACTCCGAGCAACGCCGGGTTTTACTGCTAGTTCTTAATACATTGCTCATCATTTAAAAGGAATCTTTCGCAACTCCAATGCGCCCCAAACTCACCAGATAAGTAATGCGTTGTTTTCATCTGTCCCGCTTGATACCATCTTGCTAGTATGAGATTTTTCCAAAATCCATTTCCTATTTATGTACTCTAGAAATCCCAGCTCTCTTTCTGATGTTATATATAAGTGTGTTTTTGTTTACATTGTCTCTAGAACTTCGTCCTTGCTCATATATTCGGTCTGTCTTATTCTCAGTATCCTTCTGTAGTAACACATTTCTGCACCATATGACCTTTCGTCATTGTGCGGAGATTGTCCAGTATTCTCTGCCGTATTGATTTGACCGATATTGCATATCATTTCAGTTCTTTTCACTTAGGATTTTCTTTGGTCTCTTAATACATTGCTTAACTACATTGTGCAAATTTTTCCTATCGCCTTGCGCCTTCGGATTTCATCATGGCACTTTCCGTCTTCTGTCACAGATATTTAAATTTTGCCTGATTTTGTTATCTCCAATTTGTAAATTGTTTGTTCAGCTGTTCCTTTTGCGAACAGCCATGCTTTATGTTTTCTTGCCAGTGATGTTTAGTCGTCTCAAACCTCTCAAATTAAAATAAAGATAACATTCGATATCTAACCATGATTCTCATCCCACTATCTCCCATCATGAACAGATATGCTCAATATGTCAACCCGTAGTGTATATGCCTCGATGAAAGCAAACCTGAAACAGTGCACAACAAATCTGTTATTTAAATAGGATATTTAATATATTTTTTAAGCTTTTCAAACCCCAAGCAAGGCTGGAAGCCACTAGCACGCAAGGGGTTACAGAAGGTTTGGAGGAAGAGCAGATAGGAGTGGTAGAGGAAAGGATGTGGAGAAAGATAGTGGATCGATCAAGGCAAGGGGGTTACAGAAGATTTGGAGCGAGAGCAGATAGGAATGAAAGGGGAAAGGATGTGGAGAAGGGAAGTGGATAGATCAAGGCAACTGGAGATGTCGATTGACATTACACTTAAATAGTTGGAGATTATATTTGTCAGGGAAACGGGAATAAGGAAGGGAGTTCCAGAGGCGAGAGGTGCGAGACATGAAGCTATTGGAGTAGAGGAGACGTCTACATCTAACAGTTTCAACAGTGATGGTGTGGGAACAGGATGTCAGCCTCGTAGGACGTTTAAATTCATGCGTCCTAGGAACCAGCGAAAGCAGTTCCTCGGAGAAATTACCGTGAAAGTATTTGTAAAAAAGACAGAGCGAGGTAGACGAGATGACAGATCAGGGCCAATTACGTTGCATATCCGTCTCTGGATCTTATCAAAATATAGCCGATCTGAATTTAGCAAGAAAAATAAACATCTATAAGTTAGCATCGTCAAGCAAATCATTAGACACCTGGCTGATTTAGTATCAGTCATATTAATATCATACCTTGTCGGCTAAAGTTTTCCGGTGACATGAAGTTTATAGAATTATATTAAATCAATTCCGCGGTCTGCTGCTTGGAAAGTTCGTTCTGTGTGTCGTTCCAAGAAATTTATTTCTAGCCCAAATTGATCTTCTATATTTACAAGCCTACAATGTGTCCAAGCTTAAGATATTGCTGCTACATATGTTCAAGGTGCTCATGCTATGCATTTAGATAACATTGACGAAATTCACAGAACAACATTGGTCTTGGCATGGGATCTAAGCTTCGGTAACTTTCACACCGCCATTATTTGCTTCACTGTGACTTTTCTATAGATACTTTCAGGGTAATATTTCAGATGAACGCTGGTCTATGTTACCTGGAATTTAAGCGCATTACTACAGGCTATGATAGATAAATTGTCTTATAAATTATCAAAAATGATAATAAGACTGAGATCTCATTTTAACACATATTTGCTAAAATTACACAAAAATTCTTGAAATAATAAGAGTGAATTTATTCAATAAAAACGGCGTGGGCTTCAACCATGTCCTTCGGATGACTTCGGAAATTCCTGCAACTCTCCTGTACGGTCTCTTTGTTTAAGATGGGGAATGTTGCCTTAATCATTGCCTTTATTTCATCTTTGGTGTTACAAGGAGTTTTGTTGGTCTCTCGCTCAAAATAATCAAGGGGTTGCAGTCGGGTAGGTTAGGTAGCCAGATGTAAATGATGATGGTCGCAGAAACTGTCTGACAGAAGTAACTGGGTCCATCTTTTTGTGTGGAATGGTGCAGAATACTGTTGCCGGACATATGGTCTTCCAAACAGCCATCCCCTTGCCTCAGGCGACCAATACCTCCTTAAGAAGCTTGATATAGTCCCCCGTGTAGAGTCTGAGTCCGCATCAACACATTTGGGAGTTCTTTTCATATCGGAACTATGCGAGTGAGTTTTGCGAGTTGCCGTTCATTCGCAATCACCATTAGACTCATCCAACTATTTCCGAATCCTCTGCACTGTCTTCCGTTTGACACCCAAACACTCTAAAATGTTCGTATTGGATCTTCCGGAGAGAATACCAGGTAGTACAGCAAGCTGTTTCCAAATTGAATTGCATCATGTTGCTATTTTCCTCACAGATTTTGCCCAACTGAACCTACTATACTGTACAGTCTATAAAATCAAAAACAAAGTGCATATGCGAAATTAAAAATATAAAATAATTAAACATCACTCCTTATAGATTGAGGGAAAAAACTCCTTATTCACAATTGAATTTGCTTGAATTAAAAATATGTTCTATGCTAAGAGTTTCTTCTATTCTACTTCTTCCTGCTTCTTGATTTCCAGTCAAATTTGATATTTCCTAAATTTAGATGCAATGTCAGTCTTTCTTGTTTCTTAATTCCTGCTCTTCCACTGTTCTCTATTCTTAATAAAGATTTTCTCCGTATCTGTCTATATTTCTGAGATGAGTTATTATGTACACTATTTACGTTATTCGAGCTATTGCCCTCATCTTTGCCGGTGGTTGGACACATGTCACAGTGGATAAAAAGCCTTAGTTAGATCCATTGACAGGACCCAAAGAGTGTGAGTTCAATACCCGATTAAAGCAGTCAATAATTTGGAGAGGGTAATTAACAGGAGATAACTGACAACTGACAGCCATTAAACATGTCACGTTGAAATAGAACAGTCTACTCCAGTGAGCAAAATAAAGGGTTCAGTTCGACATTCCAACCACGTGAAGAAAAATTCTTCCTCATATTAAATACAAGTATCCTTTTTGTATAGAACATTACAGTTCACTACACTTTTCTTTGTTTCTAACAATGTTTTTCTTCTGTTTCTTAATAGTTTGCTTGGCTTTTGAAAGGAAACATGCGGGGGAAAAAATCAAATCCACTCTTGAAAAATATAGAAAAGAAAACTGAAAAATGAAAGGAAAAATAGAAAAGAAAACTGAAAAATGAAAGGAAAAATAGACAAGACGAGAAACCTGGAGAACGACACGTTGGAGTAATGGAGAGCGGTTCGGATTGAGGAATCGGAGAGCCGAGTTCGAATTCCAGTCGAATCCATTATATTCACTTACGCGATTCATACCTTGGGAAAGGTATGAATCCTCTTCCAGCTATATAGGTAAATAGCAGGACAGACCGGCTTCTACAGCCTTGGATGGCAACTGGTCTACCGCAGAAAGAAATGGCAACCTACTCGGGAAAAATCTGCTTCATACGCATAGCATATAACTGACTGAGAAACACTCTCACGTGTTTAGCATCTAATGGTGAAATGAAACGCCATCGATTCTGAACCTTTTCTTTTCTTCTTTCTTACTTATTTACATAATGACTTTCATTTATATTTATAATTGCTATTGTTATATTTTGTTAAAGTTGTTAAGCTCAAATATTTAACGGTTCAGTTGTTGGATATTTTATATTCGTGGAATTCGAAGGGAGCTTATTGAAGCATTCATTAATACTCAAAAATATCAGAAAATTCAAACTGACAAATCGCGAAAATTTTACGCATATTTCTAAGTATTAATATTTAGATAAATATATATTTGTGCTCGTACAGAGGTTTTTATAAGTATCTTCAACGATAACAATATTAAATGAAAAACGATATTTCGAAGAATTAAATGCGATTTATTTATTCTACACATGAAGCATTTTACAATATTCATCAGTTATTCATCCTACTTAACACATTTCCTCTCGATTAACTGCATTCACCAAGTGTCTATCCTCATTGTCATATATCTGTCTATGTTGAAGTATTCTACGTCGGATATCGTACGAGGTATATGCGGTGATTTTCAAAGAGGTCTGATTCGTCACGGCTCAGCGAACTCTGACGTTAGACAAACCGACAGGCACCTGATGAATGCTGAAAGGCCAACTTGCGAAAACAAAATCAGAAGAGCAAACATTTTATACAATGCTTCCAATGTCACAGTATTACAGCGGAGACATTTATTTGAGAGAGATGATTGAATTGCATGGCACCTTGTTAAATGCATGGAAAAACAGACACAATCACCCACACAGATACACACACCCACACGCACGCACGCGCGCACACACAAGCGCGCGCGCATACGCACAGACACAGACTCACACACACACACACACACACACACACACACACACACACACACACACACACACACACACATATATATATATATATATATATATATATATATATATATATATATATATATATAGCGGGTGTAACATCAAAGCAGTCTTGTAATCTTGTAACAGAAATATTGTCCAATTGTTACATTAAGCTATGAATCGTTAAAATGATTAAAGATATATCAATGGATTTCTCTGAGAATTTTATAACATTGTTGAACTCTATGAACAATAAAAATGTCTTTAGCTCTTGAAATTATAATCCCTCTTGCTGATCCAGTTTTCCTCTCTACTGTTCACTTTTTAAAAAAAAAATTGTCACTGTTCTTTTGATAATTCTTGAATGGACTTTGAAGATGGAAGCATGAGTATGAATGTCTGTACCACTACTGAAGGCCTGAAAGATCTTTTCCCTCTCAACATTGCTCTATTGAGAAGGCACAGTGGAGCTGAAAAATGATTTTAACCTGTTCTATTTCTAGAGATATAACGTAAAGTGTTTTCAATGATTCTCAGAACGAATGATATCAAGATGCCAAATCGTCATATTTGAAGACCCTGAAAAAAGAAACATGGACAATTATCCGATGCTGTTACACGACTTGGAACATTTTTCTGCTACACCCGTATATATTGTAAGCTTTTTACATTCTTTAGGACAGAGGAACACACATATTTCAAAATAAGGCCTAATTACAAACAAGTTAAAAGTTACACTATTAAATATTATAGATAAAGTACAGTATATGTGTATGAGTGTTTAAGAAACTTCTTCGCTGCTGCTGGTCCGATTTCAGTGATTCAGAGCTCATTCAAAAGCGCAGGGAATGATTTTCTTTGAGTTCAGATTCAGAGTTACCGGTTCGTGCGAGGTTAAAAATATATATTAATATATTATACTAGAGATTATCGTTGTTTTCATTGTTCAAGGGGAGTAACTATTATTTACCCGTTGTATCGAAAACTGCGTAAAATTTCAAGCTACCTTAAAAGACGCCCTGTCAGGCGGCATTTAAGCATGCTTCTGTTGGGGAGTCTTGGTTTGGACATCATTACAATAGCTAGGGAGGAGTGGATGCGATAGTCATCAATAAACTACAGAAGTCAAAATTGATCGCTGCATTTAAGTACTGAATTAATGTTTAAGCTTATCTTTTAAAAGTTCAAAGATAATTCTTCTGCTGTCAGTTAATTTAAAGACGATTTGATGTGCATAAATCCTTATTTTTCGTGCAAACAATTCATTTAGGTTTTCATGGGACTAAATTTGTTATGCTGGTGCGACTAAACATGCCCACGAATAAGAGAATTTTTTTATGTTAATCTAGCCGATTTCATTCAGAATATTTTCCTTTTGCTTTACATCACTTTTGTTAGTAGATATCCAGCATTGTAATAATATAAGTTCTGTCAGAAATGGTGACGTGCTGTAAGAGCCAGGGCTCAAATTTACTGTAGATGACCTTGCATCATAGGTAATTCTTTTATCCTTTTATAAGTGTAGCATTTACTATGTCAATATTGTGATTCGACCCGTTAAAACCAACGCATTGGATGTATTATTTTGTAAAATATTTCTTTTCAGTTCATATAATATATTTAATAGAGTCTTTGACGTGTCTCATGTATTTTTGCGACAATTATTACAGGCGATCGAGTAAAAATCCTATTTCAATTTTTAGCTTATTGTTTTGTTTAGTATTGACTAAGTATTTTGTTGTTTTAGATGTAGGAATAACAAATTTTATGTTACGTTTAGATAGATCTTTTCAAATTCTTGATGAGATAGTGTTACTTGGTAGGACAATATATTTTTTGACTGATTAGGACCATTAATTTATGTTGGAATATTTTATGTTTTGTTTCGCAAAAAATATAAAATTCTAAGCAACCCCTCTTCATGCGCAAGTGTAGTCGCATCAACGGAACACATTTCGACCGATGTATTCATAAAAGACAAAAAATGACACAAATATATCTCCACGTTGTCATGCACTTTTCCCAATATTGTTCTCATATATATATATATATATATATATATATATATATATATATATATATATATATATATATATATATATATATATATATATATATATATATATATATATATATATCTTTATCACATAAATATATATATACATAATAAATTATGTTGAAATTCATTTGGGTGAATATATTAAAACTGCTATATATAAGAAAACACAAATAAAAAGCAAAATAAAATAAAAACAATGTTCGTCTTAAAAGGAAATATTTTTAAAGCTTCAGGTACAGATAGATTTAAGAAAAAATATGGAAATGATGTTGGATGATATCCAAAGGCAAAAAATGATATTTGGTGGAATTTGTCAAATTTTGTCTGATGAAAAATAAAAATCTTCTATGTAATGTATGATATGTAATATTTTCTTGGAGTAAAACAGACGCTGATATAAGGTGTGCCAAACATTTGCTTTAAAATTGCATTTATGATATTTGGACGTACGAATTTCTCGCGAATATACTTGGAAGTGATTATGTGGACAGGTTTGTTTAAAAATATATTAGCTGACGAAATGTACCTTGATGGTGTGGCAAAAATTTGTAAAATTTATGTGAATATATTTTTCAATAATCCATCTAAATCATTAAAATTGAAATGATTCATCACTATGTAGATGTAAGCAAACATATAGAACAAGTTGCAGATACAATGAATATAAATATAAGATATACATGTAGGAAATGTATGTTAGTATATATGAAAATCTCTCTCATTCTCACACTGTCTGTGTGTGTGTCTCTCTCTATATA
>OZ038475.1:108705663-108755663 GCA_964036315.1 Acanthosepion esculentum
TAGAATTTTACCGAACTGCCCTCATATTTATATTCACTAACCCGCTCTAGAGAGTCACTAGAGTCCATAAACATTCATTTGTTGAATTCTTCCCTTAAAACTGCTTTAGGTCAAAGTATTGCTGATCAGCTGGAATTTCACAGCATTGAGTATACAAAGGGAAAAATAAATTTTCTTGTTAGAAATTACTGGATTATAGTGAGGCAGCAAGAGCCTCTTATTATATGTCACATCAAGTCTCTATATGCAAAAGTCAGTCGATCTGTTATAATTAGACCAGCTTTTGCAGTAAATGTTTTGTGGTGATGTGGAAATTAATACTATAGGGGGGATGACATTCATCTAAGTGATACAAATACTTTGCTTTTTATTATTGAAAACATGAGAAAATGGACATCGAAGAATTTCAAACCAAACATGAGATGTAATGCAGCAATCATGCCGTATTGCATTTGATAATATCCTTCCTGTTGTTAGTGTAAGAAGTGTTATTTAGACAATTTTATGCAGTTAAATTTATATATGAGCAGGTAAAATTAATGTCACAGAGTAAGTTTGAACATTTAGCACATATGATTTTTTCATTGTTGTAAAACTGCAAACCGAGAGGTTATAGGCTGTTAAGTGACACCAAAAATATAATTTTACTTAGTTATTCAGTCATCAGAAGACGAACCTTATCAAACTATAGGAATCGTATCTAGCTGAGAACATGATAACAATTTTCTTATGCATATTAAATATAAGTTTAAGTTATTAGAGGTAAAAATAACATTACAGTGTCTTTACTTTTAGATGAAATTCATGTAAAACCTTATTTTGATTATAATGGCGGTAATACACATGGCATAGCCGACATCAGCAATGCGTCGGCAACAAGTTATTTTGCTTTTATGATTAGCAGTGTATTTTTAGGATACAAGGATGTTATGCATATTATGCCAAATAAATGTCTAAAGCTGATAATTTATTTGACATAGTTAAACGTGTAATAATTGGTCAAGAAACGGTAAGCTTTAGTGTAATATCAATCATAACAGATAATAAAACCATAAAGAAGAAAGCTATATCTTTCTTTTGGAGACCTGTAAAACCTTCAGTTGTATATACTAATACAGTTGTGAGATCTAGACCTCTTTTCCTCATATTCGATACAGAAATGCATTAGAAACAACTGGCTTGGTCGAAACTAAAATAAATATATGATGTTCCCAAAGTTTCGTCATAACGCAAATCATGTTTTAGATAATATGTTCGAGGGCTCACTATTTACCCATAGCTCCTGATCACAGGATGTGCTCCGGTTTTAGTTAATCGTTATACCCAGGACTGGAAAGTTAACAGATCGCCATGACATGTTTAAATACCAATATGCATTAAATTGGTGCAAAGTCACTAGCGGATCAGACATTTGCATAAGAGCGAAATTCTTGAAATGTACTTAATTAGGTCGCCCCTAAGTCAATATAAATATGTACTTATTCCACTCCATTTATCTCTCAATTATTTCATCTGAAATCCAGGATATCATGTAGATAGCCCAAATTGGTGCCCATATTGACAACCTAGAGTTTCAACAAACTCTAATGACATTATACAGTCGCACCGACCAGAACCTATATTTATAATGATTATTTTGACCACCTTTAGAGTCCTTGATATCCAGTTCTTTAATCCTTGAAACACGGAAACATTTGCTGGATACACAGGTTAGGTAGGAATTTAATCGCGGCTCAGTGTGTCTGTTAAATGTCATACTTGATCCACGCTTGGGTGATCATGTTTCTTCCGATTCATGACTGACAAGGCAGAATATTTTCCTGAAGCAGGTTGCTGTTAGTTTCTCTGTCCGACTGCTTTACAACGAAGGCTACAGGAGGTAGTCGGTCCTACTATTCACCTCATAGCGTAGAAAGAAGTGATATATTCATAACTTTCTCAAAGTAGAATTAAAAAATCTTACCAATCACAATTACCGAGACAATGAATTTTACGTCGCCGACATCGTTCCACGTATGACGCAAGCAAAAATGATAATTTACATCTTAAATTCTAATTACTCTCATGAGATTCAAAAGACTAGGGTATATTTTTGTCAGATATTTTCTTTGTTTACTGAGTCATTGTGACCTGCGTTGACTAAGGAAATATTTAGTTATCCACTCGAACGTAACTCCATAACAATTTTTCTTGTCACTTAAAAAATGATAAAACAATATTTCTCTTCATTTAATATGTTACATAGAATAATTTGTTTAAGTATCAAGAAATGAACTAGTCGCTAAAAGAGTACTATTTAGAGTAGAAATCACATATTTCAAAGTGTGAGCTATAGAAAAAAAAGGAAACTCAAGTGAAAATAGTGATTGGCCAGCAAAAATAATAATCAAATACTGAACAATTCATCCCTGAAAAGAAGAAAAGAAAATCCCCCCTAATTTTTCGCGAATGATCAATATGCTTCCAGGTCAGGCCGTCTTGGCCTCAAACACGTTATAAAATCATTGTTGCTTGTGAATGTAAAATATGAGAATAACACTGCTCCTATTATGCAGTGCTGTTAAATTGTTACTTGAAATTGATAAAGAAGAACTCGAAAAATTGTTCTGTACTGAGTCATGCGCACAAACACGATTTGCAGAATTTCATTAAATATAGAAACAAGATTAAAATGTACAGATTCCTTATCAATTTAAATATATCAACGGATTAATGTTATGTATATATTTATATATATATATGTATATATGTATATATATATGTATATATATATATGTGTATATATATATGTGTATATGTGTATATATACATGTGTGTGCATATGTGTATATATATGTGTATATGTGTATATATGTATGTTTATATGTGTATATATATGTGTATATATATATATATATGTATATATATGTGTATGTATATATATATATATATATATAAATATATTTTTTTTTTGTGTATTTATATTTAAATCATTGTAAATGCAGGCAAGACAACACGTATTCCAATTTTCTGATATTGGCAAGTAAGTTGCAAAAGCATATGTAATATATATATGTATATGGAGTGGGGCGTTGTTTAAGTATATGTATGTCTGTCTGTCTGTCTGTCTCTCTCACTCTCTCTTTCTCTCTCTCTCTCTATATATATATATGCATACATACATACAGACATACATACATATATATATATATATATATATATATATATATATATATATATATATATATATATATATATATATATATATATATATTAATAGTTAAAGTGCAGGTAATGCTAAATTGAACAAGTAAGGCAAAGATAAATTGTTAAATAAACGATCGGGACTGATTGCAAAATGCCGGCAGGTGAAAAAGATTTGATAGTTCTATAGTAAAAATAAACAAAGTAAAAAAAGAAGAAGAATTTACACTTATTGATTAACATAGATAGTGTCATGATTTTCATAACATCTTGTAGTGGCTAGATGAAAACTTAGTCTTATTTGGTTTAGGCGCTATTATGTGAAAATACACACCTCAGCAACTAATTGATTTTACTACTTGAAACTCGAAAATACGGACGTCAAATTACCCTCTGTCACTCTCTCATACACTCTTATCTATTTCTAAATCTATCCTAACCTGCGTGCTCATGATGAGTTGAAAATGTAGGTCTATATAGAGATGATGGACTGATGATAGTAAAAAGTCTACTAAAATAAAGTGTGAGAATTTAAGAAAAAAATGTTCATAGAGATTTAAAACGCCTAAATCTTAAAAAGTTAAATGGCTACTAATGTAAAACATGTTAATTTTCTGGATTTTACGTTAGATCTTGTGAATGATGAATTCCAAACTTTTGAAGGCCTGTGCCACTCTAATATATATTCAACCGAACACTAATTATCCTCCTGCTGTTATTAAACATATACCTTCTTCTATAGAATATAGGATTAGCTAGGACTTTTCTAACAAAGATGTTTTCAATAAATGTAGTAGCGTTTATAAAAGATAGTGGCTACAAATATACATAAATCAAGTATAGACAACATGATAATAATGATAGAAGAATAAGGAATAGTAACAAGAAAAATTATATTTTCATAGTAGAAAATCATTTGGTACACACCACAATTTAACCAGATTGTTAGTACTAAGTTAGGGCAGAAGTTCCTCCATGTAAATGATAAGCATTTTCATTAAAGTAAAAATCAGCTATAGCTGCACCTATAATCTAATATATATATATATATATATATATATATATATATATATATATATATATATATATATATATATATATATGTAACGTAAATCATTCAAACATTCTTTCGATGTCGCATTACTATTCGGAATTTAACAAAAACACACTAATATGTCTACCTGAGGATGGTCGTTCGAAACGACTGAAAGCCGGCTCGTACAAAAAAATCAGACCAGATAAACCCGGAATTTATGAACAAGGATCACACCATTCATTAACAGATTCGAAGTTGGTTGTAATTTATTATTAAATATTGTTTGTGAGAGTGATTCTCGCCATATAACTAGCTTCAGTATTTGTTTTTCCTTTGAATGATTTACGTTACATAAATTGAATACGCACTACAAAACCGATATATATATCTATATCTATCTATCTATCTATCTATATATATATATATATATATATATATATATATATATATATATATATATATATATATATATATATATATGTATATATAAACATAATAATAAAATTTGAAACTTATATAAAAACCAGAGTAACAATGATTATTCCAAAGAAAATAATGTTGATAATAACAACAAATTTAATTGCAGAAATTCTATCGATTGCCCACTGGAAAATACATGTTTACCAAAGCATTATTTCTACAATAAAAAATCCGACAGCTGAAAAAATTATAAGCCTTTTCAATTTCAGATAAATATGTGCTTATTTCCCGCACCTTCACCTTAGGTTAGTTTAAAAAATGAACGAGTTATATTTGTTTCATAATTTTGATTATAGTTTCTTTCTTTCTTACAGTTTGTACCGATTTCCTGTTTGCCACATATGACCTTGTCTAGGTCTATCTTTCAGACTATAATTTACCAAGATATTTTATCTTTTTTTTAAAGTTAATATTGAAAGTGCTTAGATTTGAAATTTAACATGTTAATCAGGGCAAAACCATAAGACCAATTGCAATTTTGATTAGTTGTTTTCCTTCTGTTTTAAGTGTGTTCTGCTCTTGAAATTTAAAAATAATATTTTACACACGAGTCATTTAATATCACCAGAGGAAGTACACTTCTAGTATTTTCACATGAAATATTTTCTTTTAATCTTATATATATATATATATATATATATATATATATATATATATATATATATATATATATATATATATATATATATATACATAGATTAAAGCATTCGGATGTCTAGTCTCACTGAGGAGTTGTGATACAGGGAAAGGGTTCTGTCTGCGAATGACATAATCAAGCTCTTGAAAAATGTATTTCGATTGAGCACTGTTGAGAGATTGACATTCTACAAACAACAGTAACATTATTTAATGCAAAGCTCTTCAGTAAAATGAATTGGACCTCTCTGACTGATTGGCTTCTGTTTACATTCCTATAAACAACTCGCTATAACTAGCTGTTTCTCTCTGCCGAATGACGATAGCTCAGTGGTATTAGCTCTGTTTGACACCAAATCGGTCGGGTTTCACAACTGGTTTGAAGCATTCAGTGATCTAGTCGTACTGAGGACATGTGATACAGCGAAACATATACTGTCTGCGAATGACATATATATATATATATATATATATATTGAGTCAAGTGCTGTCACCTACTCTTGAGTAGACCGAATATTAAGAATAGTAAAAAAAATAATAAAATACAGACTTAATAATATTAACAACTTCTATATAAATCATTAAATAACTTAATTTTATTTCGAATAAAAAAATTATAACTGGAATAAAAATACAGAAGCCCTGGAAAACTGTAATTTTCCCAATAAACTTGAAAATTGTGAAAAAAAATGATATTTAAAAGTTATATATATATATATATATATATATATATATATATATATATATCGAGAGAGAGAAGGGGGAGAGAGGGAGAGAGAGAGAAATGATTTGTTTACATTATGAAACATTTTGCGTATGAAATGATAACAAAGAAATCGAATACTCTGTATATCGTAATATCCGAATAGTCTTTTTCATGCATTATTAGCACGGTGCCCAAACTACTCAGTATAATGCTACCGCCTAAGAACAGCACGTAAACATTAATTTTCTTTTTTAATGCGAGGTTGTCATTCTCTAGACAGGTTGCCAATCGATACAGCAGAGTCCCGTCAGTCATGCTACTTAAGCCATAGAAAAAGAAAGAAGATTTAAATATTTTGCAAGTGAATTAGCCCGAAATGACAAAACATAATCAAAAGCTATATAAACAAGTCTCGCCGATTATATATAAACCATATACAGTATGTAAATCGTTCACCAACAGTGTCTGTAGGAGTGTCATTTGTTTCTGCGATTTAGGCAGCAGCTTTGTAATTTACAACGAGTAATCGTGATGTTAATGTCACCCGTAATCTTATAAGGAAATATTCGGCATCAATTGATCGAACAACTATTAATATTCTCCTTTGAAATTTATAGAATCTTTCCCTTCTATCAATTTTACAGGAAACAGTTTTTATCAAGATCAGTTGCTTGTATCGTTTTTTTCCAGTATTGATGGTGTTTCCTTACTAACCATTCATTTGAATAGTGTAGAACATCAATACCTTCATTGTTTCGTCTTCTGGCTATATTTACTATATATTTTAGCTGTTGCTTTTGTTGCAAATCCTCAAGTGATGTAGTGTCTATTAAATGGTACAGTTCTTTCTATGTGATTTTGTATGCCCGACCACAATATTCGAACAAGGATGTTCTTCGCCAAGATCAACACGCACAAATCATATTTAGCAACTGATATTGGAAAGCGGTTGTATACAGCTGACATATTAGATATGACTGAACGGGTTTAGCGCTATGCATTATATTCATATGAGTCTATATCTAACGAAGCTATTTAAGAATATATCTCAAGTTTTGATGTTAATGTTTTGCTTTTGTAAGGATATACCGTGTTGGGCAAAATTTACACTAGAACACTATATTATATGGGGACTTGCCTTTTCTACTACAAAATTTGTTATAGCGCCGAGGTATATAAAGTGTCTTCTATTTTCTAATTCCACATGTTGAATATTTATGATGGATTCAGTGTCTGTGTCATCATGGCTTTCATTTCGCTTCCAGATCATTGTTTCTGTTTTTGAAAGTTTTATTCTGTGTCCTGTTTTTGAGCACTTGGTAGATGATGTTGATTCTCGGTTCAAGACCATTCTTGTCCAAATATTTATACCTATATCATCTGCGTATCCCCTGTTATCATCAGTACTCAGAATCGAAAACAGACTCGCTATCTTCCGTTATTTGATTCGTTTGGGATGTGGTATACAGTACTTAAATGATTAGTGTCCATATCGTTTTTTTTTACAGTATGGCTCACCCTGTGAAAGTCCCCACGATCAATCAAGGTAGAAGATTATATTAAGGGATGATTTAAAAGGATAGAAGGAGATAACGGTCATCCCTATACTTGAACAGACTAAGATTGTAGTGACCGGCGAAACATAATCTTAGGAGTCGATATCAAAGAGCAGTTGTTCGCGTACATAATCTGTTCGAGTGGACGTTACTTCTCGGCGAAGGGACTGTGCGTGCTTTGCTACAATACAAGTAGTATGACGGGACCTAGACTTGAAGTCGGAACAAAGGAAGTCGTTCGTTCGAGCAATTTCCATGCAAGTAGAGACAGAGCTGTCTTCCCATCTCGACTTTAAATGCGCACCAGCGCAATATTTCGATATAGTGAATGCTTCTCGCTATATTTTTGCAAAGAGACATTTCATCATGTGAATTAACTTGTTAGAAAGTTTTTTACGAAACGCGGCAGAATTTGATAAAAATATTCAGTATCTCTGAGTTCTTGAATATTCACATGATATTTAAACATTTACATGCGGCATTCGACAACATTAGCGGACAAATTATGAAGAAGATAATATTTTTATATTTTCGAAGATTACTAAATACTCATAATTTACATATTCATGAGATGAAAATCAAAGAAAATTTATACAGAAGTAGAACATTAACAATCATGTGAGGAAATAAAGCAATTTTAGGTTTTATATATGTTCTTTTAAATTCCGATGTTAATCGGTCATCAGCTGAGAAAATTTAGAAGAATTTCCTTTTGATCCGTCAGTTGCAATTTTTTTTAAGTTATGAGGAATAAATGTACCTACGATAGAACAATGGTAACCGTTTCCAGCAGAAAGGTGGCCAATTATAGAACATTCTTTGTCATATCGCACTAAGATATTCTCACTTTCGTGTCGTACTTATTTCACACCAACTGATTTAGAGATATCTTCTCCTGACTTCCTTCTGATAAAAAAATGAATACATTTATCAGATAATAACACTACACATACGTTTTTTTCCACCCTAAACGGAAAAGAAAACACGCATACACAAAATCATTCATTCATATATGTGTATGTGCACGTGTGTGTGTATCAATGTGTGTGTATGTATGTATCTATACGTTTATGCATATGCATCACATATATAGACAGACAAAGACATGTATAGACATTAAGATATACATTACTGTTCAAAAGTTTGAGGCCACACCCAGAATTAGCATGGGATGATCTTGACAGAAGAGTGAAAAAATGAAAAAGAGCTCTTAGAGTAATTGAAAGAGGAATGGAATCAATTACCAAACTGATACTTTGAGAAACTTTTGCAAAGACTGCCAAAAATATATGCTGTAGTACCCAAGGCGAAAAGAGAATGTTTTGAAGAGAACAAAGATTAATCATAAAATGCTTTTTCCTTTTCCTCATAATAAAATGTCTAATAAAATAATCACGTCTCACTTTTTAAACATGTATACTAATTTTGTTTTATTAAAAGTAGTTTCGTACAAAACAGTTACTTTTGAGGCCACTTTATAAAATTACGAAGGGTTTCCTCAAACATTTGATTCTCTAATTATGTATCAGCAATTTATTTCAAGCTCTTTTATTTAATCACATATTAACACATCGTCAAGGTCAGATATGTGTCTAGCGAAATTACAGTTACCATGTTTTTGTTTTTTTTAAACGTAAGATGAACATTACACATATATATTAAGTTGCATAAAATTCTATTGTTGGAATGAATATTCTCCAATGGTATTTCTTCAAATTGAAACTCATTTAAAAACTCAAGTCATGTTCGACTGATCGAGATTTTAATATGGACGTCACACATTACGCCCAACTTGTTCAGAATTATGGAAGCTGTCAGCTGGAGAGAGCGGATTTTTCAGATGAAGGGTTAAATGGCTTTGAGCGAATGAAACCTACAGGTCTTAGCGATGGTTGTTCCCCATCGAAACGTCTGCGCTGGTGCTACAGAATCACAAAAAACTGAAGGACTGGTGCTACAGACTCACAAAGAACTGAACAAATAAAAGAAACCACATCACTTAAGGACTTTCAACCGCAGCATCAACTGAAATGAATATAACAGGTCGAAGATGATCAGCAACATATTTATGAGGCTAACGTCCCACACATCATCAAAAAGTCTGCGAGTTAAGCTTCTGTTATTACTGGAAAGAACAATAACATATTCTGTACTTCAGAAACTGTAGAAAATATTTTAAGAGGAATATTTCATAAGTTAAAAAAACAGTAGTACTGCCTGTTCGGTCAATGAATACCGAATGTTTCCTGATGAGGAAACGTTTTATATTAAAATACCATATATTAGGATGGAACAAAATAATCGCATTCTGTTGATATTTCACATTGTTCTCATTTTTATATATCTAACATCATTTTAGATATTTAACTCTCCTCTTTCGGGTGTTACAATTTAAAAGAAACTTTTTTTATGGCGCATCGAAAGGAATATTAAGAAAATTGATGTTTTTGTCATGTTCCATGTTTTCAAACACGTCCAAATTACTTCAAGATATCTTTTCATGCTGACGTCTATTTTAGATGTATAAGGACATCGTTTGTATTAAATATTTCCTTTTGTTAAAAAGGCTAAGGATCGTCTTTTTCTCATGTATTTATTTGCCAAGAAAATAATCACAACAGTCCTAGAGATTTCCCTACACCACTCCACGAAAAAGACTTTTAGATTTATCTCAGTCATCACTAAATCAGTCGGGACTGACGACCATTGTTTGCTTGTCGAAAAAATGACATTTTACTTGATCGAATGATTTTCGTTGAAGAAAGCCCTTCTGTGTTCGATAAAATTGCTCGTCTCATTCTTTCCGAAATAAAATCTTCACCTCCAACATTATCCATGTCTATTTAGTAGCGCTCTATTGAATTCTGCTTTAATAATTTCACTCCAATCAAGGTGAGGTTGTCACTACGGTGCAATGGAAAGAGGTTACTGAGATTGAAGGGGACTGAGAACACGTTTATTAAAAGAACGTACAATAAAATGAACTGGATTTAAGGGGAATTAACAGAAGATAATTGATAACTGACACCCATTACACATGGCACGAGATACTAGAACAATCTACCTCAGTGAGCGAAATAAAGGGTTCAGTTCGACATTACTAATTGTTTTCTCAGAAAGATCCACGTCAAGTATCATTCCTTAACTGGGAAAAATGTAAGATAAATGACCGTTTATATATATATATATATATATATATATATATATATATATATATATATATATATATATATATATATATATATATATATATATATATATATATTATGAAATGGACAAATTCCGAGAATTATTTTAAGACATTTCTTATATTTATTCGTTCTTTTTATAGATACAAATATTTCAGTAAATGCTCTGTTTACAACAAACAGCATTAACGACGTTTACCCGCCTACCGAGAAATTTTCATAGAAAATGTGCGTTCTGCGACAGGAATCGAACCTGTATCCTCTACGGAACCGTCATATAGCCTGGCATGGTTTACGGAATTTGCCATACAGGAGCGTTTCGGTTAGCAATGTCGATTTTACTGTTTTTAGAATACAATTCTCCATGACTTTCTCTCGTACATTCATATCTGCTCGATGCGTATCCAAATGTAAACAAATGACGTCACACATTATGAAATGGACATGGTCCGACAATTATTTTAGACTTTTTTTATGTTTATACGTTCTTTTTATAGATACAAATATTTAAGTAAATTCACTGTTTATAATAATCCTTATTAACGACATTTACATGTCCGAGAAATTTTCATACAAGGTTCAAAAATTGCTGAAAGTCGATTGTTACGATTAAAATAGTTATGATATATTGGTTGGGTGTCATAAATGAGATAGGATGTGTTAGAGCGTAAATATTTTTATTGTCAGAGAAACTCACAACCGAGAGTCTGTAAAACTAGTTAATAATTGGGGAAATGATCCCCAGAAAGTGCATGGCGGGTATGAGCTGAACATTTCCTATACTGTATCCCTTAATGACGTTATTAAAAATGGCGTTACAAAACTTCCTGTCCTTTGAGACCCTTAGATATATGGATATATTTTACTATTACAGGAATTGTGCCAATTTGGACATTTCCATTGGACAGACCAATAGCAGTATGATACAACGTTGTATTTGTAGGAAAGATGCTTCCAAGGGAAGAATACATCTTGCTCGACGAGATCGTATAAGCATTTTAAACTTTATCAAAACCTAAAGATGCGTATTGAATATCGCCAACACAGATATGTCATTTACATATCATCTGACTCTTGTAAATATAAAGACAGCAGCCATAATCACGAAAGTCATGAAAGTGTAAAACAGACCAATTCTAATATATTGTTTTATGCTCTGTGTACCCCATCGATTTTGCTGCTTTGTTAAGTACTAGAAATAAGCAATTGTTGCAGATACAGCAATTTTTATATAAATGTATAAGCTACCTTAACCTAAACAATGTACGAAGTAAGAGGAAAATTTAATTAGGCACAAACAAAAGAGAGCTGAAAACCTATGCGATATTAATCATCTTGCACTGCAGCAAATGTTGGAAAATTTCCCCACGGATATATTTATAAGTCTAGCATTCGTCCTTGCTTTGAATATTGCTGCCATGTCTGTTCCGATGCTTCTACTACATATTTAGAGAATGTTGATAAAGTAGAGATAAAATCTGTAATGTTGTCGGTCCTAACTTTTCAGTAATTTTCCCACTCCCGCAACGTAGCATTTCTGTGCCTTTTCTATTCATGGTAACTGTTCTGATGAACTTTCCTTTATGGTAGTTAAGCTTCATGAATTTCATCGCAATACTGGATTGACAGCTAGGGCTCATCCTTTTACACATGAAATAGATGTAACCATAAGTTCAATGCTAACAGTTTCCTTTGTTGTACTACATGTTTGCGTCTATGTACCATGGCTAAACATCGGAGCGGCTTGTCAATTTGAGAAAAGGCGCTGAAGACCTTATGGATTGGAAAGTGTAGAGAGCCATGATCGCCAACATCCTGAACAAACACGGCACATAGAAGAAGAAGAAGAAGAAGAAGAAGAAGAAGAAGAAGAAGAAGGAGGAGGAGGAGGAGGAGAAGAAGAAGAAGAAGAAGAAGGAGGAGAAGAAGAAGAAGAAGAAGAAGAAGAAGAAGAAGAAGAAGAAGAAGAAGAAGAAGAAGAAGAAGAAGAAGAAGAAGAAGAACCTTTAGTGTGAATATTTATTCCCTATAATCTAGTTACCGGTTTTTTTTCCTGGGAGACGTATACGTTATATAACTCACATTCCAGCTGTGAGTCTCAATAAAGACAGTCTGCTCTTGTACACCTACGCTAAACTTACTGATAAACCTAACACAAGTCCAGTAAGTATACGCACCCACTTCATCAATCAGGACCTCAATGTTGTCACACCAAATATGGACATATGTAGGCTCGACATTTAATCTCCCAATGGCGGAAACCACCCTATACTTGGATTAATTGAAACACTATAATTTCAAGTAGAAACATACATTTTCCACTTTATATCACAAAAATACCAAATGAACCAGTCATCTGCTTGCTGTCAGTTTTTTTTTATTTCGGAAAAAAATCATCTCAAAATCATAATTTAGGAATCTGATTAGAACATTTGCCTGAGGCAGGTGAATAGCGAGTCGGATATATATTCCTCAGTCTCTTTACGACAATTCCTATCCTTTCCGGGAGCGTTTCTGTAATTTGTCTGATTTAAGGCTTACAATTATGCACAGAGGCCTGGGGCAAATTCCATAGCCAGTGTGATTATATGGACGAAATTGTAATGTCCAGCGCTCTGGAGAAAATAAGGAACGGGTACCATTTTTAAACTTTGAAATTTTTATATTTCTACAGTAATATTGTTTATTAATAATGCTTCTTGAATTATACAATAGTTTTAATGAATTTCTTCAATATACTTACGGATTTAAAATTTTGGAACGTAGAATAAATGCATTAAAACAATCTAAGGATTTGAAATTTGTCGAGAAATTAACAATATCATATCATTCATTTCCTTCACCGATTTAATTATTTTTAATTAATCCTTTATATTATTTCTTTATTTACTTTTCAAAATGAAATATCTGAACGAGACAGTAGCTTTATAGATAAAATAGAACATGGTTTCATAGCAAAACCATTCGTAACCGATATTTTTTTTTTAAATACACGAGTTAAAATCTCTTAATATAATTCTTATAAGCGATAGATTATTGTAAAACAATGTCTAAGTTGCACTTCGCAAAATTTGAATACTCAAAACATCATTCGTAATATGAATCACAGAGAAGATGTGAATTAATGCATAACGAATCATTAGACTGACTTTATTTTCCTGATACTAAATAAAACAATAGTAATATATATAATTATTGGCACTTATTACAGAACAAAAGACTATATGTTCTGTGAACGACACTATATATTTATATATGTTTTTGTGTGTGTGTGTGTGTTTTTGTGTGCGTGTGTTTGTGTGTGCGTGTGTTTGTGTGTGTGTTTTGTATGTATGGTAATGAACCAAATAAACAATATATTTCTGTAAAAAGAATATATTACCTGAGTTTTTTTTGCTATATTTTAAGAACATTTTCTCAGAATCTCGTATATATTAATTCATTATTATTTATGACCTTGTGCTACACTTAATATATATGTATTTTTTTTGCCATGTCATCATATAAATGTTAAAGTTCATGAGTATGAGATCATTACTATATTTTAGATGGCTTGATGCACCATAAATTTAACCTTGTATTTATTTATCCAGTCTGCCCACTGAGACTTGATACGACTCGTGGGCGGGTTTAATGTAGGTGCAACCGAGCGCGTATACCCGGCCAGCGCCCAAAATTGCCCAGTCCTTGGAATCATCAGTATGACTATCGGTCGGCACTCTCTAGGCTCTCTTTTTTCCAGATAATCAACAAATCTGTCTATATCTATGAGATGAGGTATTATGATTACTTACATTATTTATAAATTCTTAGGACTGTTATCCTCATATTCATTGCTATATTCACAACATTTCGGCCGTTGTACGCCCCGGTCTTCTTCATGTTACCGGAATTTCCGAACTGAACCCTTTATTTCGCCCATCGAAGAAGATTGTTCTTGTTCCACGTGACATGCCTCTTCCGGGTGTCTCAGTTATTTGCCTTGAATTCTACTCTTCTTAAGGGTACATGACCCAGTGAATATAAGCGTTGGTTAGATTCAGTGACTAGACTCAAAGAGTTGTGATTTCAATACCAGGTTAAAGCATTTTTTAACCAAAACTTGAGAATTGCGTTAAAGTAAAACAACTATAAAAAAGTACTTATAATGTAGGCATAACAAATCTTTATTAAATTATATATCTATTAAGAAATATCTTTATTAAATCTATTATAACAACTTTCATATTTTTCCATCTGGTATAAAAATATCAATTAAAATTTAAAAATTAATATGTGCAAAATAACTTTTTTTTACATTTAAACTCTGTATTTACACACTGCATTTTTTGTTTTACATGATTGCCAGTGAAAATATTTTTGCGCACAAATTTAAATCAAAATGACGTGTTCATTTTATTTTGGTAAGCCGTGTATACTATAATTAAAGAATGTAGCTCATTGCGTATACAAAATTGTGCAGTTAGAGACTAAATTAAAAAATACATATGCAAATATCAAAATCCCAACCTGAAGCTATAAAATATCTCATAGTTTAAACCTGCAATGATGGATAAGGCTACAACAAACTATCAAAACGATCTCGAGTGTACTTCACCACAGTGAACCAAATTATTTATAAATGTAATCTTAAGTATGGCGGCATCAAAATCAAGAGGTGGTCGTCCGTAGAAAGTAACAGCAAGAGCAAGTAGACAAGTAATTAGGCAAGCCTAGTCAAATACTACTGTGACATTTTTGGTGCTCCCTTCATCACTAGTCATTGTTGTACTCAAGGTACATACACCTACAGTGCGACAATAGTTGAACAATGTCAGTCTTCCTGAGAGAATGTCTAGAAATAGCCGCTGCTTAAGAAATTGCACAAGCATTTCCATGAACTATGCCAAAGTACATATTACTAAGCTAGAAATATTCTGGCAAAAGGTTTCATGGTTCGATGAGTGCAAACTAGAGCTTTTAGTGAGGAACAATAGGTAGTGAATCTCTGAGCTCCTAATATGGCCTTTGAGGTGATGAATTTGTTACCAACTATTAAATATGGCGGTGGCTGTATTTTGACTTGGGGTGATTTGCTGCAACTGGAACAGGAAAAATAATATGCATTGATGGCACAATGGACTCTGAAAGCTACCAAGCAATTTTGAACGAATTTCTTGTCGTCAGTTCAGAATTTTTGTTAATATCTGATTGGGAAGTTCCGGCGGGAGAATGATCTGAATTATCAACGCAAATCCACAAGGGAAACGGGTACATAAAAAAGAATTTTCAAGTTCTGAAACGGCCTAGATATAAACCCAATTGACAATCTTCGATTCAAGTGAGAGAATGCAGTGTATGCAAGAAATCTAGGAAAAATGGAATAATGCGTGAATTTTGCAAAGAATGGTAAAAAACAGTACTTCTAGAAACTTCTTAAAATTATAGAAAAGACTGGTTTACATTGCAACCTTAAAGGGAGCAGTCAACAAATATTAAATTTCAGGGTTGATTTACTTTTGCACATCTTACTTTTTAATTAATATTTTTAATCCAGTTTCATAAAAATTTTTGAAAATTGTTGCAATCGTTATTTTTTCTTAGCGAATAAGTAGTTTAAATAAGATTTGTTGATAATCTGGAAAAATGACATCTTTTAAAAATAGTCCTATATATAAATAGAAGTCAACTCTTAGAGGCGACAGTCTGTTTGATGCTAGATGCAATCGTCAGGCAAGGAGTTGCCTGACGATTGCATCTAGCAGGAAACAGACTGTTGCCTCTAAGTGTTGACTTATACGTTTACTTTTATATTTACACACGCTCTATCTCTGATATTGAGCACTTTATCCCATAAATATAGCACACTTCAAGACTATATATATATATATATATATATATATATATATATATATATATATATATATATATATTCAGTACATATTCCTATTCCAATATAAAACGCATTGAGATAACGTCTTCCACACATGGAGTTTCCTTGTCAATGTTTAAAATATTAGCTCTCTATTCTACCATAGCGAAAAATATGAGTTGTTCTCTAGTCTATCATAGTGGAAATTTTACCTAATAGCGACAACGTATCGTGGATATTATATCATTCATGTCGTGTAATATTGAAAGCATCTCCAAAATAGGTGTATGAGTTAAAGATGGCAGCCACTAGATCAGAAGTATATTTACTTTTTCTAAGGAAACTATATTTAAAAATGAAGTAAGAATATTGTTCCTTCTCAGAATCATTTTGCTGAAAGTGTGCAAAGTATTAGCCTCCAGTATTTTACATGAACATTAAATTTAAGACGGTTGACAGAAAAGTAGATAGAAACTTGCAAGCTACATAATGCGCCCGTCAAAATTAAACAGGTGCAAACTAATGTAATATTAAACGACAGAATGTGGAAAACGTACTCCAAAGGCGGATAGGAGCAGCAAAATGTTTCATTATGGATGGAAAGAAATTATTTCGGTGTTATAAAATGACCTGGAAAAGAATGGAGATATTTCGGAAAAGCCGTGTATGATAGGCAACGCTGGACAGTTTCAGCGCGAGTGAAGAGCCTCGAGGCGGTATTTATGTGTGTCTACTAATGGATACTGTGAGGACCTTGGATAGAGCGAGCAAAGTGGAAATTGAATGTTGAGCTAGAATTATATAGAATCCGATGGTAACGATAAGAATGAAATAACCGAGGTCTGGAAGGCTTCATTTTGAATTTTGTTGATTAACGTTTCCACGATGCCCAAATTGAAACACCAATTTTTTTAACGTTCATCTTTTTGCTGATGGTAATTTTCATATTAGAAGATTCCCTGCAAGGAAACATTTTATATTAATTGGCCGATCCGTTAGTACTGATATCGTTTAAAATCTATAAAATCTATTAAAATATAGTTCCTTCTAGTATAGATGAGGTTTCGTTCCTAACATTTTTATTTGAAGAATTTTGAAATGCTACCACCTTATCTTAATACTTTCTCTTCAATTTGCATATGCTATTCATTTTAGTTGTTACTGGTGTTGATATTCATCAAGTGATGTGGTTTCCGTTATATGTACAGTGATTTGTGATTCTTTAGCATCAGTCCACAATGTTCAAAGAAGTGTGGTCTTTTTCAAGCTTGACTCGCTAAAATCCATTTTCAGCCATTGATCTAAGAAAGCATTTGTATACAGCTGACAGTTCATGTAATTCTCAGCGTGTTTACCTCATCTATGGCATCCACATGAAAGTTTGGAATATAGATGATTTGTTTTCACTTTTTACATCATTTGTTGCTGTATCTACTATCTGCTTGCCGGCGAATTTAATTTGTCTCTGGAGGAGTTATATATTAAATTTCACCAAGTACCTAGCCCAAGATCCATGCAAATTACGTTTGTGGTAACAGCGTAATTAGAAGAGTTATGAAGTAAATAATCGTAGGATAGATTACCCTGGAGCCTAAACTTGAAGTGATTAAGAACGTAGTGATGGATAAATGATTCTCACACAAGTAGTTTTTTTACAAGGTATCAGTTCGTGAAAAGAAGCCGAGTGTATGTTGCTCCCTACTAATGAAATACGAAGCTAATATGGATAATTCCTCACTGTGTACATGGGATAGCAGGTCCTAAGTATGAAAGATTGAACTATTAGACAGACGCAATGTAGCTCGTCTGAGGAAATTCTGAGATAATTAGAAACTCTACCGGGATTTAGCATTTGTGTTCACAATCATAACAACATAAGATACGCAGATGACACAGTACTGAAAGCAGACACTGAGAAGAAATTACAAAATTTCCTACAGAAGATAACGACGGGAATTGAGAAGAAAGGACTAAGCACAAACCACAAGGAGACAAAAAGCAAAGTCATGAATAAAAGGATGAGCCCGACTTGCAGGTCGGGAACACCGTGATCAAACTGACGCGTAAGTTTAAATGATTGGGAAAGGTTTTGACAGAGGAAGGTAAATGCGACACTGAGAACCGTAGACGTAGTGGAAAGGACAATGGCACATTCCAAAAGCTGGACAGAGTATTGCGAGACGGGAAGATTTCGTTGGTATCAAAGAAAAGGATATTGAGCTGTAACGTGACATCTGTCCTTTACGGCAGTGAATGACCAAGTGTCTCGAGGCGAGTGTGATGTGGTTCTACAGAAGGATGCTAAGAATATAATTGACCGAGCGTGTGAGCAAAGATGATGTCTTAGAGGGATTGCAAGCAAGGAGGCGGCTTATACTTAACATCAGGAAGAGGTAGCTGAAGTTTCTGGCACACATAATGAGGAAGGATGGCCTGGAGAATTTGATACTCACTGGTTGAACAGAGGGAAAGAGAGACAATGGGAAACAACGCATGACATACCTGGCGAGCTTAAGCAAGTTGATAACAGAACGTGGTCTGGGAGAAGAAGCAGAGGGAAGGAATTTCTTAGAGCTAAAAGGGATGGAAAGAGGTGGAGAGCCATGATTGCCTACATCCTGAAAGGACATGACACATAAAAAGAAAAAGAACATCTGGCATAAAAAGTAGAGAGTGTTGAGAGAATAGTAACTTTTCGACTGTGAGAAAAGGGTTGTAGGTTGGGAAATAATTAATCGTAAGCCATGTAATCACTTTTGAACAAAAAATATAAACACTATTCCATATTATAAACCTTGTGTCTATGTGAAATTCTGCATAACTTTAAAGTAATTTTCTGTATCTTTGACATATCCATTGACCAGAGAAAAATCAATAAAGATAACAATTACAAATCGTCTTAGAAAGAAAGCTTTATCTGTGTGTAGGTGTCTTGCAATATTGACGTTAAATATTAAAAACAAATCTTGTTTCAGAAAAGTCAAAGTAATTCCCCATTATTGTTGGCCTCTGTAATCTCCAGTGTTCTGCATTCAGACATAAATCAACTGAAAAAATATATATTTATCCTGAATAAATATTTATCTATTTTGGTTTCGAAAATTTCTCGTTCCCAATTCAATATATAATGGCTTATCACCACGAGGGAGCCAAAACCGTAATGGAAATTTTATTACAAAATTCGGTTTATATCAAGTTGATATAGTCCGAGGCAGTTCCTCCAGCTTAAATTGTTATACACAAATTACAACGTTCAATCAACTTTTCAAACACACAAATACACACACGCCTACATGCATATAAGAGTGCGTGTATTTTTATGTATGATGCACGTGTGTTCGTGCGTGCGTGTGGCCTTAAAGGCACTGATACGAAATTAGCTCTTTACTAAAAACATGGGTCTGAAACTATCACCAGAATTCTAGCGTATTTTAGTCGTTGGTTTGTAGTAGTTGCTGTTCACAAAACGGTAGTCACATTTTACAAGTGTATTTTTTTACGCAATTCACACCAAGCAAGACGGTAGTGTCATTACCACGCAAGGTGTTACAGAGGATTGAAAACAAGCGTAAATAGGGTTATTTGGGGAAAGGATACAGAAAAAGACGGGGAACAAGCTCAGGTTGTCAGAGGTCGATTGACATTACACTTGAGTATTTCAGTTTATAGACATCGTGGAAGCATGCAAGGGGTAGGGAAGGCCACAATCGGGAAGTCCGTGAAGATGTTTGAGTAGAAGAGACGGTTAAATTTAATTACATTTGTGAGTTAAAGGGTGGGACCGAGATGCCAGCCTAGTAGTTCGCTTCAATTCCCCACCTAATTTGTAGATAGAGTTCGAGATTATACCAAATAACTGGGAACTAGCGAAAGTAGCTCCTCGTAACATATGTCGTAAAAACACTTGAAGAGACTGAGGGAAGCCACAGACGAGATACCAGATCAGGATCTATCACATTGCATATTCGTCTCTGGATTTTGTCGAGGACCGCGAAACTTGCAGCAAGCGCATGTGCGTGCATGCATGTGTATATGCTTTCATGCATTTGTGTGTGCGTGGGTAGGGTCAGTTCAGTTTTGTGCCACTACCACATAAGAAAGGGAATGTTTAACACCGAGAATTTTTAACAGCGAAAATGTTTAATATCGAAAAACATAAGGAAAAATAATTCATTATAATAATATATGGAAATATCCACTCTTTGGCGGAAGAAGGTCGGGAGACCCGAAACCCGTGTTACAAAATTATGGAAAATAAAGTATAATATATATATTTTTTTAAAATCCACATTGCAACCAAAAACTTTTGCGGTTTCTCTATTCATTTTAATACATATATATATATATATATATATATATATATATATATATATATATATATATATATTTGTCATCCACAGACAGACTGTTTCGCTATTTCACAGCTCATCAGTGTGACTAGACGTCCGTTGCCTCTAGCTAGGATCGAAACCCGACTGAATTTGCGTCAGTCCGAACTTCTCCCACTAAGCCGTCAGGTACGGGATGAAGGTGAATTTTAGCGTCTTTATTTTTAGATTCAGATAAACATACAGTGACTGAGAGTGACTCAATATATATATATATATATATATATATATATATATATATATATATATATATATATATATATATATATATATATATATATATATATATATATATATATATATATATTAGAGATGGGATTTTATTTATTTATCCGGCAAAATTTTTTACTTTCACTTTATTACTATTGGATCCCAATATTTGAGTACATGGTCTCTTTATTTATTAAATATTATATATACATATATTTTTATTTTTGTCTTCCGCCCTAAATATTTGACAAATCATAGCCGGAGAGCGCCTAATAGTCATATCATTCAATCGCCTGCAAAATATTGATTAAGCTAGTGAGCAAAATGAGATGTAACTGTTTGGTGAATTTTGTTCTGAAATATATTTAACTTACACACACATCTACACACACGCACATACACCAATATATATTATTGAAACTCAAAATTTATCAACTTCATTACCTAAGGAGATTTTTCTACTTGTGAAATATTTTATTCGTTGATAAAAAATAAATATTGTTTTCATAATATGATTCAAAGAATTAATATATAAATGTTTTTTTTAAATATTCATGCATTTTAGCGTGTTAGTTTAATCAAGTACATATATGTATAATATGCATTGCCCTTGACATTTCAATAATATATAATCCACTGATCGAACTTCCAATTCATTCAACCAGCACTTTAATCAACTAGAGCATTGTGCATCGTTATTTAATGACGAGGGAACTGGCATTATACAAAATAATTTAATGGCAAGAGAACGCTCTACAAACACATTATCTAACAGAAGAGGGAACGATTATTGTTGATGGCATTTTCTCATCCAGCGCTTTTTAAAACCATTTCGTTTATAGATTCAGAGTTTTTGAGATTTTAAATGATTTCTGTGTGTCGTTTTTAATCAGATATCATGTTCATCGCAAAATTAGAAAATTCTGACACCATAAATATTAAGCCCTCTCCTCTCATTAATGTAAGCGTAATCAGCACAACGTTTGGTGCAAAATTCTGAGTAGGTTGCAGAGTAAATTAAAGAGTTTAGAAGAATGTTCTTGGGTACCAATGTTCTGTAGACCAACATGTGTATTTTATTCTGAATTATGAAGAATATAATTCAACTAATATAAAATGTACGCTACAACATCGTAGTTTTTTCTCTGTTTATCTTAGAGTTAAGATCTTGAAGTGAAATAATACAGCACATCTTATCATATATAAATATATATTGCAGCGTTTATCTAGATAGTTCATAGAGTTTTCTAAGGGTAAATTTTAAAGATGTATTTGACTTTTCTCGAACAATATTATTTACATCTTTTCTTTTTAAAATAACAAAGTCAAAGTGACGAATAGGTTCTGAAACGTGTTTCCCTCAATCTTGTGTGAAAAAATTGGTTTGACTTGCTGCTTAGGTGAATAACATTGCGATTTCGTGTATTTATTTGTTGATGAGTTGAATTTATTTGGTATAATCTCGAACTTTATCTACAAAGTAGGTGGGGAATATTCAACTGTGTCAAAAATGGGACGGGTTACGAGAAAACTGAACATGAAAATCATAACATTTACAACATATACTCAAAGAAAGTGAAAACAGTTCGACGTGGTGTAATAGTTATAAAGCTTGTCTCGCTAGATCAGCTACGACTGACTAGTGAGTTCGATCCGCACTGGGCGTTCCATACTTTCGGCCTTGCGCCGCAATTAAGCTACTCTTAGTAAATCGATATACTCAAGGAAAGATGGAAGCAGCAATTAACTTACGGAACGATTTTATTTGAATGAACACCTGGGCAATGACAATAAGCCAGCATAGAGGTTTCTTTGCTCTTCAAGAAAGAAGACTTTGGGGAAGGACCAAGATCGTCCAGGTCCTGAACGGATACGGCTTTTAAGAGATATATAAATCCCAGGGAATTCATAATTATTTATTAATTTATTCAGGCACACGGCTGTGTTTAGCAATCAACGAAGAAAGTAGATCTCTACGAAAATAGATTCCTAACCGCTCTTCTTTTGATGAGATCCTGTGTTCGTCTTTAATAGAATAAACACCTAAAAATATTACACGAATCATAAAAGTAAAATTGTTAGATAAAATATAAACACGAAACCAAATGAGTCTGTCTATATTTCTGAGATGAGGTATTATGTACAGTATTTACATTAGTCGGACTATTGTCCTCATCTTTGTCGCCATATTTGTCACAACGTTTCGGCCGTTGTACGCTCTGGCCTCAAGGACACATGGTACAGTGGATAAAGGCGTTGGTTAGATCCAGTGACAGACCCAAAGAGTGTGAGTTCAATACCCGGTTCAGGCAGTGAGAACTTTCAGAGGGAAAATTACCAGGAGATAACTGATAACTGACATCCATCAAACATGGCTCGTGGAACTAGAACAGTCTACCCCAGTGATCGAAATAAAGGGTTCGGTTCGAAATTCCAACCACCTGAAGAAGGCCGGAGCGTACAACGGCCGAAACGTTGTGACAAATATGGCGACAAAGATGAGGACAATAGTCCGACTAATGTAAATACTGTACGAAACCAAATTCTTAACTTGATTTGCCGAAATATTTGTGTATTAGAGTCAAAAAATTGGTATCGCAAATTTAATTTGTCACTTACTGATTTGAGATATCCATATTTAGAAATAAGGAATATTTATTAAGAATTATAAGAAAATAAACTTATTTTACTTATCATTTTTAAAATTTATATAACTCAATTTTAAGATGAGCTAGATTTTCTTCTTCTCATGTTCCTAATTAATTTTATCTGCCGCAATATATCTATATATTTATACGTGTGTGCGTAGAGGTGTGTGTATCTTTATTTACATCGATACATGTATTTATAGATCGTGGTGAAGAATACATAGAATAATTTTATTCCGATTATCAGAGTTATTTATTCAACCGGTGATAACTCCTATTGAATTTACTAGACCAATGGCCCCAAAGCATCTCTAACAAACATGGATTTTCAGTTATTGATTTAATTTAAAGTGTTTAGTTGTTTTATTGTATATAAGATTACATTAATCTCTGTTAATTGACAGATATCAATTCAAGAAAAAAAAACTGGAGTAAAAATTACTAATGGCAGGACACTTACGCTTCCTGATAAATGCAAGGAAAAACACTTTAGTATAGGTACGTCCATTAGGTCGCGTAAAAAATCAGCATATCACGAGGAAAAAAGGTCCATAACTCAACGAAGACAAAGTTTTGTCATCAAAATGTTGTTATTAATTGAAAACTAAAGCATTAAATTTATTATTTACAGTAAGTAACAGATTCTGGTGTATTTCAGAAAGGAATTATATAGATAGGAATGTCAAATATATGCTTGAATTTTTTAAATTTTCTTAAAAGCGGCCATTTTCTTAAAAGCGGCCATTTTCTTAAATTTTAAGAAATTTTTAAACAAAAAAAATTGATTTAAAGTTCTTCCTAAAATAAATTATATATTTGTGACACGTTTTCGAGTAAAATTAGAAAAATTAAAGTTAAATTAATCTGATTTGAAAATCAGTACGTAATTATAGCATAAGAAAAATTGTATCCAAGAATTTCTTGAAGATGTGTCTGAATTTTTTCATATCTTTATTCACGTTGTAGATGTTATTGATATTTTAAGAGGTGATGACAGCTATTATGTATGATCAAATTTGACATAATTTTACGAAGTAAGCGAACGCGTTTGTTTATTTTATTTTTAACTAGTAATTTATAAATATTAACATTTATTCAGCAATTATATAATATTTATTTTTATTCAATACTTTTTAGTCTGGATTTCGTTTCTTAGATTATTAATCTTTTTATCTTATTTAGCAACTTAATAACAAATAAAAAATAACTTCAATGAAATATGACCCAAACTAAAATACATTGGAAAAATAAAAATATGTAGTAAAAACTAATTCACAAAAGTAAAATCTAACTTAGAATTTTAAAAGGACTTTTTGCAAATATGTTACGATGTGAAACAGAACAGGATATTGAAGAGAAATAATGGCAGTGCCTCAGACAACAATCAAATCAGGTGATCTTGTTTAAGGATGACGTCATGTATAGATTTCCTACAGATAGAAATTAGCAACGTTTTTTTCACTAAATATATTATTTTTAAAATTATGTTTAAAATAATCGGGTACAAAAGACTGTTATGAGCTTTTTCAAATTTCAATTCGTAAATTTACTTTTCCTTTAACGTTATCATTGAATTACTTGTATAAAAGAAATAAAGCATTTTAAGCGATTTTTGAAGTATTAATATGTTAACATTATATTAATAAAAAAAATGTAAGAAATGAAAAAAAATTATAAAAATACATTATTCATTGAAAAGTTTTTATTTCTTCACATTATAATATCCTTAATATAATGTATTTACAAAAGCAAATCAAAGCTTTTCTAATTAATTAATGTCATAGTTTTTTATATTTTTTATACTTCAGAGCAGATTTTCTATGAAACCGCTAAATGTTTTTTAAAAAAAAACTGGTGATTTACTTTCTATAAAGAATCCTGTTTATAACTAATAAAGCAAATCCCATGGTTAAAGATTTAATTTCTCGAAATTTCATGAAAATATGTAAGTGGGTGAAAACATGTTAAACAAATATCTTTTTAAGAAGATTTTCTAAAAAAAGAATCAAAAATAATTTCATTCATATCTGAATATTTTCTGAAAGTTTCTTTAAAATCCGACAATTATTTGATTTTTGCAAGAATTTCGAAATAAACGTGTGTTTTCCTCGGGAAAAGCGCAAAATAACCTTTTTTTTTCTCTCTTACTGCGCTGTCGTAAAAAAAAATATAAACAAAATTTTCTACGTGCTAGAAAGGAGTAAAAAATTTAAAAACATAATAGAAAAATACTTTGGTCTTTCCTCTTAATAACAACATAAGCATTTTGAGGACAAAACTTTGTTTTCGTTGAGTTATGGGCCTTTTTTCATCGCGATATGCTGCTTTTTTACGCGACCTAGTTGAGGTACCTACTATAGTAGGAAATATTGACCGATACTACGATGATATTAATGAAAATACTATAGTTTAAGCACAATACTTCTTAAAAGGCATCACACTACCAAAAATTGCATTAACACTTCAGCAATGAATGTCATTAGCTTCTTTAAGTAGAACTGCAGAAATAAAACCCGATTGCTTTCATTTGTTGAACGGCATACCAACTATTTAATGCAATTTAATGCCGGAATTTAATTTTCTTCGGAGCTTTTTTTTTAATATAAACATGTATTGCTGATTTTTTTTTCTTTTATTAAAATCTATTGCTGGATGTATTTACTATAAAAATGTATTTTTATACATTAATAATGTTTTGACATCAATTTTGGTTTCGCTATGTGTCCTTCGCTGGGACACTTACAGATGCTACAACCCCGAATCAGTGTGGACCGGGGAACATAAGCAATTAAGAGGTGGTTACATTTTCCACAAGACTTCTTGATCAGTGTCCTTGCTCCCGCATGTATTTTATCGTCATACCCAGGACGAGTTAAAGAGACAATACGATAAAGGAATTATTAAATTTAATGGGGATGCTTCCTTAAAATTCTCTTAAACAGGTGTGATTGTTAACAGATCTTTACTAGAGAATATATATTTGTTTGCGAAAAAATAACTCCTTAAATGTCAATATATTTTCTTCGTGTGAAAAAACCCAACTGTGCAATATCTTTCAGAAAGTAACCATATATTAAGAGAATGGATATTTTCGTCAGAATCACGGACAAGAGATCTAAAGTACTATGAAATATCTAAACATCTATAAGACAGGGAATGTTAGTCCCCTTCTTCATAGATGCAGAGGAAACTTGAAACATCAGATACATGGTAGTCAAGAGTTACATGGACATAACAGATGAGACATTTATACGTTTTTTGTTTTTTTAAGGCGAATGTGAACATCAAGATGAAGGCTACTGAAACCTGTGAAGGACAGGAAATAGAATAAAGAAAATACAAAGAACTTGAAAAGGTGGATCTCCGATGGACACTTCTTGAAAAAAATCAAAGATATAATGTTTTACCTACAATATATTTGAAATTAAGAAAGAAATTTGGCGTTACATGATTTAAATACTGGCTTGTGATGTAGACAATGATAGTTAATTCCTGTATTCTTATTTTTTTAACTAACCTGACTGCCGAGATGAATAAGGTAAAACATATCTATTTGCTCAAAGTATTGTTGATATATTTTCATAGGTATTTCTCGGTTTTCCTCATATTTTTTTTATTTGTATCACCTGGATATACCTATATTCCAATGATAACCAATTTAGCATTATTCATGATTTACAGAGGAAAAATGTATTTCGTATATAAAAAAATATTATTAATATCTCTACCTGACTCTATCTCACTCTGTCTCTATGTGTGTCGTTATCTATCTTTCTGTCTTTACGTTTCAATGAAGTCATGGGTTAACAATAAATTATATCCGGCAGCAAGGCCTCTGATCTAGAGATTGGATTTTTTTAGGGGCATGGAACCACCTCTTAATGGATGCTGTTCTGATGTCTGCCCTGACCCGGGGTCGCTGCACTTGTTAGGATTTATATGTGACGTCCCAGACAAAAATCAACAGTAAGTTATAACAAAATGAACAATACATTTTAATAGCAAAATCAACGCAACAATAGAATAAATATAAAATACATTTTAATAGCAAAATTACCTAGAATACTATTTTTTATGATCTACAAATTATATATCTAAAAGGCATACCCTTACATTGAAAGCATAAAATTATGTACAAAATATAAAAGCATAAAACTGTGAGGGAATATTTAGAATTCGGCATTAACTAAGCCATAGAATTTGTTATACCGCTAAACAAAATGAAACAATCAAAGTTTCTGTGACCTATTTCGTTAAGTGTTTCACTTCTATGATTTTCTCACTTAAAGCACAGAAGACGACTAGACTAAGCTAAGTGAATAAACAAACCTTGATGCGTATACGTTATGCCCGCTTTAGGACAGTTTGCATTTGTGTACATTAAGCTTTGGCTTATGCCTAGATTTGCTGTATGATATAATCTTCACAAAGATCAGTATGCGTCAGAGTCGAATAGAATTGTAGGCACGTAGGCCTTCGAACGTTTTATGCATAGTGCGCACCAGACGCTAACACATTAATGATAGACTAGAAAGATATTGTATAACGTTGAACAATGTCATATTTGTTTGTTTAGTAGCATATCAACTTCTTATGGGTCATTTATTGCCGACATTTAATTTTTTCGAGAGCATTAGTAAATTAATTAAAAATGTATTGCTGGTATTTATTCAAATGCCTCGTTGGTATTTAATTTTTTTTTACAAAATATGTATTCCTGGTAAAGATTTTTTTTACGTTCGGCTGTTAATTTTTATTCATTTATTTTAATATAAAATGTATAGTAGGTAGTTTTTTTCTTTGTTTTCTTTTTTACTTTAAAACACATACATTCCTGGTAATTTGCTTTTTATATAAAAATATTTTGCTGCAAATATTTTACAGTGAAAAAGTAATTTTACCCCTTCATACGGCGGAATAATGAACTGAGGAATCAGAAAGCCGAGTTCGAATTCCAGTGCTTATACCCTTGGGAAAGGTATGAATACTCTTCTTCTCCTGCAGCTATGGGTAAATAGCAGGAGGGTTCTATAGTAGGACAGTTGTATAGCATTGGATGGCAACTGGTCTACAGCAGAAAGAAATGGCAACCTACTGCGGGAAAAATCTGCCTCGTCAGTCATGTATCGAAAGATACATGATCGTCTAAGCGTGTATTACGTATGGCACATAGCTGTTTTGAAACCTGTTTGGTGGTTAATTATTTGCCCATAGCTGGGGCACTAACAACTGCTACAACCCCGGGTCAGAGTGGACATGGTAACAGCATTAATTCAGAAATGGTTTCAGCCTCTTCAAAACACCCCAATCTTAGTCTGGATGAAGTTTACCGTTATACCCAGAACGGGAATAATGACATTGACCAGCCAGAACCTGTTGGATCTCAAATGCACAGTATACAGCTAATGGACTTTGTATGCAGAGTAAGAAAATGATAGCTCGTCGAATTGGTGATAAATTTTCAGAAAAAAAAAAGATACTCATAAAAATAAATTACGATATTTCGTCATTTGTTCGTTCGACCTAAGAACGTGATCACAAACCTTAATAAATACCTACGGATTTATGCATATAATCTATTTTAATTTGCAGGAAGAAACGATCACGACGTGGAAAAGTAATGATTTACTGAACAAGACTGAGAAGTGGACTTCTGTACGCTAATAATTGCGAAAGGACAGCAATGACTGACCTAAAGAAATGTTCACGAGCCATTACAAAATAAGAGTACACTATATATACGGCATTATTTATTTTAATTGACGGATATTATTTATCCAAATCATATAAGTAGATTTACAGTGTTGGCAATATTTATATAAGACGTTTCCTCATAAGGAAATATTAGGCATTTGCCGATCGAGCAAATTCTACTATTATCGGTTGAATTTTATATAATTTATAAAACCTTACTCTTAAAATATTTTTTCAGGAAAATAGGTTTATCCCCTCCAGTAGCAGTTATCACTCTTTCTATGATTTCTGGGAGTTACCTTCGCTATCTTTTATATGAAGTAGTGTTGAATGCCTACATTATTATTATGTTATTTTCTCCTCCAGTTTTATGTTATAAGCTTTTTAAATGTTGCTAATGTTAAACATACTCAAGAGATGCGGTTTCTGTATATCGAATATGTACAATATGAATACATGGCACACACTAATTATATGCGATGTATATAACGGAATTGAGTGTAAAACACACATAAAATATACCGTATATTTAGCATAGGAGAGAGAGCTGAATGTCAGATATACTCTAAATATATCTTATATACTATATAAGTCGCTAGAAATTAAAAAAAAAAATTGGTAAATTACGTCTTCGAATGATTTGATTTTTTAATCATTTCCCCGCAAGCATGGCGGGAAAGCCACTCGTGTGCAGGGATCTACAAAAAATAAACTTGAGTGAATAGACTGATTATAGGGAGGACTGATGTAAATAAAAAAGATGAACGGGCTTCAAGAAGATGTCGATTTGCATTTAAATTTTTGATGATTGTTGTTGTCAGGGAAGCAAGAAAATGGAAGGGAGATCCACATGCGGGAAGTGCGAGAAAAGAAACTGAGTAGATGTGGGGATTGCATTTAGTTATTTTAACAGCAATCGGGTGGGACCACGATGCCACGCTAGTAGCAGGCCTAAATTCATGTAGTTGGATTAAGACGGAAAATTTCGGCAGAGCAGTTGCTGTGAAATTATTTGTAAAAAAGACAGGGAATACATGACGCGTCGATGAGAATCTGACTGGAGTCGAGATGCCAAGATCTATTAAATTGCAGATCTTTCTTTGGATCTTGTCTAGAACCTTGATATAAATAGCATGTGCACCAAACCTGTTATGCACAGACGAATGGTAGATTTGTAAATGTGTAAGATGAACTCTGGCGAGAAAAATTTTATTGCAAGACACAGTCACCCGAATTTCCCTGCAGTTGATGCAACTGATGATTTGATGTAGTCGTTCGTCTTCAAGTCAGTTGAAAGAGGCCAAGAAGCCGCTGTATGTTGCTCTCCAGTTGTCTAGCATCAGCCATACTATATTTTTAAAGTTTTAGTCAGCTAAGTGAATGGAATTTGACGAAATTTCTACTTTTGAATAATACACATTTCTTTGAATAATGAGCAACATCTACTATTTTCTATTTGCTTCCCCCTAGAAAGTATAAGATATAACTAATATTTCATCCAAACAATACTTTGGTGACTAGAATAATGATATCTCTTAAATTTACCTATTCCCATTCGCAAAATGGCGAATATGAACATTCTTGCTCACGAAAAATGTGAACAAAATGACCTTTGATTTAAAAGCAGCATTTACGTATTCTAGGATTACACAACAGTGACTACAAGTAACTTAGAATTTAATAGTTTTTCGCGATTTTCGATTATACTGTAAATTATTGCACGAACCAGCCCGCAAATATGGTCTTCTATCATGTTGCTGTTATATGATTCCAGGTATTGGAGTTCAAATCCCGTATGTCCTGGTGGAAGCGCTCGCCTTGTTCCTTTGAATAAGCCCGCTTGTTCCCGTTGAAATTATCAAGGTGTGCGCCAAAAATATGAACATGGAGGGCAGCCTATTTTGCCATGGTTCTTCACCAGGGTCTCAACAAGCTCCACATAGTTTTAGGCCTTGTGATTCCTCAAGAAGCCCCGAACGGTTTTCGACGCTGCTTTCTCCGCCCTGGACTGCTTCGTGGGGAATCCAGTGCAATTTTTCTTTATTTGTGGCCCGCCAATCACGCCGGGTTTGGTTTTTGAAGTCACATAAAGGCTGTAGACTCCTAATCTGGAGCTGTGAGAAATTGTTTCATAAGGCCCAGATTAAAAGTGTAGTGGAAGAAACAATATATCCCGAGCGTCCAACAGTGGGACCCATTTGATGTTGTTCATAGCCACATTGAAACCTGTCTGCTCTGGGTAGTACTGTTTTTGATAGTATGCCACGGTATCCCAGCCGTCCCAAATGCAATTATAAAATAGGGACGTCGTAAAGGTGCCTTTGAAATCCAGCAGGAAAGACAATTTTACAGTCCGATAATCTGCCAACCGTGCACTTCAAATTTTAAGGCATGTAGGATAATCCTGACTCTGTTGATTTCCTCTTTGATCTGCACCGAGTAATCCAAGGAAAGAGATGGGTACAAATTTCCCGTTATGAAATAGCATTACTTTGATGAACCTGGATGATCTGTCGATGAAGTAGAACCATTCCCTGTGCTTAAAGGCGATTCCCCTTGCCTCGAAAAGAGTGGTCACATTCTGGCAGATGCAAAGCCCATCTTAATGGATGAGAAGGCTTCAAGAACACATGTGAGTATTTTATGACCTCTAACTTGCAGATTTTCATTTAACAAATTCCACAGCTTGAGTCTCGACTTCAAAATCTTAACATTAGAATTTGTGAGAACAGGATCTCTGATCAAGTCGGTGTGGTCATTTTGGTTGTGGTAGAATAACCTTTATCCTAATCTGCGACACTGTAATCAGAATCAATGGTTTCCTCCTCTTTTGAATTGATGTTCTCTTCTGCAGACGGTTACTCCCTGTTTGTAGGAGTGAGTATGAGGAGCTCTGAACAGCGTTGTACCGTGGCGATGGATGACAGTATATCAACTTATATGATAGCATTCTTGCAAGACCAATGTTAGAAATTCCCACCATTCATACGAAACAATTTCGTGCGTGGTCACTTTGTGTCATTCATATTCGTCGAATTGCGAATTCCTAGCTCTCTTTTGCTCCCGGTTTAGGCTACAAAAACAATTTTGAAGGGGACAAAAGTAACTTGTTTTCCTTTTCTAGACAGAAGGAATAAGGAAATAACACTTAATGACCAATGATGAAAAAGTCAACATTTTTTTTCGCAACGTAATTGTTAACTGGATTTTCAACAGAACCTGTGAATAAAATGTTTTCAGTTTTAGATTAATTAATAGCTATTTGAATAGTCGTTCTGATAAAAAAATACGGTTAAGTTTAAAATTAAATTTTTATTTTCTATTACCAATCCTTTAACTCTATGCCTAGATACTATCGGTAGAAGCAAACAGAAATGAATGTAATGATTTCTAAAAGTATTTTCTTCGAAGCAGAATGAAAGATATCTTATTAAGTATTATAGTATCAATTTTAGTTATCTTCCTATTATTTCTCTAATAACTCGATTTCACATTCGCTTCGAGAAAAGTAACGTATTTTTTCAATAGTTTGCCTTTAATAACACAAGTCACACGATATGTGCCAAGCAGATTTTCCTCAATGCTCATGTCTAGATACTTTGGTATTTCGATAAATGTAATTGACTTCTAATGCCTCTCTTCACAATGAATATGTCTAGCCGAGAATATAACAAAGATTGTGATCTATTGATGAATTAAAAACAGGTTGGATCAGGTTTTGAACTTAATCAATTATTGATTTATTTAGGTGTCTATGTGAAATAGTAAATATTTTTTGTAATAGATTTTTTATGTGAATAGCTACAGCTTCAAATAGCAGAAACCGGAAACGGTATTGGATCAGTATTGAATTTTTAGTGATGAGAAATATAATAATTTTAACGCCAAAAGGAAAACAACTTTTGCTGTACAGGTGTCTCCAGCATTTGAGGGAACGTAAACATATGTATCCATACATGGTTTCGTGTGGAAGAAAATACGTTTTAACGTCTTGTTATAAATTTGGAGCCATATTTAATATGGCGAAAAGTTCATACTAATTTAAATATATATATATATAGAGAGAGAGAGGGTATGGCGATAGGCTACATTCGGTAGCAAGGCTTCTAATAGGAATGTTTTGAGGAGCGTGGAACCAAATCTTAATTGTTTTGGTTTCCAAGTCTGTCCTGCTATTTGCCCATAGCCCCGGCTAAGAGGATTCATACTTCTCCCAGGGGCATTGCCACGTAAGTAAATTTAATGGATTCAACTGAAATTTGGACTCGTCTCTCCGCTATCCATTACGCCACCGTGTCTCCTGCGATACATTTTTGTATAAGAAACTATTAATGAACCAAAGAAAATTAAATTTCGGCATTAAATGACGTATAACGAGTTGATATACCGTTAAATAAACAATATATATATATATATATATATATATATATATATATATATACATGTGTGTGTGTGTGTGTGTGTGTGTGTGTGTGTGTGTGTGTGTGTGTGTGTGTGTGTGAATATATACATATACCGAGGACATTATTTAAAAAAATGTGTTCTAAATATGACCTGAGAATTCTCTGGTAGACCAACAATGTGATCAAATAACTAAACATCAATGTCTAAATCGTGCTGAGGTCATAGAAATAATGTGTTTTTTTCCATCGTCTTAATAACAGAGTGTTTTATTCTCTAAAAACTTGACATTTTATATATATTTTAATTCTCTTTTCTATAACGTAATATTTGTTTTGTAATGATGTTTTCGTCGATTCAATTCTCGGAAAGATAAAATTTAATGAAATTGTTAAATTATAAGAGTTAATATAGTATATATGAACTAAATGGACAAGTTCGCGTTAGAATTCCGAAACGTATTCAATTAAATTTGACCAAATTATACTGCAAGTTATTACAGATATTTTAACACAAATAATTGCGAAAACATGAAAGACAGTGTCGATCAATGCATTGCTACATATTTATGTTTGCTTGTGGCTGGTTTTATCTGATAGTTTCTCTATTTGGTGCGTTGGCGGTAACAGCTAACCACTCCTTCCATTTCTTTGTTGAAGATGTATGTCGTCACTTCTCGGGAAAGATAGTAGACTTGTTTAAACATCAGAGTAGTCTTTCTCCTTTACTGCTAACTAATGCTACCCAAAATATTCTGCAAAATATATAGATTCCCTGACAGAGAATGTGCTCAGTTTTGCCTCCTTTTAATTATGCAATGGAAGTGATATGTAGAAACTTGTTTAGTCCAGTTAGACCTTCTATATTTCTCATTTCATGTCAAGAATTGAAGGTTACATGTATTTTATTTAACGTGAGTTAGGATTAAACATCTAACTGTTCATATACATAGAGTGATACAAGCATAGATGCTCCTCAAGGAGGAAATAGAGTTTGTTAGTATGCGGTTGGCAGGTCGCTGTCGCGTTCCTTACTTTGAATCCTCTACAAATACTAATATGTGTTACCAATACTGTATGTAATTATTTACACTATATCTACTCTCTAATATTTATTCCTATATTATTCTAAATTAAATTGAATTATTTATTGAATATGTTGCCATCTTATTTTCTGTCTATATTTTTTATCAGTCTATATCTGAAAAATTAAAAAAAAATATTCTTCTTCTAGATAGTTGAGAAGACGTAAAGATAAATTCGTAAAACTACGATTCACATAGTTGAATGATTTGGGCTAATTTTGAAACTGCGCTGAAAAGCCTTTTCATACGCAAATCCATGATTATATATACACAACGTATTAGTTATATTTTGAAAATTTTTAATGATTTTTAAGGGAAAGAAATATTCGAAATAACTACCCTAAATTTTATTAATATATTATTTTTAATCATTCCAACCCAGACAACGCAATAAAGGCAGTCAGAGGAATGTGGTTATTGACTGCTAGGGAATCTGATGAAAAGAGAAAACACTATTGAGGAGAGAGAACAAAAATGAAAAGTAATTAAAAAGACGTAATATAACGATTGATTCTGAATTAAAATTTTTGAAGATCAATATTAACTCGGAAGCAAGAAGCCGGATGTGCGCTAGAAGAAAATATCAACACGGTTATATCTAATTATTGCAAATGTAAAAGGATGGAACTCTTCCACCAATCTAGTACTGAGATTAAATATATAAATTCTAGGGAGCATAGAAAAATAAAGTAATTTATGAACAATTTTCCTGAAAGTATTTATAGAACAGGCAGAGCGAAGCTACGTTATGGTTGTGGGAAAATGACTATCCGAGATGACAGGTCAGGACGAATTGTATTACAGATTAATCTTTCGATTGTTTCAAGAATATCTCAATATATAGTAGAGGTACCAGAACAGATGTGACAGCAATATTCAGAGTAAGTTCACTTATAACACTTATAAATATGTATGATAGGATACTAGCGAGAAAAAATGCCTAGCGAGAAACAATGAAACAATTATTCTAGTAGGAGACATAGCAATTATAATATTTATACTTTTTACCGATGCACAATGTTAGTCCAAGAAGCCACAATGAGTCAGTCTCCTGGAGGTTAGCATCAGCCAAGCTGATGGAGGGGAAAAAGATTGTGTGGCTTTAAAATTAACAAATCATTTTTTGCCCCAGTTAACAACGGATTGTATGTAATTTTAAAGATCAGCTACCAATTTGAACTTATCGAACAGATTAGATTTACTCATAAGTTCATGCGTGGAGAACTCTTTTTTATATGTACAAGTAACTGTTTCTTTAAGCAGAATAATTTTGTTTAACGATTTTGATTTTTCCAAAAGCTTTATTAAAGAAAATATGCATTTTGGTAGGATACGATACTGCGGTGACTGTATGAAACCATTAAATATAGCATATATTGTAATAAGAACTAATGTTGGATTATAGTCAAATATATTCTTTCCTTGATAAATGCACTACTGTGGCGAAAGCGTACATCTTCTTGGAACAGCGATTCGTATAAGTAGAGTATTACCAAGATACACGCTAAATGGGAACGTCTGTTGTTCAATATTATGTTTGTTAATATAAGAATAAAATTAATAAAGCGAAATTATGTTTTCCAATAGATATGAACAGTATATTATAACGTTTATATATATATATTAGACTGTTCGGTTAATTAATACGCATATTACCTCTACGGAATTATGAGTCAACCTCACATGGTAAAACCAAGGTCTAGAATTAGTTTATCATCGCTTCTGTCCGGTAGTATGCCTTGACATGTTTACTTGGGAAAACTTGCATAGATAAAATTGACGTTCCTCCTGAGCTTTCGCTTGAGAACCAAACATAACGTTTCACAAAATGCAGCTGTTTTCTCACCTGAAAAGCCAAACTTTCATTTTTGGATCGCATTGTCACGGGTCATAAAAATGATTCTCTTGCGTGTCAACAGAAATAGAATAGAGAAATTGGTTAAAAAAAGCAGAGTAGCCAATGCCAACAAGAAATAAATGATCTTCGTCCACAGAAATCTTTTGTACTGGTGAATATGAAAGGTGTAATCCATTATGAGCTACTGGAAAACATAACAATCACTTCAGAATTTTACTGCTACCAACGTGATTGGTTATATATAGCATTACGTTTCCTGCTGATAAAGAAAAAAAATTATTCTCATGGATGTTAATGCAGGTGTAGAAACTAGAATGTGAACACCATTAGGATGTAAAATTCTTACATACTCTCTATTTTCCCCAGCTATGGCTTAAATATTTGAGCATCGATTTGGGAAACCATTTTTATTCCCAAAGAATCGTTAATGCAATATTCTATCTATAAGATATTTTTGAGAGTCAAAATATTTATGTCTGAATTTCTGTGTTGAGAAATTATCATTATTTACACTATTTACGTGCTATTAATTGATAACCTATGAGGACCTCTTATACGTCCTAGCTTAGAAAGGAAATCCACATGAGAGCCAATAATAGAGAGAAAAAATAAATGATATCAAGTCTTCAAAGCAGCAGCTGTAACAAAATAGGAAAGTCTCAATACGTGCCGAAAAAATATGACAAGAAGGAACAGTACTCATAAGCAGGAAGGGTGGGTTTAAGGCTCCAGTTTCTCCGGAGAGAAGTGTCCCAATCGTCTAATGGATTGAAGTGTTGGTTACTGCATTTGTTGAGTTTAATCGTTAGGTCGGACAGTGAATAATTGGTCTTTGTGGAAACAGGTCAAGCAGAAAATGGGCAATGCAGTAAACTATTACCTAGACAAAATATCTCTAGACATAGGAAGAGGGGAGAAAATGGTGTACCCATGTAGATTAATTAAAAGTATTTTCTGCAGTTTACCCGGATAGATGAACATATTATGAAAGCCAAAACGTTGTGAGAACAACAACTAAACTGAAGAAAACAGCACATTTTATTTTGAATTTACAATATACACGTATTGATAAATTTAAATTATTTCGGCTTTAACTAGCCGTTGGTAAGCCTTAATCACTCAACCACGTCATATATATTTACTAGATTTAGTGTCTTTAAATTATTATTATTATTATTATTATTATTATTATTTTCTTTGATATCTGGTGTTTACACATTTCTTTCCGGGTCCCGCCCAGGGACTTAAGGTTAGAAATGGCATCATGACACTTTCCACTGTAAAAAAAAAAAAATAATTACATAGATAAAGCCCTTCGTAAAGTGTGGGCTGTACTTGTCAGAACAATTTTCTGTATCTCTTTGAGGCATGGACTTCCAGGGATCCCTTCAATCAGCCTACTGGAATCTTTTCCAACCAGTCCAAGGGCTCCAACTACAACAGGAATTGTTGTTGTTCCCATGTGCCACATTTTTGATATTTCTATTTCAAGGTCCTTGTATTTTGACAGTTTTTCGAATATCTTCAAAGACACATTGCAGTCTGCAGGGACTGCCATATCAATAAGGAGGCACTTATTTTGTTTGTGGTCTTTAATAACAATGTCTGGGCGGTTGGCTTTGATTGTTCTGTCAGTGTGTATTGTGTAGTCCCATAGAATTGTAACAGGTCCTATCTCCGTAACCGGGTCAGGGTGGTGTTCGTACCAATTTCTTCCAGTTTCCTTCCCATAGGAGTTGCAAATTTTCCAGTGCAGATATTGGCCCACTCTGTCATGCCGGGTTTTATATTCAGTGGGTGCCAATATCGTGCAACCTGATATAAGATGATCAATGGTTTCTGGATATTTGTCACAGAATCTGCATCTTGGGCTAACACAGTATTTTAGTATATGTGCTTGATAATTCCTAGTTAACAAGCATTGGTCTTGTGCGGCAATGATAAAACCCTCAGTTTCACCTTTCAACCCTGCACTACGTAGCCACTGATGGGTGCGGTTTTTGTCTACGTCTGCTTGTTTGGTACGGGCAGAGTATTGGCCATGGAGCGGTTTATTTTGCCAGTGTTTCTTTATCTGGTCGGTCGCATTTCTCTTTGCATTCTTTTTAAAGATTTTTGCAGCTTCAGCCGGTGTACAGTGATGTATTTGAATTTCTGTGCCCATTTGAAGCTTTTTTTTGAATTTTTCGACTTCCTTTACTACAGAGTAGAGACACTTACTACTAAAGGAAGCCGAAAAATTATTATTATTATTATTATTATTATTATTACTATTATTAGTATTATTATTAGTATTATTATTATTATAATATGCCATGATTACAAGAATATTTTCTAAGTGGCAGAGAAATCAGAGTTTCAAATATTTTTTGGATAAATATATTTTTCTTTAACTGTGGAATCGATAAGATAGCTGAGGGTGATTAGATATTTGATAACATTATCTAAATAAATTTTGCTTATTTCACTAGGAAGTTATTTCTGGTGAAACGTAATTATTTTCCAAACTGGCTAATATATGAACAATTACAAAATGCGTTTCAGCTTACTTAAAATCTCATATGCAATTAAAGATTTTGTACAAAGCACATAATTTTACTTTGGCGATTCTTCAAAACAACAATGTGGATTCTCATTTTCAATCTTTTTGTAGGATTCTGAGGAGGTAGCTAAAAAGTGAAAAAATATTATTGTTTAATTAAGCAATTTAATTCTATTGGATTACTTTAGAGCGTATATTTTGACTTGAGTAAACCAAAATATGACTAAAATGCGTATTAAGTTTTACGTTTGTTACAATAATGATTAGTAACAACGTCTGCTGTTAAACTAATTATGAGACGTACTGTAGAATAGCAATATACAAAGCAAATTCAAACGAAATTTGGGAGTGATGCTAACATTGGCATTAGCCTTTCATTTGATTTTTAATGATATCAGCCGGTGGTCGTAAAAGAAAACAATCCGGCTTATAACCTGGAGATCAATGCGAATTGTGCAGTCTGTTCTTTTTGATAAGAGACTTCAGCTGGACTTTCGGAAATACAATTTTCTTTAAATATTTCTTTCTTTCTTTGATATGCTTTTTCACCACACATTTCGTTCCTCCCTCCCCGTTTATTCAGTAGTAAAAGAGAAGCGTATAATTAGATTCAAGAAATAGCATATCTGATATGAAACATGCTGTCTTAATTCTCATTTATTCACAACAGTTTGACGCTGACATCAATAATGCTTTCTGCTCAGCGTGGTCTTGTGTAATAGTTTTACGCTGTCCGTGAGCAATGGAGTAGAAGTATAAAAAAAAATTAGAAAAAAGTTTAAATATAATTAAACATAATGAAAATACGTGATACTTTCAAATTAATTGTGTAATCAATAAACTATTTATATCATTTATGTATTATTTCTGATTATATTCACTTGTAATCGTAATCTTAATGTGAAAATTTTTCTTTGTAAAAACACGTTGACCGAGCAGCCTGACTCGGTTGAAATTTATATACTTGTTGTGGTGCTCTCCCCTTTTACATAGACTTGTACATATACTTTCTACTATCACGCATTCCTGGACTACTAATCTTCAATTCAAGTTTGTATTCTTATGTTCAATACACTTATTTTCCTATTTCAATTACTGCGTTGTTTATTTATTTGTGTAGGATTCGATCCCCGGAATCCACAAGAATACTATTTCTATCAAATTGCTTTTTCAGGAAAATGGGATCCACAAGATTAATGTTAAATTTCATTTCAGTATTCATGTTTTTTTTCTTCCTAATCGTTTTCAAAGTAATTTGGATTTCGAACATCTTGATTATGTTATTATTTTCTCTTCGAAATACATGAGCTTTTCATTTCAGTTACCGTGATGCAGTCTATTGTATTTGTTATAGTTCTTTGAGATTCATTTGCGTCAGTCCACGAGATTTGATGAAGAATATTCCTTGCTAATATCTACAGCGTTAATTCGCTCGTAGAGAGTTTTAACATTTATATGAAAAATCAGTTTAATGCCCCCCCTGAACGAGGAGATATTTCTGAATAATCCACGAATGATTCGTACAAGGTAATAATCATTGGAAAGCCGCATTCTGCGTGGAACATCCATCTTTTCAATTGCAAACGCAAGGATTGAGGGTAATTTAACCATGTCAAAAATATCTAAGTTGTTCGTACAGACACACACACACACGCGCACGCGCGCACAGACACAGACACACACACACGCGCGCGCGCGCGCGCGCACACACACACACACACACACACACACACACACACACACACACATATGTGTATAGGTTACCTAAGGGGCAACTATGCATATGATATATATATATATATATATATATATATATATATGTATATATCATATGCATAGTTTCCCCTTAGGTAACCTTCAAGTGTCGTATACCCCTAGAGCTAGGCAAGAATTAGATTAGTGGCCCTCGGGTAATTTTTCTCTTATCCGCTTCATAAAAGATGCATTGAATATAAATGGAAATATTCTTCAAATATATTTCGAAAATTGTCTAATATAATTTCAAAATAAACATTACGTATTTCGGAATATTTTCAATAATATGAAAGCCGATGTACCTGAATTCATTAGTCATACAAAGAAACTTTCCGAAACATAATATATTATCGGGTATTGGAATGAAAGTGCTGATGACAGATACCCAGAATACATAATAAATTTCAGCATGAGCAATTAGTAAATAATAAACACTACATATAGCTCATCGTATGGTTCAGGTATAACAAATTTAGCTTTGCCGAAAACCACAATTTACTATAAAAAATCAATGCATCAACCTGAAAATGAGCCATGCTTTTAAATAACTCGTCTGATCGAGACTTTCATCTAGATGTCATGACGAAAACCTGTCAAGAAATATCTCACATGGTTAAAACACTTATTTGAGCGAGTGAAACCTAAGGATTTTGACTAAGATCATCTTTCTTTGAACACCGTAAAGACATTGGAATTAATGCATTCATTGCATATGTACTGAATCAATTAAAAAGAGTTACGATATAGAATTACTATTTAATAAACAGTAAAAATTCATTCGTGTACGAATCAGTTACAACGAAGTTAGTATAGTAAATAGGGACTTTGAGTATAGAATATCATGTGCTAGGGTTATTCTTGACCGACATACCAAGTTGATTAAAAAACAAAACATTAAACTAAGAACGTCATGCTCTTAAATAGTTTCATCATATCGAAACTTTCGTATGGACGTTCAGCATGGCGTCATACCAGTTCAGAAATATGTAAATTTTCAGTTGTATAAAAGATATTTCGCTTTTTCAAACATTTCACACCAAACATGATAACGAAAACAGTAGAACGCAAGGCATTACATAGTGGTAGAGAATATGAGCATTATTAAGGAATAAAAAAACAATGAAAGAACAATAATTAAGAAGAAAAAGATAGCGATTGACACTGCAATTAAATTTTTGTAGATCGAAGTTAAGTGGGAAGCAAGAAAACGGAAGGGAGTTCTACAAGCGCGAAGTGCGATAGAAGGAACTGTTAGTATAGAAAATACGGTTCATGCAGCAATTCTGAAAGTGAAATGATGAGGCATTGTTTCCTATCTAGTACTGCGCTTAAATTCATAAAGTCTAGCTAACTTAGAGGAAATTTCACCATAGAAATGACCATAGACGTATTTATAGAAAGGCCACAGTGGATCTATGCTATGACGGGGAAAATAAAACTGAAGCCGAGATGCCAGATCAGGACCAATAATATTGGATATTCTACTTTGTATATTATCATGATCACCTAAATATATAGCAGGAGCAGCAGATCAGATATGGCAGCAATTTTTCAAACCAAGGAAGAACGGTAGATAAATGAATAACATTATTAATGTGTAAGGCCAATAAAAGAACAAGAATTAAGGAGGCAGCAGATGACGATTAACATTGCATATCAATTCTTGATCAAATTTGAATCGAAAGCAAGAATCCAGAAGAGATTTCCACAGACATGAAGAGTGAGAGAGAAAACTGCTAGCAAAGAACTTATTGTTGCTTAAATTTCAACTCTGAAACATTTCATTTTAAACCTGTCGAAAATAATTTTGAAGCAGATTAGGTAACACGAAACATGCTGCTTTAAAGAAAATAGTGATTGTAATTTACTTTCAATTAACAGTAGTACTGTTGAATACTTGTCGTAATAAAAATGTTAGATTATTCCATAATGCCTGCAAATAAATTTTAAATAATTCGCTAGGTAGAGTGTTAATCAGATTTATAAAATGAAATACCCTCTTTTTCTTTTTACTCTTTTGCTCCCTTACCCGTCGGATTTGGTATTTTCATACATTGATTGGATTTTTACTGCTTAACAATCATTTGAAGACAGATAAAAGTCGTACTAATTAACCCCTACTGGGGAGGGAAGTTCTGGGTTCGTACATTTTCTACGGGTAATTATGCGTAAATAAGTATCACAAACACGAATGGAATTGTTATTCGGCTCTCCAAACCGTTATTCCAAAATGGTCACCCATTTAGGTACTGTCCAGGTTTAACTAAACTTAAATTCGTTGATCCAAAGCGAACTGCTGCTTCACAATAAGATGCAGTAGGTAGAACACTTTTAACTCGGGTAATTTCCCAAATTCACATGGCGCATTTGTACACAAATACTCACAAACACACGCAAATACTTGTCACAATCTCAAACATACATATACGCTACCGTTAGACCACAAATTTTTATATATTTTTTTATGATTTCTCTCTATCTTCGTACAGCCACGTACAGTGATGTTCGATAAAAGTGACTCACCTGATTGTTTTTACTATATGTTCTCTCCTCCGATGAAACGAAGATAAGCGATCTAAAATCCGAAGAAGAATCTTTGAAAGCTCTTTGAATTTAGCAGTAAGTACTGTCAAGCATCCGTTCAGTATAATTTTCTGGGGATGCTTCTCTTTTCATGGGACTGGTTTCTTGCAACCTATTGAAAAGACCCTCAGGAGCGAGCAGTACAAGAGAATTTTAGAGTCTTGTCTGTTCCCTTCTGCTGAAAGGTTGCCAATCGACCCCACCAAGCTCAGTTTTATGCAGGATAATGCTCCTTCTCACAAATCAAAATTGATGAAGGGGTACTTTGATGAGAAGCAGGTGAATGTCATGACGTGACCGCCCCAATCTCCTGACCTCAACCCTATAAAAAAACTTATGGGGCATTATAAAGTACAGGCTCTCCAGAAAGCATTTGAGGAACAAAGAGGATTTGATTATGAATTTCATATCCGAATGGAATTCAATGCTTGGATATGAGATTTGACAGAACCTAATGAAGTCAATGCGAAAAAGGGTTGAAAAGGTTATTAAAAATAAAGGAGGACCTATAGAGTATTGAATATTTCGAAATATATTACCTATTATAAATATATTATACCTCTATTATTCTTTATTTAAAGCTGTTCGGTTATGTTTCTATGAATTACTAGTTGCTGGAAATAAGTGAGTCACTTTTTTTGCACATTGTTTTTTTCCCTAAATCTCATTTACATACAAAATTATAATTATCAATAGAATACCTTAAGGTGAGTATACTTTTTAACTAGGTGGTCGGGAAGGAGTCTTTATATTAGTAACATTAAAAATTAGTTTGACCCCAAAAACAATAGGCGAAATTATTTTTAAGTAAAAGAAATCAGATGTGTCACTTTTTATCGAACAGCATTGTATATTTCTCTACATTTTAACTGTGTTGTTCTTTATATAGAAATATAAGTAATTAAAAACACATCTATATGCTGAATTCATTTATTTTCGAAGTTATCAACCGTATCCGTAATAAGCTGTAACTACTCCCGTTACAAAGTAATAAAAATGTATATAATTTAGCTTCTATCATCATCAAAATGTTCTGAACAATGTCAATAAAATTAGTTGCATGTGGCGATGATGGTGCGAATGTCGCCAGTGTTCACAAGAGAACAAGTGTTGTAAAGACACAAGCTGTGAATTAAAATAAAACTGAAGAAAACCATGGATTTCAGATCGGAGAATTTTGAACTTCATGCTGATGCGGAAGTTCAATTTCGTCGCTCAGCACTTTGGCATAGCTTTCGGTTTAGATAAATACAAGAGTGATTTCCAGGAACATCTAATTAAAGTAATTCAGATGGAAGCCGCGGGGGTGGTTTGGGTGAATACGCTTTGGAATTTCTTTTCAGGTATGTCGGTTTAAGCCAAATATGCTGAACAGCTGGCTTTAGACAGAACACAGATGTAAAATCATTTCCTTGGAGTTGGAAATGCCATGCTCTAAGAAGAGTTATAGCTACGAGATTGATGATAATAATGACTCGCAAACGTTATCGAATCTACAATGTCCATGACATAATTATGATATTACAATTAAATATCGTCATCCACAGACACACTGTTTCGCTGTATCAGAGCTCATCAGTGTGTCTCGATATCTGATCGCTTCAAGCCGATATTTCGATTTGATTTGGCACCATTCGGAGATTCTACCACTAAACTATTAGCGCCCGGTAGAGAGGAAGTGAACTTTTTCTAATTTATTTTTAAATAAACACGCCAGTGAAAGAGAGGACTCATTCCGTTAGGAGAGCCTTGCATTATCAGCATATATATATATATATATATATATATATATATATATATATATATATATATATATATATATATATATATATATATATATAATATTACAGACAAGGGAAGTTTGATTGTATTTTTATTGATTTTTTACAACATTTTCCATTTTTTCGTTTGGTGGAAGAAACAGAGGGAAAACATGTTCCGAATCTCTATCACCCGGCCAATTCCTTAACCGTTTTTAAGGTAGTTCGTGTTTAAGGATTGTTAATGTCTCTTGATATGTAGCACTGTTTATTGATACATGAAGATGTTCGACCTTTAAAAAATAGTTAAAGACTTGTCCGGAAACATTTGGGACAATTGAGAATTTGTGCACCTCCTTCCTCCCATCAAACGAAAAAAATCCAAGAAAGTTTGAAAAATTAAAAAAAGAAGATTTTTTGTCTATTTTCAGCAAAACATGTGTAAAGGAAATGTTGCTGTCAAAATATACATTATATATATATATATATATATATATATATATATATATATATATATATATATATATATAACAACAAAATCTATACAAAAAGCGGATCCACATCTGTAGTTTCTAATGACTTTCATGAGAAACAGTGTGTGTGTGTGGGATATATATATATATATATATATATATATATATATATATATATATATATATATATATATATATATATAGAAACACGCACAATGGGTCATTAGAATCTACTGAGGTGCCAGCGCTTTTTATACACATCTTGTTGCGTAATTTCTTCCTGTTTGAATATTTGACTTTGTTTCGCTAGGACAAGAGTGACGTTGTGCCTTTTCTCGTGGAGTAGTCACTGTCATTCAATTTAAGGCTTAACTCCTGGTATTTGTTTAATTGCTGTCTGAAACATAGCAGTAAATTTAATTGCCGCTCGGGTCTAAACATTAATAAAGCTATTAATATCATCTCAGAAATTTAATAATATTATATTAATATGAAACAAAAAAATTAATTGCCCCATCCTCCAATTTTCTCCTAATGATGTTTTGACATTGTCAAAATTGTTTGTAAAGACCCTGTTTATGGGAATATATATATCTATATCTATCTATCTATCTATCTATCTATATATATATATATATATATATATATATATATATATATATATATATATATATATATGTGTGTGTGTGTGTGTGTGTGTGTTGTTTTAAAAGTCAGTTACCCACCTTACTATCAGGAATGAAGTGATCATTTCATTGTAAGTAGTACTGGGTATTTGCCTAGAAGATAATTCTATTGTATTGACTTGTTTAGCTGAGCATCGAATACTACTATCATGACTCACAACCTTACATAAACACACAGACGCAGGCACAGAAGCAGTCAAACACGCGCACGCGTATATATATATATATATATATATATATATATATATATATATATATATATATATATATATATATATATACATACATATATATATATATGATATTTTGGAAAATCTATATCTTTACATCACATTATACGTTTTCCACATTTCGTTTCACGGAAAAGAATGCATTGCAATTATAGACAATGTATTACAACAGGTGAAAACAATACATTTTACCAAATGTTCTAGACGAAAGTTCAATGAATTATTGAAAATTTAAAAAAATATATTTAAAATGAGATGTCTTGAAGAATCATTATTTCTGATTAATGCTGAATAAATAGATAGCAATTGGTATCAAATTTTTGAAGGAGTAGCATTTTAATTTTTTTCCAAGTCTATATTTATCTAAGTTTTAGCATCATCTCCTTCAAGATAATCACCTTGAGCAGTACTACACCCGTCCCAGGATTTCTGCCAATTTTGGAATACGGCCTTGAAATCGTTTTCCGTAAGCGAATCGAGGACCGTCAGCTATTCACTCTGGATCTCGGCAAGGGTGTTAAAACGGCGACATTTGAGCTGCATTTTCAGCCTGGAGAGGATATGTAAAACATCACGTGAAAACTCTGGTGAACACGGTGGATGTGGACATGATATTTTTTATTTTATTCATTTTTTTGTGACTAGAAACTCACGAGTGGGGAGTGCTCGAAGAGAGGGTGCATTATCGTCGTGAAAAATTCAAATCTCCTCGCTCCTCGGATGCGTTCGCTTCCGCCGACCCCCCTCCCAAAATGCACAATACAGCCGATGTCGAAAGAAAAATGACGAGCATTATCTCGTATAACACAAACTCTGTCTATACACTTGATCAGTAAAACACAAGTTCACAACTTGCAAAGTGAACACAGCGATGCCATCCAGTATTAGATCGCGTAACCGCGTGTTGACATCTGTCGGCGTACTACAGATCTAGTCCGGAAATATTTTGGTACCACATCATACATAATGATGAAGATTAGCCTGCCTGCAATCCACTAAGAGACTTGGAGTAAGACAGATTTGATCCTAATAAGACCTTGATAATTCCCAATTTAATATTATAAATAATTTTGTTGATTGTTCCAGTTTTTTTTTTTAATTGTAAACTGTCAATGGATTTAGAAATATTCTTAATAATTGTAATCTTTCGGCGGTCTATGTTAATAATTCCTTTAAAATGCTAGTGACACCAAGAAGTAACAGGAACACGAATACATTCGGACAGGGTTGAAATATACGACACGCACAATGAGAATCTATCTCTTACTTTAGGCACTTGAATGATAAAGTAAGTAAAACTATCCCGTATAATGAAAAGCTTGTAAATAAATACACCTTTAACGTTACAGCCCTGGTGTCAACGTTATCAGCGTGAGGTCAAATGTCCGAGGTACCCAAAAGCCGAAAGTAGATACCTGTCATGGGAGAACTATAAAATTATTTTCTTCGCCGAGATTGTAAGTAGAAACTTTATAATCTTTTCATTCAATATTTTACAACTTGAATCACATGGAAAGGTTAGCTATGATGTTGTGATTCAACCGGATGCAAAGTTGCTACTATGTGTCTCGCCAGCAGGTTTCTCTTGCCTGAGTCTATCTCTCAAATCTATAAATTAAGCATTTGCCCTTGTATGGAATACTGCTGCCATATATAGACTGGAGCCCCCGCTGTTCGTCGCAAGGTCCTCGACAAAATCCAGAGACGGATATGTAATGTGAACGGTCCTGATCGAGCATATCCTCTACAGTCACTTTCTCACAGACCTGCCGACGTATCCCTAAGTCTATTCTTCTAATTATTTCACCGTAACTGCTCAGACAAGCTACTTTCGCTGGTTTCCAAAGTACATGAATTTAAGTATGCTACTAGGTTGATTTCTCATTCCCACACTTTCACTGTCGAAACGGTTCGATATAGCAATCCCTTCTACACTAATAGATTCATGTTTTTCACTTACCGTGTGTGGAACTCCATTCGTCTTACTTGCTTCCCTGATAGATATAATCTTCATTTATTCGAATGGAATGGCAATCGACATCTTCAGATGCCTTTATCTAATTCCCTGTCCTTCTCTTCATCCTTTCCTTTATAGCGCTACTTTACTCTTGCCCCACTCTCTGTAACACTTTGTGTAATAGTGGCACTCCAACCTTACTTTGGATGAAATATTTAAAAATGATTTTCCAGTAATATAAAATAGATGTTATGGGGAAGTTTTTTTTTTGGTTGGCAATAGTGCACTTTGTAGGTTCCTGTGTGCTTGTTGTATAAATCTCCGTCCACTTTACGAAATTATGATCCTCTTTCTGTAGCCTGTATCTATGATAATGGGAAACAGGGGTGTACTGAAAACTGACATGTATGTAATAAACGTGAATTTTAATTTATATTTTCTTCTTTGATATGTTGTTCGTTAAATGATTTGAAACCCTCAGAATTATTGGAAAATATAATGAAGATTGTTTTCGTGACGTTAAAGAAAAAAAAAACAACTGATGAATCATTTAACATTATTCGTCCATAAAGATTTATATATCGCCACAGCTCAAATGTCAAAACATAACTGACGACTGGGGCTAAGGTCTTGACTATCCTACATCAGACTGTCTGATATAGATGCCACGGACAAGAGCAGTGATGTTCGAAGGAGAGAAATATCCAGAAATACTTGAAGTATTTATAGAAGACAACATGTAGAATGACCGAACAATCGAAAGCAGCATATTCTGCAAAATCGTTTTTGTTGTTTTTCTTGAGGACGACAGATACGAGCAGGGATTCAACAAATGCAATTGCCTTTAGAAACTGTACTGTGATGTATATTAAAGAAACAGAACCGGAAGATTTCATTAGACAGCTGATGTGGCAGTCTTGTCCTCTTCCAGTCTAACTAATATTTTTTCAACGCTGAAGCACTTTCTATGGAAGCTTAGCGAAGCTGCTAACAGATCGGCACTATGCGAAGTAAACATAAATGTCAGTTGTCAGCATACGCCGCTCTTGCCATTAAAATATCGACAGGCTACGGAAAGAGGTTGATAATTTTGTA
>OZ038475.1:108758163-108765663 GCA_964036315.1 Acanthosepion esculentum
GTAGGTATAAGTGTATCTATTAATATATACTTCATAGCTCTCTTTAACTACATTGAGCACTGTTTTGTTTAATCATGTATTAAAGTAAATAAATATTTATTTTCTCATCTGTGTATACACGCTATCACACGCATATACGTTGTTTTTATATATCTTGTTATTTAGTTTATATTCACACTTATACTGAAACGACTGGTTATAGAGGGAATAAGGAAAGTACAGGGTGAACCCAAAAAACGGCAATTTTTGAAGTGCGTATTGCCAAACATGCGCAAGTGGCAACACTGCGAGACAGTGACCTTGAGCAAGTATACATTTCGCCATTTTAATAACGAGAATTGTTCGGTAACCGTGTGATCTGAAGATTTGGTAACGTTGCCTGGCCCGCTTGATCTCCAGATTTATCCGTTTGTGATTTTTTTTGTGGGGCTCAAGAGTAAATTTTACACAACTCGACCAAGAACTCTGGATGAGTTAAAACAGAGAATTCAAGATGAAATTCACAGTATCCCAGCTGAGATGTTGCAGCAGTCAATGAGGACTCACAACAGCAGATTTTAAGAATGCATTGGTACAGGAGGACGCCATCTATAGGACGAAATTTAAAAAAATGAAAATTCCATCATTGTTTCTTAAATGACATATTGTAAGGTTTCAATTACTATGTATTAAATATTTTTCATCCATCACTCTTGGTTTTATTGGATTGTTAAAATGTTCCCGTTTTTTGGGGCCACCCTATATAAAAAGAAGTATGGAGAAGGATAAAAAGAAAAACGGAGATCAAGACATCAGAAGATGTCGACTGACATTAGTTATATGTTTTTGGAGATTATATTTAGCAGGGAAGAGGAATGGAGTTACGCTGTCGGGAAGCGTGCAAGAAAAAGCTGTTGAAGTAGAAGAGACGTATACATTTAACTCTTTCGACAGTTAAAGTGTGGAACCTAGATGCTAACCTAGTAACTTGCTTAAATTCATTCAGTTGGGATGACATTGAAAATAACTCGTCAGAGCGCATCTGCTCTGAAGAGTTATTTTCAATGTCATTCCGATATGGAAATATTTATAGAAGAGACAGAGGCAAGCCACATTAAGGCAGTGAGAAAGTTCCTGGAGTTGAGGCCCCAAGTCAGCACCGATCACATTGCATATCCGTCTTTGGATTTTGATGAAAACCTCGTGATGAACAACTAGGACACCTGACCATATATGACACAGTATTCCATGCATAACTTGCAGTATTCCATCAATGGTACTTTTGTCCATTTGAAGGATGAACTCAGATGAGAAAAACCTTCCGGCGTGACACAGAGAACTACCTTTACTTACGGTTGATGCAGCTATTTATTTTATTTCAAGTCGTTCTCGTCTCATCAGACCAAACAATTTTACATCAATAATGAATTTAAAATTCATCCAGACACAAACGAAGAAAAAAAAGTCTTTTACAAGAATAAGATGGGAAGATAGAGATTTTAAATCTTTAATATGGGGGAAGAAAAGAGAAAGAACGGGGGCAGAAAGATATTGAAATATATGTCTCGATAGATGGGAGAATAGAATGGGAATATATAGATTTTAAGATAGGGTTTTAATATCGGGGAAATGAAAGAGAGAGAAAGGGGAAGGAAGTGCTGGAGGGTTATATGAATAGAGACAGACGGATAGACAGAGAGAGACAAAGAGAGATCTGATAGGATTCCAACCACCGAAACATTTTGGGAGAAACAGCTGTCTAATCCGACGTGACGGCTCGGTTTTGAAGAGCTTCACGATCAAACCAGGTTCAGTTTTTAAAGCAGATTTTCACGTACGGATTTTCTTGAGCGTCATAAATATTCCCTTCCTTACCCGAAATATAAACAAAACCATTTCTAAAGAATTAACGGGTTTTATTTTGTAATCTGGAATATTTGCATTACTTCAGATAAAAACAAGAAAGTGTCAAAAATGTTTGCGTTATATTGGGCATGACCATAAAGTACATCAGAGAGCAAAGCTTCTGATTGGAGGTTTTGAGGAACGAGGGACCACCTCTTAATTGCTGTTGTTCGCGGGACCACCCTGATCCGGGGTGGAAACACCTGTTATGTTTCAAACTATGGTCAAATTGTTAACCCTAAGTCTGAGTTCAAAACACTATGAAAGTATAAAAAAAAATTAAGCAAAAATACCAACAGTGCATATTCATTGTAAAAGAAAATTAACAGCAATACGTTACTATAAAAAAAATAAAATAAAATAAAAATTACAAGCAATACATTTCTGTAAGGAAATAACATTACCATTTATCTAAAAGAAGTTATTAATGCTCCCCAGAAAATTAAATTTCGTCATTAAATGACTAATAAGTTGTTAATATGCCGTTAAAAAAACAATTAAATAAATAAATACTTGTTGAAACCTGAACTTTATTTAGTAGGCTATAACAATAATATACAATCGGATTTATGAGTTTTGATAGTACTGGCACTGAGCAGAAAGCAATTACCATTTGATTTAATATATGTTTCAGTGTCAACATCACTAAACAAAATAACAAATAATTGAACGCGATAATTACACGTTACATTTTTAGTTTGTTAATCGTAATAATTGTCGTAATATTTTGGCGAGATATTTTGCACTGCAACGTGAGTTCAAGGAAACCGCACATAATAGCTGAAGGCTGCTTGTTATCAAGTTCGGCTCTAAATGAGGAGAAAAGAAAATGTTTTTAACTGAACAGATGGCCGCATATGGAAATTCTGAGCAAGGAAGGCATCGTGAAAATGCCTAGGTGTACACCGAATTGAGAGGAAAGTAGCGGATCCCATTAACATTACACTCAAGTTATCAATGATCTTTGATTGGGTGAAAATCATCGGAAGATGAGACGAATTTTTGCTTGAAGCTTAAGGCATTTAATAATTTGAGCAATATTTAGATTGCACAAATCTGTTCCTAATTGCTTCCACAAAAATATGAAGAACGTGTTCGCCAAAAAAAGCCCAAATTAACCAAAAAAATTGCAATGGTAAAAATATATGAGTTTAAAATGCAGATAATTAATCAATAAACATGTATAGCGACAAATATAAATTCACTTAGTTTGCATGGCGTAAATAACTACTCACATTTTGTTATCATTCTCTCTCTCACTCTCTGTTCATTTGTCGCTCACCCGTATCTATCTATCTATATATATATATATATATATATATATATATATATATATATATATATAAAGTGTGTGTCTGTAATTAAAGACATTTGCTCAGTGGATTCAGGCTAATGAATTTTCACCGCAAGAATCATCAGGATTCAATTACTGTTAACTCGTGAGAACATACGTAAAAGTAAAACGAACATTAACCTATTCCAAAAAGGTTATTCGAAAGTATTAATGTGTGCAACAATTTTTAAAAGCTTACTCCACAGTAATGCAACCTACGAGATATTTGTCCTCATTTTAATTTTATAAGCCTGCTTTCCCATGCTGAATGAAGGCATGTTGGAACAGAGTGTTTGAAGATTTTCCCGTAGAAGGTTTCTAAAATTGTCTGCGGCAGAATGGTTTCCATGCAAGGCTATAGAAACCAGTTTGTACTGCTATTCAACACAGATGGAATGAAAAGAGATCGATCCATACCTTTTCCAAGTATATTTGCGCTTAAGTGAATGACTAGAATTGGAATTTGGCTTCCAGATTCCTTATTCCGAACAGATATCCGTTACACCACAACGTACATTTGTCAAACAATGCCAAACAAGTTGCTATATGCTATTTGCCTCATACATAGTAAAAGATGTATGTATGGGAATGGCATAATCAAATCACGTTCATTTATGCCAAGAGGCAAATTAATTAAGTAGAGAAGAGGGTCCAATTTCCTAAGTTAAAAGCTCCATCCGATTGTAAAAGTTTATTAAATATGATTTATTTGCACTCATAAATTGTGGGCACAATTTTACCGTGATCCCTTGCATGGTGTTAATTACACACACAGACACACACACACACTCACACACATACACACACATACGTATATATATATATATATATATATATATATATATATATATATATATATATATATATATATATATATATATATATAGTGAAGAAAAACAGACCACTTTAAGACTCCATTGTAATAATTTATTTTACCAGACCCTTTTAATTTTCCCTGGATCCTCAGACATGACTTTCAAAAGGTGAAACAAAAAATGAAATTAAAACTTTCTCTTTTGACGTGCAGTATTAAGTTTAACATGGCTGGTAGCGAGGAATAGTGGGAGAGACATGGTCGAATTTAGAGAGGGAAGGGTGAATTTTAATAATAAATTTTGATAGGCAAGACAACAGTCATCTGTGATGAATAGGGTAATCACCATGTATGTAGATATATGAATAATTAATAATTACTCACTGATTAATTAAGTAAATATTTGTATTACTTCCAAAGTTTTTACTGTGTATGATCTTATTTCAAATAGATGCCTCATTTTTTATGTTAGAGGCTCGGATTGAGGAATCAGAGAGCAGAGTTCGAATTCCATTCGAATTTATTGCATTTACTTACGTGCTAATAGACTTAAGAAAGGAATGAATCCTCTTATTCGTCCTCCTGCTATGAGTAAATTACATGACAAATCGGGTTCTATAGCCTTGGATGGCAAGTGCTTATCGCAGAAAGAAAGGGCAACCTACTGCAGAAAAAAATCAGACTAGTCAGTTATGTATTCAAAGATACATTATCGCCTAAGCGACTATCACGCATGGCACATAAGTGACTGACATTACATATTGTGTACTAATTCCATCGGCTCGCGCATAGTAGAAATCGTATTAAAACAAATGTGCTCTCCGGCAAGGATCGGAACGGTTTCCCGTTTGTACGAGAAACTACATTTTGAACAGACGTGCTTTACACGCTCTCGTACCCGGCGGGCATATCACACGGGATAAAATGATAGTTTCTCCTATCAATAGGGCAGTGGTTTTTATCTCTGACAAGAGTGTACATTTTCACTATAAGGATAATTGAAATTCACAGTAAGACAGACGTATTACACACTAATTAACATAAAAAAGATAAAAATCGTGCAGCTATTTCAAATGCGAAATCATCCGAAGAAAACATCCTTTGTGAAACGTCCTGCCGGGATTTTGTTACACAAAGCAGCATTCCTTTTAAATCTTGATAAAATAGCTTATATTGGACATTCGTACATATAAATAGAGATTATTTGTGTGGCAGAAGCAGTTCAAAGAAGACGTTGAGCACTTAAGAAATTGGACGAAAAGAAGGAAGATAACCAAACTAAGAAATGTTGCAAAGTTAGACATCTATTACTATTTAGATTGTACAAAAGAGAATGTTTATAGTTTATAGACATCGATTGTTAAGAGAACAAAGGATACAATGTTGTGGAGACTCAGGCTTGCTCACGATCAGAAGAAAAATAAAACGTATATTCGATTTATTTAGAAATGTTGTGAACATTCCTGGATCTTGAATTTTTTCCTTCGATTTGGATTCTCGTCATAAATTTTTCGCCAGAGAATATCATGTCCAGAAATAACACATCTTGTTTACTTTGAAAGGGAACACTGACAAGTGATTAAACGGTGACAAATGTTTCGCATCGGCAAACGTATGCGAGTCATTTCACGCATACTGAATTGTTCTTAAAGCGTAACTTTGCCGTTGACTGGGTGAACAGAACTACAGAGAGCTGAATAATCTTCAAATAGAGTTTCATGACATCTATAATATTTTTCCAAAAGACAAGGTTACTGAGGTTGAAAACTTTGGGGCATACAAACACATATATCTAACTTTCTTTCTTTCTCTTTATATATATATATATATATATATATATATATATATATATATATATATATATATATATATATATATATATATATATATGTATGGAGAGAGAGAGAGAGAGAGAGAGAGTCCAGGACGTTCTCCTTTTTGTAAAGCTAATTCAGAGGTAGATCTCTTCACTGAAGTAACTATCCCATCTAATCTTCCCTGCATTTTTTTCCTTTTATAATTGATTTTCTCTGTGTTATTTGAGTGTTTAAATTTGAATCGCCCATGATTTTGATTACAATTACTCTTAATATGGGAGATAATCGTGATTTTCCTTAATTTTCCATTTTTCCTGCTTCTACTGGCCACTGACTCATGATTCTCAGACCAGACAAGCCCCTACCTGTTACCACCACTCTCACTTAATATACTAGAATGTCAGTTAAACATCGCATTGTATAAAAGTTCACTGGTCGCAGATCGGCTTTCCAAGTAAGTTATCTGAGTGTCCATTTTTTGATATATTTTAACTGGAAGTCTAACCCGGGACTGGTTAATTCCTTCAAATTCTTTTGAGGGGTAATTCTCTGCAATTTTTTATTCTTTGATGAATTTCTAAAGGGCATCTCGATTTTAACTAAATTAAAACATAGTAACTCTTATTTTTTGTAATGTTATTTTTTAATAGGAGTAGATAGGTTTTCATATCGCCCGGACATACTCCTTCCCGTTCTCTTTAATAGGAATGGAAGCTGTCCATTGTTTCCTGTTTAGAAAGGGGCTCATGTTCCCTTTCCTTTTCTCCGGCCTAAATAGTGGTGCTGTCATGTGATTTTGTGAAATGTGTAGATGATGTAACTTCATACAGAGGCTACTGGATTGGCAGTTTTCTGTTTGTTGTTCCCGACTGGTACTTAGGAACCAGAACTCTTGTGTAGCGACTACAGAGGCTGCTTTCATCAACTGTCGCATAATATCTGAGTTCTTGTAGTACCACGTTAGCCATAAAATGGTGTCCCTGAACGCATAACCTGTGGGCAATCTCCTACTCTGATATATACCTGGCTATCATCCTCTCTTTAGGAAGGACTCATATACATGGTCTGGGAGCTTATGTTCACGAACATCTCCCGCTGGTTAGGGAACGCTTTTTTCAATCTTCAAACCATTTTTTCATGTGTCTCCTCTCTCTGTAGTATTAAACTCAATAAGCTATCTCTTTTTTTATACCGTTCCCGTTCCTCTCAAGACTGATATGTGCTAGATTGTATTTCTGATACTATACAGCAGGTTATTTTTCTGTACCCGTTTGCAAATCTATTTGTCTTCGGTGAATCAATGCCGACCATGCAACGTAGCTTAAGCACTCCGCTCACTGATCTCGCTGGCATCGAAACCCTGGATTTCTCAATCACTATGTCTCTCCCGCAAGTGGTGAACTTCCCTAAGCGTTTCCCCAGTAACACTTATGGACACATTTCTCTTCTCGTTAATTTTTCTTACACTAACCCAGGCTGATACCGAACCATGTATCTCTGCCGTTTTGGCAACAACTATGATCACGTGGCAGTGTCCTTAAACATTCTCTTTCCGCTACACATCCAGAACCAAGAACTTCCTACCAACAGAATATATTGGAATTTTTCCGTGATTTCATTCATCACGTCCCTTGAAATCATGTTTGTAATCA
>OZ038475.1:108768163-108778163 GCA_964036315.1 Acanthosepion esculentum
ATATATATATATATATATATATATATATATATATATATATATATATATATATGGTTATCAAGCTTGTCTCGCGAGAACAATTAAGACTGAGTAGTGATTTCGATATTCACTGGATGTCCTCTACTTTCAGTCTTGTGTCACGTCTAAACTACTCTTGGAATATCACGGTATATATATATATATATATATATATATATATATATATATATATATATATATATATATATATATATATATATATACGTATGTATGTATCTCTCATTAAGGAATATTTTACCGGTCTCTACCTGACATATCATCTATTCAAAAATTAAATTAAAATATTCATTTTAACATTTCTCCCTTAAATTCCTGTATTAAGTATTAATTACTTGAGACTTTCAGTTGAAATTTGGATTTTCTCTCTGGATCCAGTGTTATATCACACATGATATCTTACAACGTGTAATATATTTTCTTTAATCCCATTCCACACTCTCATTATATTTACATAGAATGCCGTGACCTCTATAAGTAGATCGATGCAGCAGGCCATTAAAGCCCTTTTCTCTGCGATAAACCACTCCAAAAGAAGCCGTTAACTTTTTACAAGTATTGAGGCGAAAATACTTTTTATGTCTTTTTCAGATGCACATAGAATAAAATATCTTCATCTCCACTCAAAACAATCTTGATCTGAAATCTTTCAAATGCTCTTGGATTGACGTTGTTACGACCGCAAAGAATGCTTGAAAAAATTCCTAAGTCTGAAAATGATTGAGAAATTTTTTTTTTTTCTTCCGGGGTGGGGGGTTTCTTTTAGAAAGCACGCAAGTTACATGCATATGATGTGATGCAAGAGGACTCGATAAATATTTCGCTTTCCATATTTTCCTATTTTCTATATTTTAAAAAAATATTGATAATCAATGTAAGGCAAATTTATTCAGACAACCCCAACATAATCGACCATGACGTTTAAAGTATGGCCAGTGTTATAGACCTCAAATTGAGAATACAAATGTAGAATGCCTTACGTAGACGTAAATTATATATATATATATATATATATATATATATATATATATATATATATATATATATATATATATATATATATATATATTATTTAAAAATAAGTATTCGTCGCGACACGTAAATTACAGAAAGTTTCGGAACTATAAACTAAACTTTAAATTAAAGTTAAAATCAAAGTTTCTGTTCCATTCTCAAGTGATGTTGAATAACTTACGTAAATATATGATGCACCTCTTCATTTCTTTCGTAAGTTACTTCCCTTGTCTATCGGGATTTACATAAAACTGATGAAGACCGGAGAGAACGAGTGCCGAGACGTCGCAATAACAGCCAAAAAGTTTAGAACAATATTCCGAATATAAATAATGCAAACGATGATAACTCTTAATTTCAGAAATTCACACAGATAATTTATGTCTATATTCAATACATAGTAATTTAAGCATGCATTATTACAACGTACAATACGGAGGTAGGACACGTGTATTTTCAGAGAATAATATCAGTTAAATGGAAAAATAAAACCTTCGGACATATATTAATTTTCTGGTATGACGCTCTATTGCTCGATTTATTCATAAAATTAGGTATATATATATACATACATAGATACATACGTACATATATATATATATATATATATATATATATATATATATATATATATATATATATATATATATATATATATATATATATATATATATATATATGAATATATGGCAAGCGATATAAAAACGTGCACGTCGCACTTGCGAAACCCAGAAAGAAGGGCACGATACAGTTATTGACACTCACCGCTGAATCCATTGCATTACCCACCACATGAAAGTGCCTACATTCACTGTTTGCACCCCACAAAATGTTAGCAGTATTGGACACACAATGAGGAATGATAGCTTGGGAAATTACACACCTCTTTTCATTATTGAAGGCAAGAAGAACAGGGGCTAACAACGAGGAACCTTACCAAACGCGCTTGTGTATATTGGTGGCTGAACAGTGATCTATTTTGATAGTTAAAAGTCAAGCATTGCCAAAAGCAACAAAATATATCTCACACATCCAAATAGTATTTGACACCTAAATCATGAAAAACATAAGATGGATTCCGGTTGGTTCAACTTTCTGTATATACTACACTAATAATTCCATTGTTATACCTACACGATTTGAAGTCAGATGATATTTTGCGATTCTGCCGATCAACCGCTTCCCTTAAAGAGGGTGTACAAAAGAGTTATCATCAGGAAAATACAGCCACACAGAAGGAGGTATACCTTCTGAAATGTATCTTTGAAATTTCATCATGTAAGGTCATAGTATTATTAGATATTTCCTTATGAGGAACCATTCGTCATTCACTTACAGAACAAATAGTTCTAATGTCGGTTTATATTTATATCATCTTTTTGCCGAAACATGTTTTTAGAGATATAGTTTTCCCAAGACTCCTGACTTTATTCGGAGTATTGTGGAACGTCAACATATTGATTATGTCATTATTTTCGCTTCAAGTTACATATGCCAGACATCTTATTTCCTCCATTTGTTGAATGACTTCCGTGGTGTCGTTTATTATTTGTTACAGTTACAGGACTTAATTTATGATTCTACATCGCCCGCCACCGAGTTTCGAGGAGAAATGTCCTCTATAAAATCTAGCAGGTTGATTCGCGTGAAACTAAATTTAATCATTGATATGAGGAAGCGCTTTTATACAGCTGACAGTTTACACATTAAGGTTATTATAAGAAGCCATATTATTACATTATTATATTATATTATTCAAGTAACCAGCCTTTTTTTGTATCCACACCTGTTAAGAATTTCCGATTTATGATTAAAAACATTTTTGTCGTTTTCCCAAGACCTGATAATATATTAAAATCATCGTAATTTTTTGTGTAATGCGTTCTTTTTTGGTCTGGTATCATTCGTTCGCATTTCTCTATAATTGTTGGGGTTTTGTATATGTATACCTTTTCGCACCACCACGCTATTTTCTAAATTTGTAGCAGCTACTTCAAAAAACATCGTGAGGTGGTTCCGTTATATCTACTTCTCTATAGGAAATACGTAAACTAAACATAGAATAGTTTGCGCGAGGGATAGCTTTGTCCAACACGCAAGATAATTCAAACCCTCCCCAAAATAATTTAACAAAGTATATTCATAAATAGCATGTCAGATCGAGGCTTTTAGATGGACGTTTTACATATTGACTAATCCCTTTTAAGTTACTATTATTATTATTTTATTTCCTTTGAGCTTTGGTGTGTACACATTTCGTTCCTGGTCCCGTCCAGAGACCTAAAGTTAGAAATGGTATCATGATATTTTCGACTGACAAAAACAACAAAAGTAAACATACATATTTTACATAGATAAAACCCATCGTATGGTGAGGGCTGTGCCCGTGAGAACAATCATTTATATTTCTTTAAGGAATGGGCTTCAAGGGATACCTTCAATCAGTCTACTGGAATTTTTTCCAAACAATCCAAGGGCTCCAACTACAACAGTGATTGTTGATATTCCCATGTGCCACATGAGTGAGATACCGATTTTATTATTATTATTATTATTATTATTATTATTATTATTATTTTTATTATTATTATTATCTTGCATTTATATAGGCACAAGACTAGTTTAAATATGAGTGTGAAATTAAAATTAAGCAAGGCATAGATCCTATATTAAAATGATAGAATGTCGCAAATATAATGGTGGTGATAGATATAGCCTCCTATCTATGGAGGAAAAATTAGCTATAGCTACCTATAATAGCCCCAATATTATATATGGTATGACAGCGAGAAGTTGACTTGTGTCCAGTTTGAAGATAACTCTCTAATAGTTTCGTTTGAAGCCTTCTTTGAAAAGTCAGTTATCTGACTACCTGCAATAAATCAATGCAGGTATTATTAAGAAGAATTGGAATTAATGCATGCAGCATTTCACAACTGTGGAATCAGTCTTTTATAGTGAGCCAAGCTCGGATAAATAAGGTAGAAATATTCTTTCGGTGATATCTGTTTTATATCAATAATATAACACTTTCTCTATTTTTCTGATGTACATATCCTTTTAACAATTTGAATGGCGACAGAAATGATTTAATATTGATTTTGTTATTGAAATGATAATTGATTATTTTTAAAAATGTTATACATCTCATTTGATTCTTTCTTTTCCCAATTATATCAGTATTAATTAATCATTTTATCGGCATTTTTCATCTCTATTGTATATATTCTGCCATCTGATGATTCTCATATATATATATATATATATATATATATATATATATATATATATATATATATATATATATATATATATATATATATATATATATATATGAGAAAATATATATACGTATATGAGAATATATATATATATATATATACACCGTTCTTTCTCGAAAAAATACACATTTTTACTGTATATTACAGGTGATATTAGGGGTGGTTTAAACAAAAATATTTTTCGTTATTGATTTATAATAATAAATACGTACTTGTCTTAAAATCAGAAAGATATCCCAACATTAACAATTTTAATTTTTTTCTAGAAATTTATGTTTATCTATAACCGCATTTTATATTTGGCTAAAAATAAAATATATACATATATATATATATATATATATATATATATATATATATATATAAAAAGGCCAAATTTGAAGAAAAGAAGATATCAAGTTAACAATTTATTGAAATTTTAATTTTCATCATCCTCATCACAACTTTCTGTTACAGAATCAATATCTAAATTGACACCAAACAAATTATCATTCACAATATTATCTTCGTTCAGTTCAAAATTATCTTCAGCCTCTTCATTCTCTTGTCAAAGGATGTCATTTTTAGAGCCATCCACGACTGTCGTGAGACAACACTTCTGGAACCCTCTCTTTATAACATCCTCAGTGACGGAATCACAAGATTCCTGAATCCATTTTACAATAAGTTCCAACACATGGTAATTTCCAACATTATTTTAGCCTCTTAATTTCGATTGTATTCTTAATGCCAAGGTCGACAAAATGTCTTCGCAATTATTTTTCGTTTATGTTTTTGACAAAATTTATAGACGCATATTATACATAAGGATATATATATTTCTTAATTTTTGGGTCATTTGTGGGGTTGCGTATTATATATATATATATATATATGTGTGAATTATTTTCAAGAAATTACGGTATATTGTATTTTCCATCATTTCGATATATCTTAGTCGCATGAGGATTAAATCTACATTCATCGAAATTCATCTACATAAGCTATTTACTTCGTTAAAACTTTGAAATTCTTAGAAGCGGAACTAAAGTCTTGTTATAATTTTTCTATATTGGATTTGTAGCAACAGATATTTCTTTTTTGATTATGCAAATTCCTCCTTCCCCACTGTTAAATAATCAGCATTTGTAAGGCCTGTTAGTTAGAGACAGATTAAATGTTGAGAAGACAGCGGAGGAAAATAATTCTGCACTTGACATTTAGAAGATTAGCGTAGAATGCTACAATAAAAATATATTCTCGTTGTAAGAACAAACAGTATGAGTGAAATTCAGTTAAAGAGTCAATTTGGTTTGTTTGAAATTTCTATAATATTTCTACAAATACGTGTTAGGAAACTAAGATGCATGAAATCTGCTCATCAGCTTGACGAAATCAATTGAATATTGTTGCGTATGAATAGGTTCTGTGAAACTTTCCCCTCCATCTATATCCCAAATCTGAAGTAACGAACAAACATCAGATTTTTAAGGGCCTCTTAGTCAGACGGACAGCTATTCAAAAAACCATAAAATGAGTCGTTACAGCTTACATCGATTGTAAAGTTATTGCATTTTCCTGTCTGTGTAATAATAGCGAATTTCATTTGCTCGAAATATCTTGACGGAAATCGCTAAGTGAATCATCACTTCGTTGAATGGTTAACTGCACCGAAAAATGCAAATATACAATATTAATGGTAATGGTAATATTAGCCTTTTCCCTGAAAGGAAATATTTGCCAATCACTTAGAGAGCGAGAAATCAGTACTGATTCCGATTGAAATTTATAAAATATGTTTCTAAAATATTGTTTCAGGAAAATAAGTATCTCAAATCTAGTTGTTTATTGTTGTTTTTTGTTTTTTTGTTTTTGTACGTATGAGATTTCCATCACAACGTTTTATTTGAATCATTGAATGTCAACATATTGGTGAAAGGGAGATAACAATTATACTGTGATAGTTCTAGTTTAAATTGTGTACAATTGTTTTTTCTTTTTTTTTCTGAAATGTTCATTTATTCCCGATAAAGAAGATTTTCTTTTGCTATAAATTCATCGGTTAAGTATTAATGTATGTAATAATGTTTCTTGATGGTTTGCATTTATTCTACGATTATTTAGAAAATATGAAAAACTATCTCATATAAATATTTGTCTTATCCGAAATACATGCATAAATAAATTAAATATATATATATAAAGGCTTCTATATTAATTTATATCCGTCTTTGTATTAATTTCATTGTTCTGTCAACTTTGCTATTGTATATGGTATGCATTTCTTTCTCATTAGATCAACTACGAAAGAGTAATCAGTTCGATCCTCCCTGAGTTTCACCCTATTACAGAATTCTTTTAAGTTTAGTAAGCCACTACTTCAATCTTTATATCTGAATGCTTTTAAATATGTATATTTTGTATTAATTGGTCGTTTATGACTATTTGACTTATGACTATTAAGAAAACTATTATCCATATCATAATTGTCGCCGCCCTCCGCTCGCATCCGCCCATCGGGATCGTCATCATTTCTCCTTATTCCCTTGTTTCCTCTATTGGCAAGGGCGGAAATGTCTCTGAAGAACCAGACTGTTTCAGAATCGACGTGAGCGGGAGTCAGACAGGATTATGGGTGGTGGACGTGGTTGGACGAGTCCTGGTCTACTGATAGGGCGTCGCAGATTCTCTTCATATTGACGGTTGAATGCGAATAGACGAATGGTTTAAAGCATGTTTTTGTTTTTGTTTTTGTGATATAACAATTTCTGTGTTTATTTTCTGAGCCGGACAGTACACTTGAACTTAGTAGAAACGAACTACATGTAAGTGAGCTGTACTAAAATAAGATACTAGACGCTATATCTCTTACATATTTTAAGATTATCGTAAATAAGCTAAGATGAAACAAAAGAAATAACTTTAATTACCTGATGTCAAATGACATTCTATTGCCTTGTTACAGAGAAGTGTGTTATTTTATAAGCATTTATTAATATTTTCTTTGTAATTAAGAACGATATATCTCACATTATAAACGAGATCTGGCATCCGGTAAATATATCAAGTCACCTTGCGTTTTGTATAGTAGAACTGCACTATCTGAGGATAAACATTTTATTCCACCGGCTTTTATAAAAAAATGTATATGTGAGCAATCTTAATATAACTTATTAACAGGTGTGCAATAATATTTGATTTAATATATACGAGAATATTATTACAAATTGCCAGAGATCAAATTTTCTATTCCAGGGAATATTCATTCAGAAATTTTAGAAAGCATATTTTTGTGTTTCTTTTTATACATTAATTATTTGAAAATATTTTTCTCATCTTCATTGTTATATTTATAATTATAGAAATAAGATTATCTCCTAGAATATTCTTGCCGTCATTGAGTTTCTATTGTTTTAGATGATGTAAGTAAGGCATTGCGTTAAATTGTCTCTCTAATACCAGCTATTGTTGGTTCCTGCTCAACTATGGCTGCAGTTTTAGATGACATTAGAACTTCCTCCACCTCTTCTGTATGATATCTTTGCTTAAGTTGGTGAAGGCTGGTATAATCCTTGTATTCAGTAACTCTTTGGTGTTAAAAGGAGTTTTGTTGGTCTCTCGCTCACATGCATCCCACACATAATTGTGTTGCTGTCCGGGGAGTTTGGTGGCCAGCCGTAAGGGGTGATGTGATCGCAATAATTATCTGACAGAGTTGCCCTGCTTGTGTATCATAGTGCAGAAACCTGTTGCCAGACATAGGATCTTGGAATAACCACTCTATAAACACAGGACAGTATTACCTCTCAATAATTTTGATGTAGGATTCCGTGTTGAGTTTGAGGCGTAACGTGAAGATGAAAGGAGGCATAAGGGCGCCATAACAAGTGATCACTCCAAATACCATGGTAATTACAATTAGGCTCACCCAACTAATTTTGAATCCTCTACACTCTCGTCCGTTTGACACCCAAACAGAGTGATATGTTCGAATTATCGCTTTCGGCGCGAATGCCAAGTAGTAAAATATGCCGTTTCCAAAGTTTTGGTGCTTGGAATTGTATCATGGTACACATTACTCACTCCTGGTTACCACTCTTATAACTATATATATATATATATATATATATATATATATATATATATATATATATATATATATATATATATATATATATACATGTCTGTGTGTGTGTTAACTGCAACAATTATGGTTTCACTTTTCACTTCAATAGTTGGAGCAAATGAAAATGTTCTATTCTAGCGTGATGTATGTTACTCGTAGTCGTCTTTGAATTGATGCGTTAATTTCCCTGATGAAATCTCATAACAATTACTCTAGAATTAATTACCTTGTTGAAAACAACTGTCAATACCCCGAATGTGGTAAGGGTGTTAGAAGCTCCTACCCTTGCTTTAAAAGTCAAATGATAATCTATCAGGTTGCAGGTGACCAGCCAAATATTGCCCGAAACTGCCTTTGTGCAGATAATTCTAATTTTCCCATCTCTCAACGTATATGTAAATATCTGTCCAGATTTTAAAAAATTCATATCCGTAATGAGCCCAGTTTTGTTCTTGTCAAGCAAAATCCCATTGAATCCCTGGAAAATTTTCTGGACTGAAAATAGTAAAAAGTTAATGTTAGTCTAAGAACTTGATTGATGCTAAAAAAAAGTATTTCTATACGCGCGATGATCTCAACACGTGGATCGGAGGGTACGTTTTATATATTTTTCGATTTTATCATATTACACTGAAAAACATTTTAAATCTGAAACAAGAGAAAAATTAATTAATATCATCAACAATTGAATTCATATTATTTTCGTAGACAATGCTGAATATTATATCAACAATTACGCCGTGACTATGCTAATGTATTTAATTTCAAGGTGTTGATAACACCATATACTCAGGAAAAATACTTTCTGTGAAAATAGAAAAAAATAATTCTATGTTGATTTCATGACTTTAAAATTCAAAATAAACTTTAAATATAAAAAAATGTCTGCGTTTAGTTAGAATAAACTAAACAGGTATAAAGAATGTCAAGATCATGAAAAGAATGAAAGACACATGCCTAAAGCACTCTACTAAAAACTATGAAGCATTTAAAAACTTGATAACATCATTTATCAATGTCAGACGCCTGCCCACAGGAGGCCAACATCTTGAATCTTTTATCTATTTTCTCTACTTTTCTCGTTGCATAGCAATTACAAAGTTTGATTCACTTTTGCCATTGGAGGCTGAAAAGTATCATCTATTTCTTCTGTTTATTAAAGCAATTAGAAAATGTCTTTCTTGTCACAAATTTTAAGTATGTTAGCAGACTACGTAAATATTTTTCTTACATTTTAATCGCCATAAAATTTTGCTAAGATAATTACCTTGGATGCATTTACTAATCCAAATATTTTATTTGTCAATATTTATTCAGCAGGCAGCAGTCTGCGAATTCCATCGTAGTTATTTTTTAATTGGATGAAATTGGAAATTTTCGACTTTCGTGTCTGTGAGTGAAAAAAAAAAAAAAAAAAATTAGAAATACAAATTTTGCAGGCGCACAGTTTCCAGACAGCGAGAGAATCACATCAATCGGTTGTTCAACTTATTCAACAGCGCATATATTTACAAGACAGAAACAAATATCAACAGCTGTAAGACGTAAAGATTTGTTATCATTT
>OZ038475.1:108783163-108785663 GCA_964036315.1 Acanthosepion esculentum
CACATGTTATTTTTGTTTAGGGTCGATTTCACAACGATGCTTCCGTTAAGCGTGAGGATAATTATACATTCTTATTGCTCAAAGTAGAATCCAATAGTGTCACATAAATCCTGGAGAATACACCCGGTCTATATCTATCTATCTATCTATCTATCTATCTATCTATCTATCTATCTATCTATCTATCTATCTATATATATATATATATATATATATATATATGTATATATTCACACATATATATAGACACACATATATATAGACACGTATATATACACACATATATGCACACGCATATATATATATATATATATATAGCTATATATACATACACATACACACCCACACACACACATATATATATATATATACATATATATATATATATATATATATATATATATATATATATATATATATATACATATATATATATATATATATATATATATATATATACACACACACACACACACACACACACATATATATATATATATATATCCTTATGTATATAAAGTTGGTCTATTTCAAAAAACATTTAAATTCTCCTTACATACAAATGTTCTCATGATTTTAAAAGAAATACCTTTTAATATTTAAATTTCTTGCTATCATTTCTTTTACATTTTATTCTGTTCTACCGAAAACAGTTATTACATGTAACTCGAGGAGAATGTAATTATATTATGAAGAATTTGACGCCCCACTCTTCACCAAGTTAAATTTTATGCATTAAGCTCCCATCAATACTAAAAGAGTCATAACACTTACTGTTTTTGATATAACTACTTTCTCGGAAAATTGTTTTAAGATAAATTGTATATGAATTTCCGTCATATGTGGCATTGGCTGCTATCAATTCAAAAGTCCTGTCTTGAAGGAAATTATTCACACTACCATTTAACAAATTTCTTATATATTCCTTATAAACTCACTTGGCACAAATATGTGTTCATCAAGCACCAAATTTAGAATGAATCTAACTTGTCATCGGTAGTGTTCAACCATTCATGCTTCAAAACCAATGGCCAAAAACGCAGGTGTTCTTAATATGAGAACAATTATTAAAATAACATTTTGCGGAAGCTTCTGAATCTTTTATTTTTTTTTATTATTACGATTTATGGGATAATTTCCCTTTGTCTATGATTATATATTTTGGTAATTCGAGCATTAGAATATTCCGAACACACAATCTAGAAGGTAGCATTGATAAAATTTTAAAAATTATGTAGAATGTTTGGACTTATTAATTAATAAACTTATTTTGAGTTGAGGATGCATTATTTATTCATTCCAGACCGAAGATAAAATAATTTATTTCTTAGTAATACGATTGGGAACAGTATGTCATATCAGGAAATCTAAATTTTCTTCTTTACTTTATGTTGAATATGTCATATAAATAAGATGATTTTTAATTCCAGGGTTATCTGTCGTCAGTCATTACAAACTATTATTAAATTTTATGTATGTTGACAGAAAAGCTTTAATCAATACATATTTCGTTGGACGTTTTCATACAACTATCAGAAAAGTAAAGAAAATTGCAAAGATTTTGACTTCACAAAAAGTTGTTTAAAATAGTCTAGTTGTTAGGCTCTAACTCCAGATTGATTTTATTGATAATATCATTTTTATTTATATCCGGCGTTAAATAGCAAACTTAGTTTATTAACATTCTTATGCTACTATCTAGTATATATGGCATTCAAACTTCTTTCCATTTTATAAATAAATGATTGCATTGAAGAAAGAGTATATTGACGGGAATTTAAAGATAGTTGTTGAAATCTTTCTTGAAGAAGTTTATATTCACATCTGCCAAAAGTTCCTTAATTAGGAAACTGACAGTAAAATAATGGTGGAATTATTGTCAAATAATATGCAAATTAATGGTAGTATTATTGTCAAAGAAGAGGCAAAGCAAAATATTGATTTTATTTATATGCACATTAGTGTGTAGAAGATTTCTCCGCTTAGAATTTGACATTAGATGTAATAAATACTATCTATCTATCTATCTATCTATCTATCTATCTATCTATCTATTTTTTCCTATCTGTCTAGCTTCTGGCTATCTTTGACTCTATCTATCTATCTATCTATCTATCTATCTATCTGTGTGGATATGATTTATTTAGTGCTGACTCTTTCAAGCTTTCTTGAATATTCTTTTCAGTTTAGTCTACTTATTTTCTGTTTATCAAATGATCATTGCTGTAGCAAACACTTATCGGAGTAGACAACAATTATTATTATTATTATTATTATTATTATTTCATTGATTTCTGGTGTATACTTATTTCTTTCCGGATCTCGACCAGAAACCTAAGTTCAGAAATGGTATCAGAAATGGTATTCACTGAGCAATTAAAAAAAAGACATATTTTACATTGATAAAGCCTTTCGTAAGGTATGGGCTTTACTCGTAAGAACAATTTTTTGCTTGCCTTTAAGGCATAGACTACCAGGATTCCCTTCAATGTATCTATTG
>OZ038475.1:108790663-108830663 GCA_964036315.1 Acanthosepion esculentum
CTGATCTAAGATGGAACAAATACATCGAGTCAATTGCATCATCCACCGCAAGGAAAGTTGGCTCCCTGTGCCGAGCCAGGAAATCTTTCACCCCCGGAATCGATCCTCCAAATCTATAAATCGACCATTCGCCCTTGCATGGAGTATTGCTGCCATATATGGTCTGGAGCCCCTGCTGTTTGCCTCAGGGTTCTTGATAAGATCCAGAGACGGATATGCAATGTAACTGGCCCTGATCTGTCATCTCGTCTGCAGTCGCTCTCTCACAGACGCGGCGTTGCCTCGCTCTGTCTTTTTTACAAATACTTTCACGGTAATTGCTGCGATGAGCTGCTTTCGCTGGTTCCTAGGCGTCATGAATTTAAACGTCCTATGAGGCTGGCATCCCGTTGTCACCCCTTCCCCGTTGAAACTGTTAGATGTAGACGTCTCTTCTACTCCAATAGCTTCATGTCTCGCACATCTCGCCTTTGGAACTCCCTTCCTTATTCCTGTTTCCCTGACAAATACAATCTCCAACTATTTAAGTGTAACGTCAATCGACATATCCAGTTACCTTGATCTATCCACTTCCCTTCTCCACATCCTTTCACCTTTCATTCCTATCTCCTCTCGCTCCAAATCTTCTGTAACCCCCTTGCCTTGATCGATGCACTATCTTTCTCCACATCCTCTCCTTTACCACTCCTATCTGCTCTTCCTCCAAACCTTCTGTAACCCCTTGCGTGCTAGTGGCTTCCAGCCTTGCTTGGGGTGATTAGCTTTAAAACAACAACAACAAAAATAAATTCGCGCCTGAAACTCCAATACAAATATTTCAGGGCGTTTGCGTGCCAATCTTAGGACAGTGCAGAGGATTCGGAACTTGTTGCATGAGTATAATGAGCCGAAGTTGTTTAGAGTAAACGCATTTGATGGCGACGTTATGCCTCCATTCATCTTTCCACGGGGCCACAGACTCAACATGGATGCGTAACTAAATTCCTTGATGCCCTGGTTCAAGAGGGTGTGTCCTGGAAAGAGCCTATGTGTAACAACACGAATCTGTACAATAACACGCAAGAAGAAGAAACCACTCATGGCTGTCAGACATTTTCTGCGACCATATCACCCATTAAATTTGACTAACTAAACCGCCATAATACACTAACCCTTGATTGTTATGCGAGCAGAGCAAGAGATCAACAAAATTCCTTATAACAACAAAGATGTACCGAAAGCAAGGATTCACCGACTTAAGTAAGGACACCGTTTACAATTCATGCAGGAGATTCCGAAGACGTCTGAAGGCCAGGGTTGAAGCCTATAGCGATTTTATTGAAGAAATTTACTTTTTAATATTTCAAGATATTTTTGTGTAATTTTGGTAAATATATCTGTTAAAATGAGATGTCAGTGTTATTTTCAATTCTGCGCAATTTAGATGGCAATTTATCACTCGCACAATATATATATATATATATATATATATATATATATATATATATATATGTGTGTGTGTGGGGGGGGTGTATATATATATATATATATATATATATATATATATATATATATATATATATATATATATATACATAAAGAAGAGCTTGAGAAGGAATTAGATAGGAAGGACATTGGTATTAACGACTCAATGATAGGTTGATATGACAATATTATAATGTTTAATAGCAACTTTGTTCCCACCTTCTTAATAATACAATACGATCAGGGTTACTGTAATTTGCATCAACATAATCCGAACATTCCTTTATTTGAGAATAATTACGAATTAAATTAACGAATATAAATTACAGTTCTCAGAAGTGTATTATTACCTTATGTATATAGATTTTGATTTGGTAAGTTGTTATTCAGTCTTAAAACAGATAACCGTAACTGTCATAAAACTCCCTGTCATTAATTAAAATATAGCGTTATCCTGCAGTTTGTTGAAATCATGAAGTAAAGTTAGTCGTGTGATTGTTTGCGGGTATTATTAAATTCATGTTTTTCTTTTTTGGTATTAGGAACAAAATCACTGGAAATAATGACATAAATTGGGTAATTTTAATGAACGCTGTTATAAAACATGATGCATTTGAAGAAAATTAATATTTTACATAATCTAAAATTAATTATGTCTTTTCAATTTTCATGAATTATTTCTTGATTTTATGATAATTTCTGTCGTCAAGACGAAATTATAATTATTAGTACTAATTAGATTATGTTTTTATGTTTGTAGGAAATTTTCTGAAGAAATATATACGTTAATAAAATATAAGTAATATTTTATTCATAATTTATAGGTAAATAATTCTAACGACGAATGAAATAATATTTTAATGAAAAAAGTATTAAAATAGAATTGTAATATTTTTGTTTACTTTTCATATATTAATATATTTCGAAAACAATTATTATTCTATTCCATGTTTTGTTTGTTATTTCTTCTTTTTATCACGTTTTTTTTTTAGTTAAATTTCGATGATTTCGAGTAAAATCCATATTGTGTTGTATTAAATGTATGTCCTTTTTATTTCCACTTGATTTCATAGAATTTGATTAGTAACAATAATTACATGTAAAGGAAAAAGGAGAAAAATTACTAAACATTTTAAGAAGACATAATATATGGAAAGAATGTTCCAAGAACTGTGCATTGAATTAGAAATATCAAAAGCAAACAAGTACGAAATTAATGTATGTGGGAAATATTTTAATAAAAGACAAAGAACGTAACATCCAAATACACGACACATTTGAATAGCAAAAGATGCATTCCCTTCATGAAGCGATTACGAAACAGGATAGTTTTATTAGAGAAAAAATGATAAGATGTTATTTAATATCACTCCTCTTAAATATATAAGATATATAAGGTAACAGATATGTGTCTTTACAGTAGGATACTGAGGATACCAGGCACTATATATATATTATTATCGTTGATTACTTTCTGAATTTTTGGGGTGAGAAGTTATCATTATTTGCAAGTTTTATATTAAGATTATTGTCTTAGATTTTTGTTGTTTTTATCAAATCGTTTCACCCTTACACAGGGGTATATTGCACTGAATGGCCTACTGAGTATTTTCAACTGATACCATTATTAAATCTACGTGACCAGACTGTTCACGTTCATCCGTCAGTGTAAATGTATATCTCGTCTACTTCTTATTTTTTAGTATACTGATTTTGTTCGCCTGTTTCATCTGCTATATTATGCATAAAATGCAAAATATTTTTTGTTGCTTTACTACATAAAGATCTCAAGCTACGTATCATGAGTAATTACTGACGGCACGGGTCTCGTATATACATACTTAATTTTTTTGTGGACGTATAATTTATACATCATGGCGCCTGCAGGCGTATCTTTAATTATTGAAATATTAACGTACTTTCTTCGTTTAACAATTACAGTGTATATTAACGGGAGTTGAATGCATAAAAAATAACACGAAATTTTAAAGTAAATATGTCATAATATATTATATCTGCTAAAGTTTGGATCTGTCAATCATTATGGTTAATCCTAATTTCCACTCAGATAACCGCTGCTCTACGAGAAAGTCTATGTAGACAGGATTTTAATTACAATGGAATTTCTACATATTTCCCACAAAATAGTCGTGATTATTTGTATTAATATAAAGTAAGAGCTATCACAATTGTTACTGTTATTTTACGATCCAAATGAGATCAGAGTCAAAATGCTTCCTTTGTTGCGTTTCTGTGGATCTAAATTTGTTTATTGTCATCATAAAAAATTAAATACAAAATTATAACAAATGAATTTTGAGCAAAAATTAATTGGAATACTGAATAAATAGCAAATAAGTTTTGCTAAATAAAAGTTTACTTGTTACTTATTTCGGTGTGAGCATACTGCTCCGCGCAGGGGTTTAACTCAATCACTATGTATATAACACAGCTGGCTCCGCTCGATCCTGCGTCCTTTCCATGCTGGATAGTACTGCTGACGGTCAACTGATGATTATCTGCTTCCCGCTTATTTCCTTCATTCGACTTTCCTCCACGTTGTCTCCCTTAATCAGAGCAGGGAAGATGGTATTTCGTCCCTACATGAGCGCTGGGTCGAACGGCGACGAAATCGTGCTACAAAAGAACAAAGGAGGTTTCCGCTGGCGAAAATAAAAATGACATAACAAAATGACGTAGAAGGTCGGCGTTTTAATTTCAGTTGGTTTATATAGTTCTTGATAAGACAAAATTATTCTTCGCGTTAAAATCTCTATCGTGATATTTTGTCTTTTTCTTATAAAATCTGGAGCGTTTTCAAAAAAAATTAACACAGAATTGTCTCGGCAGGAGGTTTCGCGGCGTCCTCCGTCATCTCCCTACTTCCACCAGTCTCAGGGTTCTTCTGCTAACTTCTGGTCTGTGGGTCGCCTCAGCGTCCGTTTATATGTATCTTACCCGAATACTAACGCATATCAAGATTTATTAATATTCATATCAAACAATTAATTATCTCTTTGCAAAACCGATACTGACGAACAAAGATGCTCATAGTAAGTCTCTTATTCAAAACAATATATTCTTCGAAAACAAACTTTGTGCTTGTAAATACTTTACATGTATTTCTATGTCTTTGACAGCAAATAATTTTCTTTGTTATCGACTTTTCAATATGACCGATTAAAAATATTTACAAAACTATATTGCAAATGGTTCACATGGGCTTTTCGAATCATAACAATTCTATTTGTTTTTCAGCTGACAAGCAACCACATTTTACATTCTTCAAATCATATTTGGGATCCAATTCCATTCTGAATTTCTGTTAATAAAAAAGGAAAAAAACATTCACTTTTTTTCTTGCTCAATATTTCAAGTCATGTATTCACCTTAACATTTTTAACCCTTCCGCTTTTTTTAAAACCTATACGGAGTTTTCACATGAACACATTTAAGCCTTTCCATACTACCAGTTTCAAAATAGTGTCTTCGTTAGACCTTGCAATTACTAATAGTGAGACTTTATAGTGCCACATATAGCCAAATTACCGAATCAAAGATTTAGACTACTAGGCTATTGTTTCATAGGACACCACGAGACAATAGGTTAGTGGATAATATTCCTAATATATATATATATTAATAATAACAACGATTAATTGGCAACAAAATTAAGTTCCTAGTTAGAATCTGAAAGAGACAGTTGAAATTTCAATCATAAAAATACAGAAAACCATAATAGGGTAACATGGCGTGACTTGGTTAACAAGCGTGCAAGATGAATATAAAAAATGCATAAGAAAATAAAAAGTACAAAGTATAGAATGAGTAAAGAGCTATTATCATCCTCAACCTCAAGTAACCCTTTTCATAGAAAAATGTTGTCTTCAATAATATTTTTACCGGGTGCCTGTTTCTGCTGTAGGCGCTCTGATTTTAATAGTCCGTTTGTTACATAATATCGATTATTTTACAATGAAACATGTTTTCATTTTTTCTATAATTAATTTTACCACCTATATATTAATTTTACAATTTTACACCCACCACCCCATATATATATATATATATATATATATATATATATATATATATATATATATATATATGTGTGTTTGTGTGTGTATGTATCTGTCTGTGTGTATATATATATATATATATATATATATATATATATATATATACACACACACACACACATATATATATATATATATATATATATATATATATATATATATATATATATATATGATAAATTAGGATGAATAATTTCCCTCATTTTATTTGATATGTATACTTCAGTTTGATACCTCAATTTTCAAATCTAGTGAAGAATCATTTAAATTATAAAGAAAAAAGGAACACTTACCTTAGGCAACGTGTTTTGTCGTGCCATGGACTTTATCACGGTAAATATAAGGGTTTTATTTTGCAAAATGTATATATATATATATATATATATATATATATATATATATATATATATATATATATATATATATATATAGATATATATATATATATATAGATATATATAGATATATATAGATATATATATATATAATAAGTTAAAACTTTGTTCGTTTCTCAATTCTATTAGATTTAAGAGTATCTCATAAATATTCATCAGCTTTACTGAAAAGCCTACATAAATTGAGAAGGATGCTAAGTGATATAATTTAATGTCTAACAAACAAAAGTGAGAAAATGTTGATTTTCTTCAGTTAACATGATGAATACATATGAGCGTTTCCTAACTTTGAAAGTTTTGAGAACTAACAACATTTGTACTGTTGATTATAAATGCTTTAACTGATATTAAAGGAAGTAAAAAAATCCATATATTTTCTTTTATATATATATATATATATATATATATATATATATGAGTGTGTGTGTGTATTTCTGCCATTCATCTATACTATTTAAGAAAAAGAAATATTGTAATATTTGAAGATATTATTGAAATTATATTGAGAAATTAAAAGTATAACATGCAAGTAATATAATTCAAACTATAAATAAAGCAAATACAATGAAGGAATATACTTGCCAGTTTTATACAACAGTACACATTTCATTCAGAATCTTTTTAAATTTCAATCCAAAGTCTAATGATAATTACGGCTGAGATTGAAAAATATACTTACCTAAGCGGTAATTAATTTTGAAGTAGAAAAAGTTGGCATCGCTCATATATTGATGACTGCAACACGATTTTAATAAGTTCAAATGATTGAAAAGAAAAAAAACATTGGATTATTGTTCAAAATGAAAAAAAATGAATGTTTGTTTTCCAAGATTATAAAAATAAAATTACTGACAAATTAAAATTTATATCCAATATAATTTGCTATAATACGTTTTTTTTGTATCAGATTATATGCGTATTGAAAAACAAATGCTTGTGGGAAATTTGACGTGTTAGGGATCCAAATGCTTACATAGAAAATATCTTTAATCATGATTTGTTGTATATTGGATACGTCACATGTCGTAGTGTCTTTATAAGGGGACTGCTTATTATATTTACATCGAAAACACGTGTCTCCTGGTATATTTCTCCCGTAATAATTTTTGCTTACTCGAATGTGACTCCGAGCAATATTGAGTAACACAAAACAATGTAAATCTAACGACTATGTATTTATTAACAAAACTATAATAATTACAATAAATAAGGAATAGATGTAAAGATTATTTTCATAAAAGTTTTGAATTAGATAACATGCGTTTGCGAGAGTGACGATTATTTAGGCCTACGTAATAGACACATGTGTGAAAGAGTTCAAAGCCACGAGGGAAAAGTAAGTGATTGGATATGAACGTGCCCCAGTAGGAGGACAATTTTTTCTCTCGTGCGACTATATCTTATAGCCAGAGTTATAAAACAGCAAAGAAAATGAATGAGAATATCATTACCGATTTATAGTCTTAAGGAGCGTCCCCTAGTGACGATTATTTTTAGGAAAGTCAAGTGGGATAACCCACAATTTAAAAAAATCATAAAATTTAAAATGTTTTATAACATTCTACTAGCGCTATTTTTTCATTTTGTTGATGGTCGTTACTGCCATGGGCTCAGTTCCTCCAGCGTCTTTAATCTATTCCATATGTTGTCGCTTTCTAAAGCAACTTTTTGGCTTTGCAAGACACTAAGTCACAGTGGATCTTTTATTAAATTTATACTGAAAGAAAGAGTATCAAAAACAAAAAAAGTGTTCGAAACTTAGTGTCCAGGTGTTTTTTATTTGTGCTAAATGCTTCCTTCCGAGTTACTGTGGAGCGTTTCTAATCCTCGCCACATTTAAATATGCTATTTCTTTGAAATTGGTAGTAAATGCCTTTGATGTGGGAATCATTATTGTATAGACTGTCAAAATCGCAGACTGGTTCAAAATTATTTTATTTATTTCTCAGTTATGACAATAATATAAACACATCAAATAAACAAGAGTCCCATTTTAGCTGGAATTAAATTATCTCATATTAATACACACACACACGCGCGTGCGCGCGCACACACACACATACACATATATATATATGTATGTATGTATGTATCTATGTATGTTATGAAATGGACAAAGTCCGACAATTATTTTAAGACACATTTTATGTTTATACGTTTTTTTTTATCGATACAAATATTTAAGTAAATGCTCTGTTTATAATAAACAGTATTAATAACATTTACTTAACAGAGCATTTACCTAAATATTTGTAACTATAACTTTGTTCATTTCATGATGTGTGACGACATTTGTTTGCATTTAGATACGGATCGAGTAGATATGAATGTACGAGAAAAAATCATGGAGAATTATAGTTTAAATCAGTAAAATTGACCTTGCTAAACGAAATGCTTATCTGTGGCTAAATAGGTAAAGCAGCTCAAGCTATATGGATAGAGGTTCGATTTCTGTTGCAGGACACATATTTTCTATGAACATTTCTCGGATATTCAGGCAGGTAAATATCCTTAATACTGTTTATTATAAACAGAATATTTACTTAAATATATATAAAATCCCCCCTCTCTCTCTCTCTCTCTCTATATATATATATATATATATATATATATATATATATATATGTGTGTGTGTCTTAGGGTTATGAATTTTTGTAACCTTATATTGCTGTGCCATAAATCGGTGAATTTTATTCAAAATAAACAAGAATATATGTTTGTTTTCGTTCTTCAAAAATGTCACACAAATCCGAAAATACAATTTTAACATATCCACAATAAGTGTGAAAAGTAAAAGTATTTCCGAAGCTTTAGTTTTCAAATTTCTAATGTTGTAATTCCATAGTACTTATGTAATTTTCACGCATTTAACTCTTTATAAATTTATGATAACATAAAATTTTACAAATAAACAAAAACAATCTCTAGAAGGTTCCTAGCAAGTCATAGTTCTACTCTAATTACATACAACTTTAACAATTTCGTGGGGGGTGGGGGTCGCATTTGAAAAATAAACTGAATTAAACTCTTCATATAATTTGTACAAAAATTTCTCGAATCATGATACAGGTATTAAATTATTTTACTAAAAGTTCTATATATATATATATATATATATATATATATATGAAGAAATATAGTCTTAAAGTTTGCTATATTTATGGGATAAAGTGCTCAATATCAGAGATAGAGAGTGTGTAAATATCAAAGTGAACATAGAAGTCAACACTTAGAGGTGACAGTCTGTTCCATGCTAGATGCAATCGTCAGGACACCATATATATATATATATATATATATATATATATATGTGTGTGTGTGTGTGTGTGTGTGTGTGTGTGTGTGTGTGTGTGTGTGTGTGTGTGTGTGTGGATGTGTATACTTTTGGATGAATATATCGACAAATAAACGTTTTATTGATAACTGAATGTGCCAAGATCTGAGCATCATTTTACAAAAGTGACATATCTCTTAATTGCATTTTCAGAAACAAACAATACACTGAAATCACACTTAACATGCTTAATATGCTTTCTAACAGGGAAACTCTTGAACGTCTACTGCGACTCAAAGCTCTACACATACCTCAAGTTGATCTCATATATCCGATATGTAAGTAAGGATGCTGTGAAAAGGGTAGGTTGGTTTTACCGCTCTATCTTTACAAGCGACAGAACAGACCAAAAATTGAGTCTTATTGTTTTATCTTGGCTGGAAATACCCAGTCCTCACTTGTCTGTCGATCGAGTTCAAAAGAGATCATGCGGCCATGTTATTGATGAATTATATTCCACAATACGACCTCATTTCCACAGACTAAACGTCGTGGATCACTCACTGCTCTATTACCTTTTCTATAGCAAGAGTTCTGACAAGCTACATTTATTATTTTCCCTACCAATGAACTGTAACAGTGAGATCGATCATGCCACGTACATAGGAGGGACTCATCTCATTCCCTTCATATTTCCATGGTGAGAACCATGTTCTATTCGGACATGTGTTTCCGAGTAATTACTGATTTGAGGAACAGACTATAAGTAAGATGTTTATCCAATCACTACAATCTTGATCTCCTAAATCCTAAAGTTAAACCTTATCATTCCTGCATACCCAGATGAACTTCTGGTCCTTTCTCATGCTCATAAAACAGTAATTAGTAACCTACTAACTTAAGTGGTCATTGAGACTTGTATTGGGTAGACATTAATATGAAATATTTCAATATGATCACATCTTAGCAAAACATCTAGATCTTACATTTATATTACGAGTTTTTGTAATCATCGTATTCACATTTACAGATCTACCATTATTTCGTAAATTGAATATTGTTGCTATACCTGGCCTGGTGCTCCTGCTTTTTATCTCAAAGTTCTTGACAAAATTCAAAGAATGATCTGCAATGTTTTCGATCTTGACTTCTCATATCGATTTCAGTCACTTTCTTACAGAGTTGATGTGGATCCCATCTGTCTTTTCTACAAATATTTCATGACAACCACTCTGACGAGATTTTTTCCCTGGGCCCCGACAACGTGAATTTAAGCGGGCTACTAGATTGGCATTTACGTCCCACTATTGAAATAGTTAAATGCAACCGCCACTGCTAATCTATCAGTTTCTTTTGTCTCACTTCCCAACAGTAAATATCTCTTCTACTTAATTGCATTCCTGATAACCACAATCTTCAAACAATTAAATGCAACGTCAACCGCCATCTTCTGTTGACTTGAAAACTGTTCATCTTTATTCCTTTCCTCAACACCCAATACACACAGTCTTTTTTTCTCACATTCACTCTATGTAACCCCCGGAATGTTATTGTCACTCCTGCATAACTTTAGGTGAAATTATCAAAACAAAAAAAAAAAACATTAATTAAAGAGAAATATTTTGAAAATTTTCATATTTCAAATAATATTTTTTTTAATCAGTACCACTAAATCAGTTGTCGTTATTAATTACAGAAAACTAGTCATATTTATAGTGAAAAGTTATGTTCCAAATTCTTTTTATATGTGCATATCTCACTAAGGACTTCTAGATTACCCGCGTATATAGCTAACAAATGATCCGTGAATTATTACAATTATGAATTTTCTAAGGTTCTTTTAATCATTAAAATTTACGCACTTTCAATCAGAATCAGAAACCTGTTCACCCTGAAAAAAAAGTTCAAGTCGTCTTTAGAAACTGCTTCTTTCCTTCTGCCGAGCAAAATAGACTTAATAGAAAACGATGTTTTAGGTACACTGATGCGCAAGTTTTTAGTGAGATGCAAACTGAAATTTAATTATCGTTTAAGTAGTTCCTTTTCTAATGCAGATTCGATGGAATTGGAGACTATTGGATAGAGCTAATCGCTCGTGCAGAAATCGTGCATTGCAATTTCGATGTTCTGTGAATTCAATCGCGAGATATTTGGAGACAGTCGTGTCGTTCTGAAAATAAATATATCGAGATCTTTTCGTGCATCGCGCATTGAAGGTGGAGCGTATCTTCTCTGCTTTACAACTCACAGAGGTACATATAACGGACACTCCAAGAGAATTGCCTCTAATTTTTTCCGTAGTTATATAAAAGACACAGGGAGCTCAATAAATCACTTTCATAGAAAATGTTTTCAGATACAAAAAAAAATTCTCTAACTAGTGGCAATTTTCGCCTGTGATCAACAGAACCTATTATATCATGAAGCGAAGATGAATATTATGCCCGGATTGACTGTGCTCTCATTCATCATATGGTCGCAGTAAAAGCTCAGTAAATTTTAACAGTTACAACATTAGCACTTTCATGTTAGACATCAGCTATTTGTAATAAACATGAGTAACTAAAATTTATTAGCGTGAATATTTCCTTTCTAATAACAAATCAGTAACATGCGCCTCTGTTGCTGTAAATCAAAATAATAAAATTGAATGTAAATTTTCCGAAAAGATTCTAATGTATTTTTAAAATACGTCGTTTCTATCTAATTTGCTTCCTGTTTAAAAGATATGTAACCAAATAAATTGGAATATTTGCTCGATAAGAATTTTAGAGTTGACAAGATGGCAATTATGAATAACTAACCCGTACACATATTAAAAAAATAAACGAAACCAATATGAATTATTATTATTATTATTATTATTATTATTATTATTATTATTGTTTATTTATTTATTTATTTATAATTTACTTTGATTTCTATTATGTACACGTTTCAGAAATGGTTCACGGCATGATAAAGTAAGATTAAATTTTACATAGATAAAGCTATACGTAATGTGTGAACTTTAATTTTGAGTACAATTTATGTATTTATTTAATGCATGGTCTACCAGGAATCCCTTCATTCAATCTATCAGAAGATTATAAAAGGTTTCGTGGGCTGTAATTGAAATTGAAATTATTGATGTCTTAATGTAAAACATTTTCGTGATTTCCACTTCAAGATTCTTTTATTTTGAGAGTTTTTGAATATCTTCAAAAATACATTAAATTCAGCATGGGTTGCCATGTCAGTAAGAAAGCACATACTTTTTATTTGGTATTTGGTCATGATGTCTAGAAGATGGGTTTTCATTGTTCTGTTTGGGTTTATTGGAAAGTATCATAAAATTGTTACAGGTTCTATCTCTCTAACTGGGTTTTGGTGATATTCATACTAGTTCCTTAAAGTTTCTTTCCAGTAAAAGTTGCATATTTTCCAGTGCAGATATTGGCCCACTCAACCTTACCTATTTTATATTCAGTGGGTACTGACATCATGAAATCTGATACAAGATGTTTAATTGTTTCTGAGTATTTATCATAGAATTTTTATTTCGTGTTAGCAATGTTTCATTACGTGTGCTTGGTAATTTATTCTTAGCAAGCATTGGTTCTGTGCAGCAAGAGTAAAAACTTCGGTCTAAGCTTGTAACCCATTCGCATTTTAACCACTGATGTGTACGGGGGTTGTCTACATTAGTTTATTTGGTACAGGCAGAATATTGGTCGTTAAGAGGAATATCTTGCCATCGTTTTTAAATTATATTATTTTTATCATTTAAAAATATTTTTGACCAAAATTTTTTTATAATAAATAAAATGACCTATGATCTATAGAAAACGAATACGATCTTTTTTTTTATTTCCACTTAATTAAACATACGATAGCAATTAACAAATAAAAATCAAGATAATGGTTATTCAATAATTCTGTAACTTACATTTGCGTATATAAATGTTTGTCTGCTGGTCAGCTTAAGCAGGAAATTGCCGACAAACGCTAAATTGAAATGTGCCCTGACCACTTAATCGACCTTACATGAGTCTATGTACACACAAAAAGATATGTTATTCCCGTAAGTTAATGTACCGTTGCATCGAGCCAAAGTTGTTCAAAATTGGTTTGATAAGAATTCTTTCGGACGAATGGCTGGGGTACCAAGAATAGAGTATTTTTGGAACGAGGTGAAGAGGACTATTAAAACGCAAGTTTCATTATCTAAAAATATTAGGAATCGCTGGTCAGCTATATATGACAAAAAAACCTCTTCACTGGTGATCCACAAATACAATAGAAGACAGAGAATTGTAGACAAAATGTTCATGAAAGATTTTTATAGGTGATATGAATGGAATTGAAAGCAGTAGGAAGTGATAATTATGAGGACAAGTAGAAAAGATTAGGGTTGACATTCGACATGCATTGAACAAGATTTAGTGTCATGTATTCTGTCCACCAAAGTAGCATTTCTCTTAAAAAATCTGTGTGGACCATCCACCTTGCATTTGCTATATGGTGGAGATGAGGCTGATCCGATTCCTTGTAAGTATGATTGCATTCCCTAGCCATAATATTCCGAAACTTGTAGAATTAAAGACAGACTTTATCTGGTCATTTGTTCTGGATATAGCGAAAGAGGAGCGAGAGGTTTGGCATCTTTCGACTGAGGAATAAAGATTGAAGAGTGAAGAATATGTCGGACATACAAAGATGCGGCAAAACGATTCTGAAATCTTACAAAGCCGGAAAGTGATGATTAAGCTATCAGTTCAATTTTTGTATAAACAGTCTTTTAGCGGAAGAAGGAGTATTTACGGTAAGGAACGATAGAAAGAGCACGCTCTTTCCCAGACAACGTTTAGCAATGCATCTATGTATGTTTTTATCTCTACTTCTCTCTCTCTCTCTCTCTCTCTCTCTCTCTCTCTCTCTATATATATATATATATATATATATATATATATATATATATATATATATATATATATGTATATATGTGTGTACACACACACGCACACACACACACACACACACACACATATATATATGTGTATATGTATATATATATTGTATTTAGGCAGCGATCTCTCATGTATACATGTTTCATTAAAGATGGTAGACAAGGTACTACGATTAAGATTTTGTTTATTTTTCCTTATGTTCTTGTAGTAGAATATACAAGCATAATCACCTCTTACAGATGTAAAAAAAGAATAAAAACAAGAGGAGTCTTAATAATAAAAAGTAATGCCATCACCCATTAATATTAACTACGTCACGGCCACAAAATGCTGACAGCGTTCGGAAAACAACTCTAGAAACGTACACACAATCCATACATCGAGTTAAGAGTAATAATAAAACCACCCATGATAATGGCTAAAAGCATATCCGAAAGCGCTCGGAATTACAGAACATTTGGACAGTTTCAAAACACTCTGTGTCCAGCAAAGAAAACACTTGTTGGGACAAGAGAAATTAAGTAAAAAGCTTTATCTGTAGCCTTTATCTGTAGCCTTTGGTGAAACACAAACACAAACACAAACACACACCCACCCACATATATATATATATATATATATATATATATATATATATATATATATATATATATATATATATATATATATATGTTTGTGTGTGTCCGTGTGTATGTGTCTGTGTGTGGCTGTGTATATAAAGATATATGGGATAATGATATATAATTAATTTTATATAAATTCGGATCAATTTTAGAGCAGAAAGTACAACGAAGTGGGAATATTTCCGTAGCGCGTTTCGTCATTTAGGACTTCGTCAGACTAAATTCATATTTATGCTTCTGCTTTTTCACATGCGTATGGACAAGAAATGCTGAGAATTTTAAATTTAATTAATGTTTTAAAATGATATCTGTTTTGGTATATAATCAAGCCGATTTTTGTTGGATTCTTTTTTTTGTCTTGTTTATGTTTCTATCTCTTTCGTTATTAAATATTCCATATTGTAATAATAGATTAGCCAAGAATTCTGAAATGTTGTTTGACACTTGACTCAAATTTACTGCAAATGCTCTAGAGATTAAAGTAGTTTTTAAACATTTTCACCTTCGTAAACCGTTTTCGCTTTTAATTATATTAAATTATGACTACTTTTCAAATCATAATTGTGATCAGTTTCGTTAGCAGCAAACAATAATATATTTAATGTGTTTTATAAAATATCCCTTTTGTATTCATTTAATATTTTTTTTAAATTACAAGAGGTTTCCCCAATGTATTTCTTGTTGCCATCGTTACATATAATAGAGTAAATTCATCTTTCATATCTTGTTTTGCATTAATTAATTCTTATATTGTTTGAGACGGAGCTGTGACAAATTTTATGTTGAATTTAGATAAATTCTCGATCCCAGTTGGAATAGAGCCGGTGGATGGAACAATATATATTTTAGTTAGTTGGGTGTTTCAGGAAGGAATGATTCTCTATTTTGAAATAGTTTACACGCATTTTGTTTCTAAATGACTATGAAATAGACTATTAGGGGAGCCTGAATGTATTTTGAATGCATTTCTTCTCTGTATGTAAAAACTGAGGGTAGGAAATTCTGAGTGTTCTTAAGTAGAGTTCAGTGATGATTTCGGATTTTATTTTGTCGTTATGATGAGTATAGAAATTTATGAAATATTCTTATTAGTTGACTAGTCATACTGTAGCCAAATATTGCTAATTGGGGCATAATCTTGGACGGATTTGTAGCAAAAAAATGGACTTCATTCTTTTGTGTACATTACTACCGCAAAATAGTGATAAAAACCACTTGCTGCAAAATATCTGATACAAAGGTGTAGATACTGCTGTTTTTGTATAAAAGGTATTTGTAGATTTTAAGCAGTGCACATAATTAATGATGTTCTGTCGTTCAAGAAAAAGAATCTTGTCTATGGGGGACAGGCTAAAGGATCTTGCCTGTACCGTTAGGGTTAGCCAAAGGTACCGTGAAAATGCAAGCCTACCAAGTAGGTTACGATCATCGAAAATGCATGGATTTTAACACCTTCAGAAAAGGTTTACTTGTGTATAGTGCAACCAGTCACCAAAAATATATGATTTTTAACCACTCCCACCAAAAAAACGTTTAACTGTGTATAGTGCGACCACCTATTATTGCATACATAACATGAAATGATCTATTAGCAGTTGGTCTACAATGTTTACCACAAAAGGCGTTTGTTAAAGACATTAACGGGGGGGTAATTTGTGGTTGCCATGGTGTCTATCTGTGTGTGATATATATATATATATATATATATATATATATATATATATATATATATATATATATATATATATATATATATACATACTAGCAGCATGGCCCGGCGTTTCCCGTGCTTCATTCAAAAATCGCACGAATCATACAGCAATCGTTATCACTTGACTTAAAATATTTCTGCCCTTCCTTGTCTTTAAAGGAGTGCCCTTTGCCGTGCTGATGTTTCTACATGCCTTACTTCTTGCTTATCTCACACTGTGAATTCTTCTAAGATCTATACTAAGCATTAAATCTATTACGAAAAAAGAACTAAACAAAATGAACACAAAACGATCAGATTTAAAAAAAGGACTCGTAACTGGAAAAAAAAACAAATGAAAAAAGAATGCTAACAACAAATACTTTTTCACACCGAACCCAGTTCTGCTGAATCAGAATCAATGTTGAGTTTAAGCAAGCGAATGAGCCAATTAGGGTAAAGTGCCATGCAGATTTAATTTTTTCCCACTTGTTACGAATGCATCTATCGATTTTCTTTGCATGCTAGCATGCTAGTTAACATTCGTGTCAGTCAGCTGTTGGCTCTCACGCTGGTCAATAGAATGTTCCTGCCTATTCGTGGCAGCCAGCTATAGGCTCTCACTCTGGCCAGTTGAAAATGGCCGCAAACTACATGAAAACTGCTGTAGAAGCATGAAAAAATCGATTATTTCCACTATCGATGGGAGTTGGGAAATACCACGTCGGTCTTGGGCTTACCACTAACTTGGAGCATGTGCATGTAGATTTTGTTGCAAATCCGTCGGAAATAGCGTCCGGTCATTCGTTACACACACACACACACACACACACACACACACACACACACACACACACACACACACACACACACACACACACACACACATCCGGATTTTTATAGATAGAGATTTGCGTCTATGTTTTAAGCTACTATTATCGTGTTGCAGCATAATCTCTAGGAAAATAAAGTGTCGTTTGCTTCTATAGGTCTGTATATATTTAGCTTCCTATTTCATAAAACATTCCATGACGTAACCATACACAATTAATAAACTTCATCTGTATGTGTGTATGTGTGTGTGTGTGAGAGAGAGATAAATTTGGAGAATTTCTTGTGCATTAATAATTCTGTGAGTGTTTTCTGAAACAAGAAGCTGAATATATAAGACCTCTAGTATACAGAGAATATATAGTTATTGATTTGTATACATTTTCTAATATGTTCCCTATTCCCAGCTGACATGTAACAATTATTCCTATCATTTGCCCTTTTTTTAGGACGTGGAGTCGACTATGCAAAATTAATACTGGCAACGCTAAGTGAATGTTTTTCCAGTCAGATATGTAAATCCTTATTGCAGTCAACGTATCTTTTTGTCACGTTTCCCAATTATTTTTTCTCAATATTCATCCTAATAAAACGTTCATCTATAGTTATAATGATCTAATTTTTAAAGAAAAACAATACTGAACTGTCACGTTAGTCGAAACCCACACATTTCAGAGCTGGCAAATTTAGACTAACATTGCAACAGTTCTTACAATATATGTCATTTTTAGTTCAGATTACTTCTTCGTCGTTATTGCCGGTTAGAATTTCCAGAAACATGCAGATACTTATATCGGCTTATTACCATATATTCGGGAAAATTTGAGTTCAACATATAAGTTGTACTCGAAACAGTAGACATAAAACAAAATGATAAATGCCAAAAATATAAAGCCTTGTCTATCACATACCACACGTGGCTCAGAAGGAGGTGATATAGATACATTTTTTCAGGGTGATAGATAGGAAACAGGTCATATCTATAAGCAAAATATGTTTACCAAACGGCTCTTCTCTGCCCCGGGCGAAGATGTCTGCTACAGATATATGTTCCAAAAACAACCTGAAGCAGTTACATGAACAAATACCACATCTCGATGAATAATTTAAAATATCTCTCTGATTTAAAATTAAATATTATCATCTTATATTTGCACTTAAAACTGAAACTCTCCTGTCGATTGTAAATAGTTTTCTCAAACTTCATTAATTTATAAACGAGTTGTAAAGACACGGATATATTTTATATCTTCTGACATTTTTAATTTTGCCTCCTTCAAGCACTTGCAAATAAATAGTAAATAAATTAATTTCACTATTTTTCCGTTTGATTTTTGTTAACTATTACCATCGCAAAAGTTATGTGTAGTTTATATATTAATTCCCAACAACATGTAATTAACACACTCATATTAGGGAACAGCGTGGGCGAGCTATTTAATAACAGAAATTTAGCACGTGACAGTTAAAAAATCTCATAGGATCATGTTAACTTGCGTGTGCCAGATTTTAACTTTATCATTTATATTACAGAATTACCCAAATATTAATTTTGAATGTTCCAGTCTCTGTTACGGATATTATCACAAATCACAACGAAATAAATTTTTGAATGTGAACATGGTAATCATATTGCATATCCGTCTCTTGATAAAATCCAGAGACATATATTCAAGGTGATTGGCTCTGACATGGCATCTTGTCTGCAGTCACTCTCTCGCAGACGTGCCGTCGCTTCCTTCTGTCTTTTTTTACAAATAATTTCACGGTAAATGTTTCGATGAGCTGCTTTCGCTGGTTCCCAGACTTCAAGAATTTACGCGTTCAACTAGACTGGCATCTCTCTCTCAACCTTTCATTGTCAAAACTGTTAAATGTAACCAGCTCTTCTACTCAAATAGCTTTATGTCTCGCACTTCCTGCCTGTGCAACTCCCTTCCCATTTTCTTTGATAGCTATAATCTCCAAATATTCAAATGTAATGTCAATCGACGTCTCCAGATGACTTGATCTATCTCCTTATCTTCTCTTCATCAATTCCTCTATCACTCCTTATTGCTATCGCTCCAACTCTCTGTAACCCATTCCGTGCTAGTGGCTTCCCGCTTTTCTTTGTGAGAAATGCTTAAAAATTATGCAACTTCAAAAATGGTCTGATAGCATTTGGCAGCTCAAGATATTGGTAGCGAAGGTATGCATTCTTCTTCTAAGTGCCGAGTTCTATAATGAGATGAGTTAACAAGGCTTTCGACAACTTTGTTTTATAATCCACCTCATTCCCTGTTCTACACTCCTTCCATTTACACGTACTCGTTATGTAAGTTACTCGCTGTTTTCCAATTTTTTACTTTATCCTCCAAAATGTTACGCGAGTATCAAATTCTCGAAAACTACTTTCCTAATTATAACTCTTAGAAATTTAAACTAATTTCTATTGTTTTTGTCTACGGCTCATCAACACTCTGTAAGTTATTTAAAGATATAAAACACATTTAGATTGGAAGAATGTTTGTAATTGTTTACATCACCCAGTCGAGTGTTTTGTAACACATTATTTACCATCTCTAAGTTGCGTCGCTGTCTTTGAGCAAAGTGCTCTCAGGGCCGACTCCGTCAAATGACAACTGAGAAAAATTATACAGAGAGATGCCCAGGCCTGGGGAACCGCTGCCCGACCCTGCTCCCTTTCACTGCACGAGAGAGGGATCGTTGCTCACACCGAGGCCAGCGCATCCACTGGTTGCGGGCAATTTTTGTTCTTGGCCCGGGTGTACGCGTTCGGGTTCCCACCTTAAAAAAGACCTTGTGTTACAACTCGTCTCAATGCGGAGACATTGTAAATACCTAGATTGTACGAAGGTTTTTGTAAATGATAATGTTTTAGGGATAAAAGTCACAGTACCAAACGGAATTCGAGCCACGCTACCAATAGAAATTCAAGATAAAGTTTCATTGAATTTTCCTCGATATTTTTCACCCACAGAAGGCCATACGCAGTAATATAAGATTTTTCTTTATTATGACAATTCTTTTTCTCAACGTTTAATTCCAATAATGTGTTTAGATAATGATACATTTCCAAGACATCTTCAGTCTCGATTCAAGCAAGATGAATAATCAACGTTCAGCTGAATTTAGCGGAGTCTAGCACCAGAGGGGTAATGCATAATAACATTGATAAGTAGACAGTCGTTCGTTTCTGACATATTCGCAAAATCTGTGCGATGTAATTGAAGCACTTAGTGAAAAACTTCAGATAATCACCAATGATCCTGGGTTATTCGGTGAATCTTAAGCTGAAATGTTTGTTATATTATTTAAGATGCATGAAAAGAGTTGTATAAAGCGCAATGTCAATTAAGAAGATTATGTTTAAAATATATCATTTTTTTTTCAACAGAAGCATAATGATTAAAAGCCGTATCAGAATTGGCGCCATTTCGTACATGTTGCAGGAACGTAGTTGATCTGGAATTTCAAGGATTAAGGCGCTTACGGTCACATAAAGTTGAAACAGTTCCGTACGATAAACGAAGTTAAGCAACGTCCAACCAGATCAGTACCAAGATAGATTAACACTTTAAAATACCAGATGCTTTAAGCTTAGATATTTGGGTGGTGTAAGGATAATGGCTTGCAACTGTTAATCGGAGAGGTGAGTTCTAATTCGCATTACTTTCGTTATATTCACTTACGGACAAATACGCTTGGGATAAGGACGAATCCACATCCTCACATCCGCCTATGGGTTTATTCATAAGTCCTTTATCACTAAACTATTATTATTTAAACATCTATACCGGGTGTAACAGCAAAATTGTCAAAATCGTAAAACAGCAAAATTATCCAAATGTTAGATTAAAATCTGAACTGTTGTATCTTAGAAATGATATCTTACTGGAATTCTCCGAATTTTTTATAACATTATTGGACACTACTTTGTGCAATAAGAATGTTTACTTACTTGCCAAGCTTAACAGAAGAATGGTGATTAAATCAAACATAAAAGAAAATGTCATGTTCTTCATTTAGTAATCATAGCTAAGGATCGGAAGCTCAAGAAGTATTGAAATTATGTACAAACACACACACATATATATATATATATATATATATATATATATATATACATATATATATATATATATATATATATATATATATATATATATATAGGTATGTATATATTCCAGGAATATCCAGCTTATTCAAGATGACCTTCTTCTTCATTAACCTTCTTTCTGTTCGAAAGTAAAACGATGTCTCATGCGTTTAACGTACCATTTCATTCTCAAGTCTTTTTTCGCTGCTGTTTCAACTGGCATAGCTGAAAGCCATCTTTCAACTCACACGCGCCAAATGTATTATGAAGTGAATTGTAATTTTTTGCAATTTCTTTCAATTAGAGTTGCATACTTAACTAAATTACAATTAAACTATTTGTTTTATCACTATTAAATTGAAAGATGAAATTAACATGAGATTGCATAGTAAAAACTGACATGAATGTAGAAGAAATTAGTTTTTAATTTATTCATTTTATTATACGAAATAACATTAACGGCAAATTTTCAGTTTGGGGAAAAGATTATGAATATTGCCTGTTTACTTTTCTTTACTTGAAAGAAATCCAACCAATGATTTAAGATACAAAAATTGAGAAAAAGGAATACAGTTCCGTGTACAATTCAGTTATGAGCTGTTCAGTATTTACCAATTTGTCTGATTTGTGCTTCTATGACGGCTTTTCCGATGGTATTATTCCATTCCTACTCGAGCGATGAAATCGCCTCGGAGAAAGACTATCTACCGCTGGGACATCTGTTAGAATGGTAGTTTAGGTCTGAGTAGAATTTACGCTCCACTTCCGGGTCATATAATAAAGTTAGATCTGACACGCTGAAAATTATTGCGCCTTGCTTGTTATTTACGAATGGATCATACTGATAACGAAGAAGCAGTTTGTTATAGTTGTGAACTTTGAATCGATATGGTTCCTTACATTGAAGCCTACGCCTAAGAGATAGTCCTCCGTTTGCACTTGCCTCGTTCATTAAGGATTGAAGCCTGTATTGTTCTCTTATATTCTATCTTGGTTAGTTAAGAGTAAATTAGTGACAGCAACGATGGTGATGTTCATTTTTTCAGATGATTTTTTTCAACCATCAAACACGATAAAGCAAAATCTGTTGCGCAGTAATTAATGCGAAATAAATATTTGAAGCTTCGTTTTTCTATATCGCCTCGTTCTCATGTCAAAACATGCAGGTTTGTATGGCCGAGTCTCTTTGTTTTGAAATGGTAAGAGTATCATGATATCACTTCTGAAATATGGATGCAAATTTTGCCATTAAAATAACTATGATGGATAAAGAAAAGCTTTCTTTCATCACAATTTTTGTAGGATCCTCTCTGAAAGGGCCATTTCATTTTTTTACAGTATTAGTGAAATATTTGTTGGAGGTCCATTTTTCCACGTGGTCAAATAACGTCCGAATTTCCTACCTTAAATAAATTGTTTTTTTTCTTTATCCCGATTTTGGAATTGATATTCTTCCTATCACGTGTTAATGCCTACCAGAAATGTGTTGTCTTTTCTTTATTTACCAGATATCATCAAATCATTTTTGAACACAAATACTGATGCTACTGCCATTCGTACAGGTATTTCTCTTTCTTCCAGTTGAATGTATAGACTAAGAATTCCGGAAGTTAACTTGGAAAATAGTACATACATTTTGAAACACATTAAATAATACGGATATTTCGCCTCTGCTAAAATTAATACTGACAAAAATAAACAAAGATAAATTTCAAGCATAAAAAGGTGTCATCTATAAATTTCAAAATTAAATCATTTTGTGTTTCTTAGACAGTTTTATTGTTATGCTGGGTATACAGATTAAACTGTACATTATTTCAACGAATACACTGATGTTAAGTAATTTATGATAGAAAATCTAGTCAATAATAACCACAGATATTATAGTAAGAATCGATCTAACAGTACGTTTTGGAAAATTATTTACATTAACCACTACTCGACTTAATAAAACGAACAGATCGTTTGGACACCCGATAGTGTAACTTTTTCATATCAAGGACTGTATCAAACCCATTAGCTCTCCAGTGTAGTTTAAGTATACATATTTTGTACTTACGGATTTCCGATATTTTTTTTTTGTTCTGCATAATGGATTTCAGTGAATAAATGTCTTCTTAAACTGCATCAAGAGAATCCTTCGTTCCACATGTCTGTCTTTTGTCTTTATAAATTAATCTGTTAAAATTATTTTGGAATGCATATTGTGCATAGCTCAATAGAAGCATAATAAATGTCTGTTAAGTAAGCGATTATTTTAACCATTTCCCCCTCAAGCCACCTTGATATACATGTTGCAGTTTAAACACACACTTTCTCTCCGCCCCCTCCCTCCCCCTCTCCCCCTCTCTCCGCCCTCTCTCCCCCTCTCTACCCCCCTCTCTCTCTCTAAATATGCCAAACCAATCTATGAGATAGTCTGGTATCATTAAAGAACGATCAGGTAAGAGAATTCTTATGAAGTTTACATATTTTGCTATCAATTTCGTTAGACCAGCATTTGTAAGGAATTAGGCAGCGCGATGTTTCGCTATATTTATATATTATTTGTATTAACTTACAATCATATATTTTGAAATACTGGTTCTCGTAAGATCACCAGAGTTGAGCAACGTCGGACCTGGTAATTATCTAGATGGGTGATTGCTTGGAAATACCAGGGGATCTGTTTGTTTGTTTTTTTTTATGTGCGTTTAGTGTAATGCCTCACGGCTCGGAATTGGAAATCAAAAATACGAGATCCAGTTGGGTTTATTTTATCCCCTTATGCGCAAATACCGTCTTATCACGCAAGTAACGGTTCAAGTAGTAGGATTTGTATCAGTAATATTATCTTGCTTTAAATAACATGTAAAAGGTTGATAAGAGATAAAAATATCTACTATTTAATAATTGTTTGTATTGGTTTAGTTAATGTCACATTTTCGTTTTTGTGGCGTTAGTGAATATGAATGTATATGTGTTTTAATTTAGTGGCCGTTCTGTCTTCATCTCGTAGTGTCTTTCCTTATATTCCTAATCCTTGAAGTGCTACCAAAATGAAATAAATATATTGTATTTATTGTTTGCATGAATACTTCGAAGTATTTTGGAATGTGAATATAGTATATTAGATTAAATATAAATGTTTAGAGTTGTTTCGATTTTCCACAAATTTCCATGCTAATTTGTTTTAAATTATTTGTTGTGTTGAATAGTCGTGTGTGACAACATACATCTTATTTCTCGTAATTAAGAACATACATCTTAGTTGACTGGCAGGACATAATCACGAACAATGAACTTTAGCAAATAAGGGTAAGCATATTATTTGATAACTCTCAACAACTTAAATGGAAATTTCATGTAACTCAAACATAAAATAGTCGTATAATCAAGATTTTGAAGTCCTAGGTTACTTCAAACAAATGGTCAGAAAAGATCAATAACAGTGAATGAACTTGAGAGAAATATTTTTACTGAATTTTTAAAAATAAATATTTTATAAATTAAAAGCAAACGTATAACTGGCTGCTCGGGCAATAAAGGTCGAATATTTCCTTATAAGTAGACGGCTATATATAACCATTACCATTAAAAATGTCCTCTGGCTGAGTTAAGCCAGTCATTTCAGATTGCGTTCGATCATGTCAAAATTCAACCTATACAGTGGCATGTATGATGTATAGCAATGTAGTTATCCAGAAATATTATTTCAGCAAGAAATTTCGAAGCAGTTCACGTGAAAGATATTCAGTAATCAAATCTCGATGAGTTACCATTTAAGCTAGCTCGATATTTACCTGCGGTTACATGATGGCCGAAATAACGAAAAGAAATTGGTTTTCATATTTAATATGTTTAATCTGATAGTGAGCCATGTTTTCCAAAAAGCGAACGATCATATACATCCAGACCCTAATTATAATTTGCGGTTTTAGCTCAATAATCTTCGCACTCTGTATGCTGCTGTGTGAATTTAGATAGTTATAAGTAAAGAAAATAATAAGACCAATGCAAAAAACGTGACATTTTTTTAGTGCGTTTTTTTTTTCGATAATGCAACAAAAGCCTGTAAAATACAGGTTGTTCTTGACAATATACCGCAGATGAAACGCCATTCCGTAGTGTATTTCACACTGTCTTGCTACAGTCGTTTCTTCGCTCAATACCCGCAAACCGAAATTAAGAATCAGTCTGGAAACGTAAGAAACCCATTTATAAGTTCTGACAGTCAAAGCCGGCATTGAAGCAAAGGAATAGAAAATAATAGTTTTCTGCACGTGAGACAAGCATTTCTTCTGCACAGCAAGGCAACAGTAGATAACTCAAAATCATGCTTGCGCCACTGGCGTCTGTAGCATGCCATGCCAGGTATGGCAAGAGCCATATAATGGAAGCTCTTGTCAATTTAGCCTGAGACAGATATATTGGCAGGCAGCTTATTACAAACCGCGTTGTTTGCTTTTTTCCTGCGTTGTCATTTAACGGTGTGCGTCGACGAAATCCCAGAGTGCGTTACGACTAACAGAATTTGGCCGATATACGCCAGCGTACGGTGAAGGCGGGGCAATTCTTTCATATTTATGATGCATTAAGTCGACCCAAACATTGAAAAGCGATTGACTCCAGCAAGGCGTCCGCGCGTCAACAACAACTGAATTAACGCTGTTTTGTCGCACTACACTGATTTCTCCTCTGCGAGAGATTTTCACGAGCTTCGTTGCTAAAATGAGGACGTCACTTGATATCGAGTTGATAACATAAAAACAGACGCTGATACATACAATATTATCTAAAAAGGAAACCATTTTTAGTTTTCTTTAATTATATTTATAATTAAAATTCATATAGCCTTTTTCCTAATCAATTATAAACAGAGTTGCATTTCGCATAAATGGAAAGTAAATGACGTCGTTGGAAAAATTTGCACATGTCATTCAAAGGGTAATTCATGTTTTCATTCTAATAGAGATGATACCCAGTATGGCGCTGTTCAAGTATTTTTCTTTACCCGCTTTGCATACGTAATCATAATCTGACTATTTTAATAATACGGTCAAATTGTAGAATACAAATTCTTAAAATTAAAGCGTTTGGCTTTTTTTAAAAACTGTTCATATATTTATCTTGTATGACGTATTATAATTCGTTATATTGATTACATTTAGAAATTTCTACCGCTAACAATATCCACCACGATTATTCCTCTTTAATTCGAAGCTGTGATTTAAATACTAAGATTGTTACCACTTTCAGGCTATAAATTTGAATTATTTGAAGGACGAAGTCATTTGATTACAAAGTTAGTCGCTTATTTATGCGCATCACAAAAATACAGTAGTGAGATACATGTATCAACGTACGGTTAAATTCCGTATTGGATTTTTACTCTGAAATAGATAAAGTCGTTTTTTGGCACAGAAAACAGAAGCTTTACAAGATATGTAACTTGCAAATTCATATAAATAATACAACCACGAATTAACTATTACCTATGTTTGATGGAATATTCCCTGATATACACAATGACAGAAAAATTTACATTATATATGTATTTAATTTTTAGTGTTTTAGCATAACGCAAAAACATCTGAACGTTATATAATACTAGCAGCATGGCCCGGCGTTGCTCGTGCTTGTTCCAAAAATCGTACGACTCATACAGCAATCGCTATCACTTGATTAAAATATTTTAGTCCTTCCTTGCCTTTAAAAGAGTGCCCTTTGCCGTGCTGATGTTGCTATACGCCTTATTTCTTGCCTATCTCACACTGCGAATTTTTTCTAAGCTCTATACTAAACATTAAATCTGTTACGAAAAAAGAACTAAACAAAATGAACACAAAACGATCAGCTTTAAAAAATGACACGTAACTGGAAAAACCGAATGAAAAAAGAATGTTAACAACAAATATTTTTTCCCACCCAACCCAGTTCTGCGGAATCAGAATCAACGTTGAGTTTAAGCAAGTGAATGAGCCAATTGGAATAAAGTGCCATGCAGATTTAAATATTTCCCACTTGTGACTAATGCAGCTATCGATTTTTTTGCATGCTAGTTAACATTTGTGTCAGTCAGCTGTTGGCTCTCACGCTGGCCAATAGAATATTCCTGCCTATTCGTGGCAGTCAGATATAGGCTCTCACTCTGGCCAGTTGAAAATGGCCGCAAACTACATGAAAACCGCTGTAGAAGCATGAAAAAATCGATTATTTCCACTATCAATGGGAGTTTGGAAATGCAAAGTCGGTCTTGGCCTTATTGCTAACTTGGAGCATGTGCATGTAAATTTTGGTGCAAATCCGTCGAAAATTGCGGCCGTGCATTCGTTACACACCCATGCACATCCTGCCTTTTATAGATAGATATATATTTGTTACTATTTTATTCCCAGTTCATCAGTAATTTTATATATGTGTAGTTTGTTAGCATAATGTCTAAATTGTACAGTACTTTTACATTCTCAGTTTGATGCTCAAAACATCTAAGTGACTATTTGTTCGTCTTACGAATCATAGAGATTACCATCTTCATGCAAACGTCTGCATCGTCAGTGCTTTGATATCTTTATCCAGCGATGCGTCAGTGTTGTACAAACATCGCACCGTCTTAGAGCTGACTTTTAGCCTTGGATTAATTGTAATAATAATATTATCTCTTCCCCAACTCACCACTTCATGCAATACTTTTTTTTCTTCATACTGCAGAAATCTATTTTTTTTATTTTTACTATTTTGTTTTCATTGGATTTAATGCTTTTTTTTTCTAGTTTGCTAGTAGCAGAAATAGTAGACCATTATTTTCTTGAAAACCATAAAATCAGACTTGAATTAAATAAGAGAGAGAGAGAGAGAGAGAGAGAGAGAGAGAGAGAGAGAGATCTACTTAAAATTATTAAAAGATAAAATAACATTTTTCTTTATTTTTTTAACGCGCCCGTCTAAGAGATACAGACATATCTTCGCTAGATATGACGGGCAGAGAAAATATTTAGGAATATGTTTTGTGTATGTTTTAATTTTTGATTAAATGCAGCCAAGATAGAAGTGATAGAAAAATCGAAAAACAGTCCATAAGATTTCACATATTTGAACCTTACAAGACAACTCAATATGGAATACATAGATGTGTGGTGATCGCACTATTATGGGAGAGCTTTGAAATTCTCCAAAGAAGCATAGAATTAGAATTTAAAATAATGTAATTCTCGGAAAGTTGGCGCATCTAAAAAAAAAACAGTAACCACCAAATTCGGCTACATTAGGCGCATATCGTTATAACGTCATCATTCCGACAACGAAACCCTGGTTCGGATATCACCATATTCGCCATATCGGAGAGGTGAGCTAGAAAACTATGAACAGTAGAACAGCTTAAACGTGTGGCTGGGTTGGCAATTGCCTGAAAGCCATACTGCGGTTTGTGAGCGAGATTGGGCAGACGGAACTCTTCGCTACCAGTCAATACCTGAACTAGCACAAATCAACATGTAATCCTTACCAGGATTATGCACATACTGGCATTACTGAAACTGTCGATTGCGCCAGATTATACGCTATCTCCCAGAAAGTTTTAGTAATATCTGCTCAGAATCGTAGCAATACGATTTATCACTGTAGGTGTTTAATAAATATAAATGTATCCGAACAAAAATTAACTAACGACACCGCGAGAGGCTTAGGGCCACTTTAAGTTGAAACATCGTTTCCCATACAAACACTGAAGTTAAGCAACCCCCAAACTTGGTCAGTACATATATGGGTAACTGCTTGGGAATATCCTGTGTTGTACGCTTATATTTGCGTGTTGTATAATGGATAATGGCACAGACATTTTAAACAGTTTAAAAATTCCGAGCCATTATCCATTACAGTCGAGTTCAAATTCCATTCGGGTTAGTTAAATTCCCTTACGGATTCATAACCTTAAGAATCTGCCTCATTTATCTCCCCATACACAGCATCTCGGTATCTCCACAAAGTTTCCGTGTTTTAATTCTGGTCCAGGAGGCCTGGTAGCACTAAGGTATTTGATGCTTCTCTTCAGCTTCATGTCACATGTTAGCCCGATTCGTTTAAAACAAATGTTTTAATTACCTAGATTGGATGCCACCAAATGCCAGAGATTTACACCTACCCTCTAAATTGGTGAACAAAAATTGAAGAGGGTTAATACAATTTGATACCGTTAAAATCCAATAGCTAATAACATCCGAAGACAAATTATTATGATTTATAAATTTGATATCAAATATGACCACACCAGTCTAGTGCCAAATAGCAAGTCTATTAATCGTAGGTAGGAAACCCTAATCTAATGGAAGCTAGAAATGGATGATACGGATTCCATTTTTACAATTGCCGCGGACCTTACCGTAAACGAAAGAAGTGACTTTAAATATGGAGAATTTCGGGGAATAATGTATTAATCGAACTGCAGTTATATTGGAGTTTGTGAGGATACATTGAAAGGTGTAGGAGATTTTAGAAATTTGCTCTCATTCAGTCTCCATCTATAGTTATCTGATATCCAGTGTGACTAATCTTATTCAGGGAATAGAGAGTCGTGCTCACAGAAGTGTACGCGAATGGAACTTTACCAATAAATAATGAAATCGAGGCTGGATGAGATGGAAATCCCTGATGGGTTCGAGTGAACAGAGACCACAGCGTTGCTCTTATCTCTGAGGATACTGAGAATGTGGCTGGAGACCAGCTCTCAGTCAATCACCAGTGATGACCACCTGATACCTGATATGAACATGCAAGTCAAATAATAATAACAGGATGACGAACTCTCATGTCTTCCTGTTTTATATGTTATGGCGTATTAAAATGAACATTATTTGTCTTCGTTAATTGAGATGTAATACATCAAACATTCCATTTAATACCACGCCTAGTCTTAAGTGTTATCAGAACTTAACTATTTAGACACGTCGCACATGCTGGGGACACCTGCATGTGCGACGTTTGGCATCTATGTGTATGAGTTTGTGGAAAAAATTGGATGAGTCTAATGGTGATTATGAAGGTACGGCAGCTCGGAAGAATCACTTTGATCGTTCTGATAAGAAAATAACATCGGAAATTCTTGGTAACGGGCCTCAAACTCAACACGGTTGCCTACATTGAGTGACTTGAGGAAATAGTGCTGATCTGGGCCAAAAGAGTGTTTAGCGGAAGACACTATCTCTGGCAACAGGACTTTGAACAATGCTACGCAAACTGCCAGACTATTTCTTCTACCACATCACCACTTACATCTGGCCAACTAACTCCCCAGACTAAACCACCTTGATTATTATGTGTGAGACCAACACACATTTAGCGGGAGATCAACAAAACACCATTTAATACCAAAGATGAACTGAAGGCAAAGATTATTGCAGCATTCATCAACTTAAATAAGGAGACCATCCAGAAGAGATGCAGGAGATTCGGAAGTCATCTGGAGGCTGTGATTGAAAACAATGGCAATTTTATTGAATAAATTTACTATTTATTATTTCAAAATATTTGTTAAAAGGATATGTTAATATTATTTTTGCGTAATTTAGATAACTATTTATCCATCACACTCTGTAGGTATTGTGGCATATCTAAAATCGCATACCATCTGAGCGGATTCAGCAACCAGACCTAAAGAGAATTATAAGTTACTCCTACTTGCACATTTATCCGTTATTTTCATCAAAACCCGCCACAATATCAGACTAATATACCTGTCATGAGTGGGGCTGGTGTACACTTATCAGACTGGTTTTCATGATGAGGCTAAGTATATTTGTATATCAACACCGTAGTGTTGACTTGCTACTCCTCCATTCACTCATAATCATTTGTTTAACATTAATAGTATTATAACATAGGATGAATATCTCCTTTCATGTAATGTGTTGTCAGATTCTTTCTTTGTTTCAAGTCTTATTTAACGTAGCAGGCAAAATATTTTACTGTACTTTTTATGATTTAGTAGTTCTAGGCTGGCGGCACGGTAGAGTAATGGATAGTGGCTAGGATTTTAGGAATCGGACATCCGAGTTCGAATTCCAGTCGAATTCATTAGATTCACGTATGTACTAATACCTTTTTACCCTTGGGAAAGTTATGAGTCAACTTTTCCTCTCGCCCATCTATGGGTAAATAGAAGAACAGTACGGGTTATATAGCTTTGGATGGCAGCTGGTCTAACGCAGAAAGAAATTGCAATCAACTGAGGAAAAAAAAAATTTTCAGATACATGATTGCCTAAGCCTGTGTTACCATAAAAATCTTGTTTATCATTTTATAATACTGGCTGATTTCTTAAAATTGTTGATTAAAAAATGGATAAACGATCGAATTTATCTAACAAACCAGTACTTCTTGAATAATATCATTTATTTTGAACAAGGAACTTATAAGATAAAATAGTATCCTTTACCGCAGGTCACAGTGCTATGGCGAAATGAAGGCTTGTTTCAATGAGAAGATCAATTAAACATCTAAATATATTAATTTTGGTTGCGTGGGCTCGGACAATGTTTGTTCCTAGCCCAGATGTACGCGCTGGGCTCCCCACAATAAACCGACCTTGTGTCACAACGTGACCTTGTGAGGGGTGAATAAATACAAATATATTCATTTTGGTTTTGATTATAACAAGAAAGAATATTTTCTAGGTGGTAGACTTAGAAGTATGAGTAGAAGTATCATTGAGGCCAAAAATTGTAGAAGGAAATAATATATCAGTAATGTAATATAATAACATTGGCTTTTGGATCTTTTCACAAAACAGGGCTCATTTGTAGAATATGTACTATAGCATATATTTTAGTTTTGTTTCATTTAGTCCCGCGATCAGTCCGAATATAACTAGAGATGTAAACTTACTACCTGTCACCTGATTGCCAGTAACACGTACCAAATCTCTTGATGTGAAGCTGTGAATGCATAAAACAAAAATAAAAAAATGGAAGCTTCGGCTCGTGTATATTTATATGTGCTTGTCTGTGAATCCGTGTCAAGATCATGCACTAACTACAAAACTCAGTGACCAAGTTTTTAGTATGACGTCTCACGAGATGTCGAATTCTGTCATGTGTTTTGTGATTTTGACCTCGGTCGTCGTTCGAAGTCATCAGAAGTTATCGAAATACACAGCCTGCCATTTCGTGGCGAATCAAAATCAAGCAAGATACAGTGTGTTATATAGTGTTTGTCATGAAGTAAAGAAATGCATTTCGACGTACAATCATAAGGCGGATAAGATTAACTTCCATCTCACAGGTAGAATTTGTTTGTGGCATTTATAATGTCCGTTGCTGAAAAACAGTTACATACCTGAAGGTAGCATGCGACGTAGATGTAAACTTTATTACATAGCGAAGACCAGTTCTGACTCAGAATATTCAGTGAAGCAGAAATTATGATTTACCAGTTGACAAATTCTTTATTTCAGCTATTGTAGGAGGCTAAGTCAAAAAAAATTTCCTCACTTTCGCCATAACAAATATTTTGGTTTGTAACACTGAATATAGTGGATACTATAGAGCGTGATCGCGCCGAGTCTCTTGCTGATGTTACAGTGGAAACATGACCGCTACGGTAGCAGTGTTCACCAAGAAGGAACAAAGAGTAGCGGTCCTGTTTTTGGTCTGAATGTTTGTCATCGGCTGCAATTCATTGGAGGCTTTTAACACAATATGGTGACAATGCACTATCGCGTAGAATTGTGTTTTAGTGGATAGAGAAATTTAAGATTGGCCAGAAGTGCATAAGGCTCGAAGAACGTGCAGAAAACCCGTCAACATCTATCACTGACGTGAAGATTCAGAAAGCTCGAGATATGATAATGGTCAGCGAGATATCTTCGATGATGTAGTACGTTCTCTGCAGATTCGGATCACTGCTTTTTGTTTCTTCTTGGAGCACACTAATAGCAGAGCGTCCATGTTTACACTGCAGCAGCAGCAAGAAAAACGGTGCGATCCTGCTCAAATTTCTATTGCGTGACCACAATAGGAGGAACTATAAACACGCATGAGCAGAAGGCTGTGTGTGAAAGAAAAATATCTGTTATGACGAAAGTTGCGATAATTTTTGACTTACCTCGTCAATAGATGTATCTTCCAAATCAACAGAAAAATGGTTCTGTCATCGAAAAATACATTCTCGTTCGTTTATAATACAGTAAAAAGTAAAGTAATATATTTGGTATGGTATAATAGTTATCTAATAAATCTAATCTAATATAATATTGTGTTCAATCCGAACTGGCTGACCCATATTTACAGCTTTGGTAAAACTAAGCTTACATCAAGTTCCTTGAGGAGGTAGTTCTGTCCTGGTTCAATAGAACGTCTGTTGGAAGATCTGATGTCTGGTAATAGAAACATGCTATATCAACAGGAAAACCCAGTCTTAGCTGTCAGACAATTTCTGCGACTACATCACCCCTTACATATGGCCACCTAACTCCCCAGACTGCAACAAACTGTGTGGGGCGCAGTTGAGCGAAAGACAAACGAAACTCCTTGTAACACCAAAGATGAACTAAAGGTAAAGATTACGGCAGCTTTCATCAACTTAAACGAGGAGACCACCCAGAAGAATTGCATGAGGTTCTGAAGTCGTCTGGAGAACGTTGTTGAAGCAAGTGGTGATTTTATTTAATAAATTTACTATTTAGTATATCAAGATATTTTTGTTTAATTTTGGTAAGTATGCCTGGTAAAAGGAGATATATGTGTCATTTTCATTTTAGCGTCATATAGATATAGATACATTCTAAATGTGTTTATATTTTGCATATAACAAAGGATTTCGCACAAGCGGTTAATAATAATTTGCTAATAAAAATAAGATGGCAGACTGAAAACTTGAAATGAAGACGAGGAATTATAGTCGGCGACTTTGATAGTGCCAGAACAAAAAGCACATACCTAAAATGGTTTACTTCTGCCATATATCGGAGTAACTGCCCAGTCTTCATTTTCCAATGTCGATAGGGTCCAAAAACGTCACCGCGTCCTTGTGGGTGACAAATTATTTTGCACCCTACAACACCTTTCTAGCAAACGAAACATCCGAAGCCTCTCACTACTCTATCGCAATTTCCATGAAAAGTTCTCATACAAACTACATACATTAGTTTTCGCAAATTTTAACCGTCAAGGCTAAGACGCGCTATGTTACTCTAATTTTAACGAACTACAAATATTACATTCGTATTCAATTCGTGAGGTATAATTTCTTCTTGAGTATCTTTTTCCAACTAACCGCTGTTTCGTGGAACCGATTTCCAAGTGGATTCTTTATCGATCACTACAAACTTAAACTGTTAAACCCTACGGTTGACTGTTATATTTTCCGCATCGGGACATAAATCGTAACACTCTAACTTTGAATTTTATTGGGTGAACATCATTGTAAAAACAGATCAAAATTTCTTACTCATATTAACCGAAACTCTTTGCATAATTAGACTGAAATCTCTACCCGCAATTACTTTTCACTAGAAATTAGGGGAGGAATCGAACAGCTGAACACGCCTTTCATCTATATTTAACTAAATTCTTATCGGAATGAAGTAGATTGAAAATAGACTTACTAAATTTTGGGCTGGAATAATGCATAATTATTGCTCTAAAATAAGCCTGATATTAGTGTCACAATCATCCACGTGCCCGAATATTAATGAGCTGGTGTCGACTGAAATTAACTAATAAATAATAATGCAATCACAAAGCGTATCCCAGCGCTGTAACCATAAACTGAAAAGTACGCTCGTTAGAAATAATATTATGTTGCATTTCTCGGAAGCTTTGTGATGAGTTTATTATATACATAGCTATTCAGATCATGGCGATCATCTTCGTTGTTATAATCACAATATTTCTGAAGTTGGCGCTTCCAGTCTTCTTCAGCTGCTTGTCATTGAGCATCTTGGAATTTCCATACAAACGCTCTATGGGCATTTGTTCTCATACCGAGTTCTATAATTTGGGGATATTGCAAATCAGTTAAAGCCCATCCCTCTTTATTATATTTGCACTATTTACATTATACCGTCAGTTGCCCTCTTTATGGTCATATTCACGATGTTTCGGCCGTTGTATGCTCCGGTATTCTTCAGGTGATGAACATTGACATTTCGAAACAAATCCTTTCTCTATTGTAGATTGCTCTAGTTCCACGCACTCTGGCTTTTCTAGATATCTCAGTTTCCGTTATTTCCCTTTAATAACACAACTGTCCAATATTTGTTCACCTCTACTTTGGCCAGATTTTGAACTCACATCTCTTTGATTCAATGAATCTTCTAATCGATATATACTGAAACGATGAATTCAGAATTGCCAAATATACATGTATGTTTTAAACATATATGTTTTCAGGCTTTCACCAAAAGTTTACCGAGTAAGAACAAAATCGTAGGTATCCCGGAGAGTAAATCTGCAGAAAAATTTCTTTGCATAATGGTAATGGTAAAATTGGCCGTTTCTATAGTGGGAATTTTCGGCATTCATTAAACGAAGAATTAAATTATTGTCATCTGAAATTTATATTATTTTTCCATTAAAATAAATTTTCAGTTTAATAGGTTTCTCAATACTGCTCTTACGAATATTTATAGGAGTTTCCTTCCTAGATATTTGTTTAAGAGAGTGGCGAAAGTGAATGTCTTGGTAATATAATTATTTCTCCTCCCAATTACATGAGCAAACATTTTCGTTGTTGCTTTTATTGGAAGTGTTCAAACGATGCAGATTTTTTAATATGGTGAGGATCTTCGTTTGTGATTTTGTAGCGCTGGATTTTACAACATATTCCTTCCTAACCGTCTGTGTAAAGTAGAATCGAACATACACTATCTTGAATATGTCATGTTTTCCATCTACATACATGTGCTATCTATTTTAGTCGTGGCTGATGTTTGAGTGTTTTGCAATAATGCGATTTATTGCTTCCTTAGCGCCAGTTCATAATAACTACAGCCATTCAACAATGTAGAGTATGAAAGTTCGAAGTGCAGATCTTAAGATAATATTACTCTGTGTTTTTCTGTTATCTAACTCTTCATCTTGTCAAATTGATAGATTTATAGTTTATTATTATGTATACGGTTAAACCGGTGTTTTTTACACGTCAGTTTAAATTCCTCCTAATATTACTGTCTCAATTTACAAATAGGCACTGACTTTCAACGTTTAAATATAGTTTTAGATCTCATATTGTTTATCGTTCTACAAATATAAAATATAACATTGGAAATTGGCATATAATTGAGAAGCATTTTAAGCAATGTGAGGTTTTAATTTTTTCTTTAAAAAACGTGTGCATGCTATACTTTCTAATTTTCTCCGCTTCATTATATGAAGCCTTATATTTAGCTTTCCTCACTTTTTTACGTTAATACCGGGATTTATTTATGTTCTTCTAAGCCGATCGTTAGAGTTATCATAATTTTTAAACTGACACCAAGCACATGTGAAAATACGCATCTATCTATCTATCTATCTATCTATCTATCTATCTATCTATCTATCTATCTCAATCTGTTCATATCTATCCATCTACCACAGTCTGTTCATATCGATCTCAGTCTGTTCATATCTATCTATCTATCACAGTCTGTTCATATCGATCTCAGTCTGTTCATATCTATCCATCTATCACAGTCTGTTCATATCGATCTCAGTCTGTTCATATCTATCTATCTATCTATTTGTTCTTATTTCTCTGTGTATCAGTCTGTTCGTATCCATCTGTGTATATGTGTATGAAATTTTCTCTGGATGAACATATATATGCATTAACACGAAGCGTTAAATCCATATGACTGAACACACACACACGTGTGCGTATGTGCGCGTGTGTAAGTGACTAACCACTGTAGCACATTTAGCAAAAAGTATTTGTTCTCGAGCATAAAAAATCAATCATTTCGCCTAGAGATATATAGTTTATGTTTCCGTATCTATGTGTATTTATGTTTCAGTATCTGTGGCACAATGGATAAAGGAGTTAATCAGATGCAGTGAACGGACCCAAAAAGTGTGAGTTCAATATCTGGGTAAGGCGGTGGAGAACATAGGGAGAGGAATTAACAGGCGATAACTGATAACTGACATCCATTAGACATGGCAAGTGAAACTAGAACAGTTTACCCCAGCGAGTGTGACATAAAGGGTTTAGTTCAACATACCAACGAACTGAAGAAGGCGGGAGAGTACTACGGACGAAACGTTGGATAATTATTGCAACAACGATGAGGATGATAGTCCGAACAATGTAAATAGAGTTTATGTTTCGTGTTGGAAAGTATATTTGATTTCAAAAGAATCCGGCGATAAATGGATGGTCGCCTTGTTAAAGTTGATGAATGACGCCATAATCCTTGCTCGCAGTTCTTCCGTTCTTCTTTGGGGCTACATAGAGTTTTGTTGGTCGCTCGCTCAACTGCGTCCCACAGATAATAATCAAGGGCGTTGGAGTTTGTGGAGTTACGTGACCTGGCCTAAGGAGTGATGTGGTCGTAGAAATTATCTGACAGTCATGAGTAGCTTGTCCTGTCTGTGTGGCATGGGGCAAATATTTTTTTACTAATCATAGTTTAATCTAGCAGGAAACCGCTTTATCCAGAGCAGCACTACCTCCTCAGGGCACTTGATGAAGGGCACTGTGTTGAGTCTGAGGATCTCGCCAACAATTTCTGGTGTCCCTTTTCTAATCAGATCGATAAGTGTTGAGTCTTGACTCAATGTTGAATCTCGCCTATTGCATGGAATAATAATGCAACACAAAATGTACTTGGAACAAGAATGTATTATAACAAGAAAGTGTACACAATAAGTACATATAGTATTTCTGTATATTTCTGGGAAGACGTTCCTGGAGAATGTGTTGACTAGTCGCAGTCGCTCAGAGTCTCTAGTTGGATCTCGTGATTCCACCCTTTCTTCTCTCTCGTCTTCCGGTATCAACCATTATTTATATAGTTGGTAGTCACCTATGCAGATTAGGTGGATCCCACCACAACAATAAGAATGAATTTTTCGAGCTGCCGTACTAACGTAATAACCATTGGACCTATCCAACTATTTCCGAATACCTTGACCTGCCTTCAGATTGACACCGAAACACACTGAATTGTTCGTATTGGAGCTTCGGTGCGAATGTCAATCAGCACAGCATGCATTTTCCAAGGTCCTGGCGGAGCGAATTGCGTCATGACGCACTTTTTCTCACAGGCGGTGCCCAACTGTCCCTAATATACTGTGCAATCGAAAAAAATCAAAAACAAACAACGCGCATGCGCGAATATAAAAATATAAACTGGCGACATTTTACCCATCGTACTCTGTATATAAGGATAACTGCGGTATATTAGATTTGTATGCAGTATTATATGTACGAATATTATATTTTTTTGTGTAAATTTTTCTTTTTGATTAAAACAATAGATTTGTAGAAAATTCCTGCACATACATATCTATATATATACATAAACAAACTCAATCACAAAACCACATGAACAACGGCACATAGAGATATAGACTAAATTAAAAACATAATTTTTCATACTTACAAAAAACATTTAGTACGTAGTCTCTATAGTTTTAACAATTATTCCCCGCAATTATTTCCTAAATAGATTGTATCATTTCGTAGAAAATTATTGTTTTCGTTGGAAGAATTTGTTGATGTAGTTTTCTTCGGAACGTACAATGTCATTTAAATTTCTCTGTGAAAACCGGAAAACATGAAATTCCGAAAAAAACATGCAAGGAGTATGCGGTGTTTGATGGAGGGTTTCCCATTCCAAATATTTCAATTTATCAAAAATCTGTTTTGCAAAATGTGGTCTTGCATTTTCCTGATGGATATGACAGCTTTTCGATTTACCAAAATCCGCCGTTTTTCTTGATCGCAAATTTAACTTCAGATTGTGAAAAGCTGTAGAGATATCGATTATCAAGTTTGTCGTATCTCTTCCGTCGAAGGTTTCTGTTTATTCTCAACAATGATATGCTAAGCGTCTTTTATGTACGTCGGAAGGTTGCCGGAGCGTAGTTGATCGTTTAGGTTAAAATAACGCTGAAGAAATCTAGCCGACTATTTTTGTACCATAAAAGAGCTGGAACACGATCCAAATATATCTTCTGAATGATATATTTTCTCGATGTACTGAGGCTTACCCCTTTCGAAAATGTATAGCATGGCGAAAATGCAATTTTCATCCTACATCAGGAAGGCATTCATTTGTGGCCAAAGTCGTTAGCATTCAATGAAATCTAAATGATGAAAGCTTAAATTAAGAATTCAGCAGAAATAATCAGCAAGAGAAACAACAGTGTTACGTTTCGGTTATTTTACATTAACAATGAAAATCGGGCATGGACTTTTTCAATGACCACATTTATTCCGGGTGTAACAGCAAAATTGACCAAATCATGTAACAGCAGAATTGTCCGTGCCACCAGTGTTTCATATATCTAAAAAAAAACACTAAACTAATTGAATTTCTTTCTTACAAATATTCAGAGAAGATTAGATATTTTGACACCATTTGTCATGAGAATCTCTGCAAAATCTATTGAGTTATTCAGGCAAAAATAGAACAG
>OZ038475.1:108835663-108850663 GCA_964036315.1 Acanthosepion esculentum
TGAATCGCCCAATACACGTATAGATCAAAGACATGATCCTCGCATCTGGATGAATATACACGCATGTTACTTCTTGTCTAAGACTAAGAATTGTGTTCAAAAACATTCCGCCTTTTACTAAAATGAATAGAAAATATTTATGAGAAATACCGTTTAGGGCAACGTGAAAAGATTTAACAGAAAGTTTTCAACAAATCAACCCTAGGAAAACCGTACTCTTTCAGGAACAAGTGAATCTCTCTAAATAATTTAGAAGCTTAACACGTCTGCATGTAATCTAAGTTATACCGATCGTCCTCGCTTACCGTCGCATCAGGTTAAAATACCGGTCCCCGTACGATCATTAAAGCTAAACAATATCGAGCCTAGTCAGTATCTATATGAGTGACTGTTTGGGTATAACAGGGGGTGCAAGCTTTTATGTGCGGGTAGTGTAATGGATAATTGTTCGGAATTGTTAATTAGGGAGCCAAATTCTAATTCCATTTGGGTTCGTTTTGGGTTTGGGCAAGTACCGATGGGAAGGGTATGAATCCACCCTTTTTACCCCCAGGTATGGGTTAATTTTCTGGCTCTAAATAACACGCAAAGGGTTGATAATCCATAAAAAATCTAATAAATCACTCAACATCTTGTAATTCATAATAAAGTAAGGTTATTACATTGTAAATCAGTGGTATACGCTTCTTGAGAGTGACGAGCTATGGTCAATATAACTCTAACACATTTTATAACATAGATAGTGTTAAGGAATTGTATTCTACCATTTCGTATGTAAATTGCATTGTCTGTTCGACTTTGTTTAGTTGATCTCCTAGATTGTGTAAATCAGTATCAGGAGTATATATAAGGAGAGCATCATGTATATAACGGAAGTATATTGATTGTTTGGAAAGGACAGGATTCAAGAAATTCTAAGATACATGCCATCACTGAACTGAGAGGTGATCCCATTTGTAATCCAAATTTTTATTTATTACAATCATTTTTGTGCTGTCTGATTTCATTATATGAAATGAATTGTCACATGGAGATGGACTAGAATCTTTTGTATGGCTTTCGCCAGGTTTCTGGTAACGCTGTCTATTCTGAAGATAATAGGAGGCATTGGTATACACGTTTTGTGGGGTTTAGGGAAACCAGAACTTTTGTGTGTTCACGGGGGTTATTTTAGGAGTCATCAACATGGTTTGTTTTTATTTTTCATTAATTTTCTTATTAAATGTCATTATTAATTTTTTGTGTGTCAGTACATATTTTCTTCGTTTATTTTTTTGTATGCACCAGTAGCTTTGATTAGTGAGTTAATTTTTTCTGTGTATGTATTCTTGTTCAACTCCGACTCCCTTGTCAGAGGTAGTGATATAGATTTCCTTATTTCTCGCTTGGTTATTTAGTGTATTTAGGTGTCGAAGAGGTAATATCATTTCGTTGTTGGTTTCTGTAGCAGTGGTGATTATGCCTTGAATGACATTTTTGTTGAATTCGGAGTCGTTTTGCTTATGAATTTTTGCTATAGTGCCTACTATGCCTCGTTTGCGGATAGTGGTGGCAAAATTTAATGAATTATATGAACACAAAAGGGACATTTTACAAAATAATACGTCATATGCGTTGGTTGTTCACTGTAACCAGACTGACAACAATTTCGACATAAAAATGCTACTCTGATCAAAGGAGAGAATAATTCACTATGGCTAAATGTCTAGAGAGTGGCTTATTTGCAATGTCTTCTGCAGTAAATTTGCGCCCTGGCTCTTACAACAATTCACCATTCCTGGCAGATATTCTAATATCACAGTGTGGAATACCTACTAAAAAAAGCGATGGAAAGAAAACTACGCTAAATGAATTCTTCTAGGTAGGAACAAAAAAATCTAAAATTCCCAGCACCCTTCTATCCTGCGCATGTGTAGTCGTATCAACATAAAAAAATATTTCCCGATGAAGTCCTAAAGGACGAAACGCGTCACAAGTAAACTGTTTCCACTAAACCGTTATCTCCAAAGATGAAAATAATATTTCCGACAAAATATTTAGTTTTCGGCATGAAATAACCCACAGAGATGGATATGTGGCTAAACAAACCAATCAACTAACTATCCGATCGTTCTTGTAATCGATTAGCTGGTATTTTTTCAGTAATACTTACATTTTATTACAGGTTACAGGTGTCAACTTAAAAGGCGTTGGAAAATGCTTTTTACGCTGCTGTCTAGCACATTTCAAGTTAAATTGATTGATGACTTTCTAATCATGCTGTACCTGGCGCAGGCATCAGGAAATTATATTAATTATTACTGATAATTCCAGATATATATGACATACTTAAGTAGCAAAATCGCTCAGATTTGGAAAGAGAGATGTTTAAGATTGCATGTACCAAAAATAAGTAATTTTATTTGTGCCAAAAATATATACATTTCATGATTAATGAAAATATTTTTTTTATTTTCCTACAATCAAATCTTTGCATCCTCACACTGCTGAATATTGAAACAATATTCACCGATGATACAGTGAATGAATGTAAGTTGTTTTATGTTTGTACAAGTCACATTCGAATTGTTATTGCCAAAAGCTATGATAGTGATTTACAATATCGGTTCACAAAATTTTTCAACCCCATTAATTTTCTTCGTCGTACACAGATCGCTTGAGGTTAGCATCAGTTGTTGTCTTGACCAGATTATAGTAAACACCCCAGATCGAGTGTACAACTATGAATTTAAAACCCGTACGTAGAAATCTTATTTTATTTTACTTTCTGTTTAAGTTGGAAAGTCAAAGATATTTTTTATATCCAGATATATCCGGATGGAAAAAATAAGAAATGTAACATTTCTATTCTAAGCAATAATGCTTAATTCGGGAAGGATTGCAATCAATAGATTTTAAAGCAATGCTAAACAATTATTAAACTGGATTAACTTAAAATATGAATCCACCTTTTCTCCCTCCAGCTATGGGTTAATTAGCAGAATTTGTATAAGTAAATCACAGTCTCAAAATATTTTCTGGTTGTAATTATCGTGCAAATGCTGGATAAGGCGATAAAGAAATTCTTCACTCACTCAAAGAGGATATCAACTAATTATTTTGATAAGCTAGTCTGTGATGTGCCGTTTTTAGTAACTTGAACAGCAGAGGTAGTTATTCGCATATAGAGACCATGGTATAGAATGGAATGACAGGTTAGTTGTCTCGAAATGTGCCTACGTGCTAGGGTTGTTAGATAATCCCTTTTGAAGATTAATGCTTAGGCATATTTATGCTTATTTAAAACACACTGCTGCACCTGAAATGACTCGATGTTATTTACAGTTTACGGTAGAGAGCGCATGATCAGGTGTGATAGCCAGTTTGCACAAAGCCAGTAGGACTTCCGAGCTCTTTCATCGACCAAATTCCCCTCGCATGTTTTAAGTCAATCATTGGTAAGGTTTTGAGAAACATTCCATGTCGTACTCTGGGATTGTTTATCTAGGTCGATATTATATGTTGTCGGCTACTTGACAAATCATACTTTATGGATTTCGAACCATTGTCTCATGATTGGAACATAAGCACTGGGCCAGGCGCATTCTCAAAGATACATATCAAGTAGTAATGATGCAGCCCTTTGAAATTTGGTGTAATGGCAATATGGACATATAAGCATATACCTTTTACAAAGTCTCATAGAATATATTAGTATACTAGCTTGGTACATATGCTGAGAGAGCACAACTCTTTATTCCTGTCTTAATAGTAATTCCAATTGGTTCCTAAAATAAAAAAAATGGTAGAAACAAACAGGGTTTATTGGGACAAGAAAGGGTTTCTAAATTTGTAATATATCCACAGTAAAACTGCTATATTTTAATCATCATGGAGTCACCATGTTTGACATACAGTCAGCATGTCCGGTACTAACCTCCGCCATGGTTTCCCTTTTTACACGGATATAAAGTAAAATGATTGTATTAAATCAATTACTAGGTCAACATCTAACAAAGTTTGTTCACTGGGCGAGCCAGACAATTTTTGCTAGCCCGAATCCATTTTCTACATTTATAGATCTACCCTTCCGCCGTGCGTTTTATATTATCGCCATATCTCGCCTGTAGCTCCTGCTATATATCTCGGTATTCTCAACAAAATCTAAAGAATGGTCTGTAGATTTAATGGTCCTGACTTGGTATCCCGGCTTCAGTCAGTCTCCTACCACCGTAACATGATTTCCCGTTTCATGGCTATTGTTCGAATGCGCTCACCGCGGATGTACCTCGACTGGCTTTTTTTAATTTTACTAACAGATTGACAACGAGAAATGCCAAATTTCACTACCAACTAATAGCGTGATTCGAGGTATATATATAATTTGACAAATATGTATATCCGTTGCTATTAGGAAACGTGAAAACATATTCTTAGTGAAAGTGAACATATGTACATTTACAGCGAGGGATATGTTTTATTTATTGTTGCCGAAAAGTATGTACGTTTCATTTAAAATAATGTTTCTCTTATAATTGCTATTGAATTTTTCAATCGTGTTACTTTGTCATCTACCAGTGCAATGATGACCTGATATGAATTTCGGTGTAATGTTTTCCATACTTTCACGTATCTTCTGATACAGTACTTTCAAATGATGCCTAATTATATTGGTTTAAATCCTCTCAGGAAACAATATACATTTAACAAAAATGACGATTGTGCATGCTTATGGAAATAAGTTCAATATTTTAGCTTTGGTTATTTTCAAAACGTCTTTATTCATTACTCCCCTGTACAATAAATGCAATTACAAAGCAGTTACCCATTAAAGTACTGGCCAGTCTTGGTGTCGCTTAACTCTGTTGATCGTAAATAAAACCGGCGTTTCAACGTGCTATGACCATAAACCAAGATAATGCACATAATCCAGTGGATACGTACCGACAGATATACAAAAGAAGTGCTAACTGTAGCATAAAGGAATTGACCATGAAAGGATTCGTTTACTCCGACTCCTGCCTAATTGTGTATTTGCCTGAATGGAAAGCGTAAAAATTATAAAAAAAACACATATGAACTAAATATAATAAAATTTGCTCAGTTAGCCTTTGTTAACAATATAATTTTTATGCAATATAATATTTTCCTAATTTCATTAAACTAACGTTAAAATTGGTAATGGCAATGTTATCTGATTCCCTTAAAGAGAAACATTTAGTATTTACAGTCCGGATGTAAATGGCAATGTTAGCCGTTTTTGAGGAAATATTCGTCGATTATTGATTGAGCAACAATTGATATTTTGTCGGTAATATGTATAATCTTTCCATCAAAATTTTTAATTACTTCTTTTACGGAGATGCCTCAAGTAATGTGCTTTTCGATATATGGTGCACTTCATTGTTCAGGATTCCGTAGCGCCAGACTACCAGTTTCGAAGACGGATGATCTTCGATAAGCAGGGCCTCCTAGAGAAATATTGCAAGTAGGTCCAAGACCCATCTGTGGCCCCGAAGAAAGCAAATATTTTTCTCAATATCAAGTATTTGATATCCAGTAAATCTACATGTAAACACTTATAAATGATTTATTTCCGTGATCAGATATAACAAAATGTATCAACCATATGCAATTAATGCAACAACATAAATCAGTATTTACGGTTATATTCATCAATCGCCATTTAGGTTTTGTCATAAAGAAATGCTTTTTAAACGTTCATAATAGTAAGATCTTGAACTCTATAATAATTACAGTACATAAAGAAATTGCGGAACAAAATAATAATCTTTACAGGCTCACGATGTCGCATCTTTACGTATCAATACATCTAGCCGGGACTGTAGGTAGATACACTTGGTGTTTATTCATGTGTTGCGAATAATCAAGAGTGATCTCCCCTTTTTCATTACTCTCCTCGTTGAGAGAGCTATTTCTGTTTACTAGGACTATGAAAGGTTACAATACGCCAACCTTGTATTCTCAGTTAAATATCTTAAAACCTACACCTATTTACTTTTGCCATTACAATACGTTTATACATCTAGGCCTAAAATAATTAATAATAAATACTAATAATGAGAAGTAAGTGTGGTGGAATAAGTATATTTATGTAGATTTAAGTGTATGATGGAATGCGTGGGGGTAGTAGAAAGTGATTGTTCTGGAAAGGAATGGGTGTTGCATTATTGCTATGTGGCACTTCTTAGATCTTGACCCCTGGAACAATGTAGCAACTGGGGCCCATTCTCAAAGGCCCTGTCGATATATGTGTTTATCTTTCGAAGATATGAACATTGGTCTACTGGTAATATTAAAACAAACTTTGCCACAATATATAATTGATACGTAGTATACAACAAATTATGAATACGTGACATAGTCAGATTCATATTTCCGCGAATACTTTCTTTAAATATCTACGAATTATGAAATGTAATTAGATAACCTTAAAATATGTGGGATTACACAAGCAATTTTTCACTGATCGAACGCATAACTCCATGTGACTTTCCTATTTTCCTTTGCGTCGGTATGAACACAAACTCTGAAAATTCAGTGTACGTTCAAAGGGAAATAAAATATCATAACTAAATACTAGGGACCGCCACTACATTTTCGAAACCTAGGGATTGAAAAAAAAATGAAAATGAAAAAGCTTTCTTGAAGCTCTCTTTTTTAGCTTTGATTGAAAGCTATGTGATAAAACTTACTATTTCCAATAAGCAAAACCCACTCATGTATTTCAAATAGAAATTATATTGACTGGAATCTCAACCTTTGGGGTACTTTCAAAAAATCGATCGTCCATTTTGACAATTTTTTCACACTTTTAAACAAAAATTAATTCTCAGATTTGAAAAATCTTGCAAAAATAAAACATACATTTCTGACACGATATTTGAGGAACATTAGCACATTTAACGCTAAATTAATCTGATTCGAAACCAATATTACTGACTTATATCATACAACGTAGTATACAAGCATTCCTAAACAAAGGGATCTTGCTTTTAGTACCTGCTAATTGATTTATTTACAACCTGACGTGTTGAAAAGCTAATATGATTGTCGGGGAATTGACATGAATTTACGAAATCTAAGTGAACTCTTTGTTTTTGGTTTACTCATTTAAAAAAAAAATTCAAAAATTAATTTTCAGCAATTATCTAATATTGTACTGAATTTTAGTTACTTTAGGTTAGGTTTTTATCAACATAACTCTCACAAAATAAAAAAATAAAAAACTGCAAACAAAAAATATTTTTACGAAGTAGGACTTAAAATAAAAATAACTCGAAAGAAAATGTCAAAGTGACACGCAACTTAACAAATCGGAACTTCAAATAGAAATTGAATAACATGAATTTAATTTAAGTTAAAGTAAAAATTATATTTGGTGGAATTATATTAGGTTTCGTCTCGATGTTCTTTCTTAACTAAGTGAAACTAAAAACAATCTTAATTGAAGTACGACCTGGAAAAAATAAATATATAAAATAAAAAATATTTACGGAAATAGGAATTTAAAAAATTTAAAAATACATTAAATTTTTAAAGTTTCAAATTTTGAAGGGATGATTCGCTGAACCCGTTGATCTGTTAACAGGATTAATCACAGTAATGAATAATGAAAAAAATGTAGACAGCAACATATTTCAGTAAGTACAAATCTTTCAGGGAGGACATCAATTAAGACATGTGATGGAGATCCATACCGAGGAAAATGGGAATGTTTATATACTAAAAAGATAAAACTTATTTTAAAAATCTTGTTGCAGAAAAACTTTTATTAAGCTTTACAATTTTTGATTCGGCAATATAGTTTTCAGTCAATCAAAATATCACCCTAATATCGGAATAAAGTACTGCAGAATTGTAAACGGTTTATATATATTATAAATCATTATGATTAAAAGAAAAACTGGAAACATTTCTTGTCATTAATAAATAATATTTATAAAAGCAATTAAATGTTTTTCAAATTAAATAACGTCATAGTTTTATTGAATTTTTTAATTTTACGATTATGGTCAGATTTTCGGGAAATGAGTAGTAGTTTGGAAAATAATGAGAATTTACATCCTCCAAGGAGTCCCACTTTGAACTAATAAAATCAATTTTGTGATTCAAATTTAATTTCTCGAAATTCCATGAAATTAATTATGTGTGGGGTGATATATGTAAAAATTATTTTTACCAATATTTCTAAAAAGGAGATTCAATCATAATTCCATTCATTTGTGAATAATTCATGAAAGGTTAATTAAAATTCGTTTATTATATGATTTTCCAAGAATTTCAAAATCAGTGTGCTTTACACCGATGCTAGGACACTATTAGTAAATAAAAAAATGGAATTTTCTAACCAAAATTTGGAATGTGCTAAAGAAATACTTTGGTCTTTCCTTTTAATAATAGCAGAAGCATTTTGACGATAAAACTTTGTTTTTATTGTTTGTGACGTTTATTAATCTTATTATACTGTTTTCAGTGACAAAGTGGCGGTGCTTATTATCCTTCCATCGGCTATAATAAACTACTTAAATTGAGATATTACTGTCTGTAAAAAAGAGTTATCATTTTGTACGCTATATACAGACGGCATAATGTCGTAATAGTTGTTGATGATAGGATATCGTTACGGCCCTCACCACGTTTATATCGAACAATGTAAACTACAAAATGACATCAATCTAACCCTTTAGATTAATTAAAGATTTCAGTTCGGTATCACCTGTTGGTTACCCAGATCGATATATACCTAATGATATGCGGTGGGAACAACTGAAAAATTTATCTTTAGAAAAGGAAAATGTATGAAAGTAGTCTGTATGTAAAACAAAACAAAAATAACAATAAAAAAGTTTCATCTTGTTGTCTTACGGTTAAGAAAACTTATATGCATATAAAAGTGGCTTTAAAAATAAACTATCCTACTTAAAACCCATAATTAACTCTGAAGTATCTAAAATGTGTTGTAAGTACAGAAATAGAAAATTAACAATTATATGGCTTATCCCATTTCTGTAAATTATCCAATACTAATAACGGATAGCATTTTCTGAAGTGAATAAATACACATTTTCACAAAAACTTATTTAAGTAAGATCTTCAATAGAAAAACGTTCAAAATAAGTTATTCCTACACCAATAACATGTATAAAATTATCAACTCTCATAATAAATACATTCTAAGTAAATTCTAAGGGACTAACAATAAAAATAGTATGGAAACCCCTGTAATTGTAGAAATAGTGAAAGTTTTCCAGTTGAAGGAAAATGCAGCGCTTCGAAGGTAATATAGCCCGCATCGATTTACCCAAAAGAAAATAAGTTAAATCACAATGATTACATTGGATTTCCACGGGGTAATTCAGACTATAACTTTACATGATAGGCACTGTTTTCTCAATCCAAAATTAAAATACCCGACAGCTCTTTCCAAAAACATTGTGAATTGAGGGAGAGAGGTTCGAACACTCAGTTTGACTGGAGAATTATAGGTTTTGCTCATACTCCTAATAATCTCAAGAGTAGGCGTGACTTATGTTTAGAAGAGAAAATTATAATAATAAAATTCAATAATCAACGCAATAATTAAATTAAAGGAATGAATTAAATTTCCAAATGTTGTCAGAGGAGTAGGTTAAAATTATCTAATTTATACTTGATTGTACTTAATATTTACTCATCTAACTCATCTATTTTATACCATTTACTATACTTTTATCTTCTCCATATCAATCCTATCTGATAACCTTAGACTACTTTATGAACTCTTATTTCTTCGGTTTTCATCCTAATTAATTTTTTAAATGCTTTTTTTAGTTTTTTTTTAATCCTGGGTATGGTCGGTATTTTTAGTAATTTATTTAACTTATCTTTAAAATTGCATATGCCTAATTTTTTATCTTTAATTTTAATCATTATATTCATCACTTTTTTACTTTTTTCTTCATTTTTTTACATGTTTCGTTTTACATATCTCATGTTTAAAAAAATTAATATTTTTTAATTATCATTATATTTTAATTATAGATATTACATTAGTATATATATTTTTTATATTTTTAATATTTCTCAATATACTTTTCAATTTTTTTTCCAATATAATCAATCTAATTAAGATTTATTGTCAATCTTATATTATTGTTAGCATATTTTGGTAATTATTATTGGTAACAATTTTTTTTGTTTTTTCTTCTATAACTAATAATTTATATTTTTACCTTCTTTTTTGGGTCATATTTTAATTTCCGTGCAATGTCTTTCATACACCAACTTGGGGTGTTAGAGTTAATAGGTGGTCAAAGTTTGAGTAACCTTTTTTCCATTTAGGCCAGACAACATCCGCCCCACCTTGCCATCATGCGAGTTGTTCTAATGCACATTTTTTTAACAGATGTATCTCTTTTTTTAAATATTTAATTTTAAATTTATAACTATGTATCAGTGTACGATTTGAGTCGAAAATTGCTATCGCATAGACGCTAGTTGAAATAGTCTATACTCATGAAGCAATTTTGGTTTTCTCTATTATGTAATATATATATATATATATATATATATATATATATATATATATATATATATATATATATATATATATATAAAGAAAAAATAACCATGTTGTTGTGACCGAAAAACAACGTGGAAGAGTACCTAAAAACGTAGACGAGAAAAATCCTGAACACGTAACGAAAAAAGAATAAACGAAAACTGAAAGGCAAAACTCTAGTTCTTCAGTAAAGTTTAGGTATCTCTACTTTTTCGCTGAAAAAACAGCATAGCATGATGAAAAGAGGCTCAAAACGTAATAAAAACAATCATTATGTAAATATTAAGATGAAGGACCGAAGTAATTTATATTACTTTATTGATTTTAAAATCTTTTCTTGCACATTCGATATTTTGTTTTAAAATCTTAATTTTTCAATTAGCGGTCAGAAATGAACGAAATTATCTTTGATATGTTTGCTTTATGAAATCGTGTTAAATTTATATTATTTTTGCATATATTACGCCGAACAAACTTACTAAATTTCAGGAAATTTTGAATAATAACTTTTACATCCGAAAATTTTATTTTATTTATTAAAACAAGGACTCTATGGAGAATGTAAATCATCAATATTTTTCATCAAACTGCTGCTCATTTCCCGAAAATCTGCTCCGAATCGGAAAATGAAAAGTGTAATAAACCTGATATTATTTAATTAGAAAAGCTTCCAATTACCTTTGTAAATAAGATTCATTAAAGACACAATTGTCCTAAGAAAAAATGTTGATAAATAATTAATTTCTCTAACAATTGTTTTCAGTTTTTATTTTAATTTTAATTTAATTTTAATATTTTCTTTTGTTTAAATTAAATAATTTTAAATTTTTCTGTATATGTAAAATATTATATAAAGTGCCCATTTTTGAAATTATGGTCGACCATACACGACATTATTAAAAAATAAGAGCGATGTATATAGTAAATTTAAAAGTGAACATCCCTAAAATTAGATTACGGAGAATATTTTCCAGCATTTTTAAGATTGCTGAGTAATTAAAAAAATATATAAAAAGGCAATCACGTCATTTTCTTAAATTATGTTTTACAGATAACGTCTTCGAAGAAAAAAAAATTATGATATCAGGAAATGTCATCAGCTCGTCAATTACGTAAAACATGGTGATTTCGGTTAAAACACAGCTTCTGTTTTGTATTAAAACATATTTCTGTGTCATTTTTAAGTATATTTAAAGTAAACAATTTTTTAAATCGGCTTAATTATGCTATACAACAGACAATATTACTCAAATAATGTTTCAGAAAAATATATGATAATCTTGGAAGAATTTCTTTTTAAATTACCTCACAATGAAGGACTACTATAAAAGGCAACAATCAGCTATTTTAGAAAAAAATCGATTCCAATCAATATAACTTCTGTCTGAAATATACCAGAGTATTTTACTTACTGGAAATAGTAAATCTAATCCTTTTGCTTTCAATTAAAGCTAAAATGAAGACCTTTTCATTAATAAAACAATCATTTTAAATTTAGTTATTGTGTTCTAGTCGTCTGAAGATGGTGATGGGCGTGTAACCCCCGTATATATATAAAAGTAAGTGTTCAGTATTTATATGGGTCTCCGTGTGAATGCATATACGTGACATATTTAGACCTGTAATTTTCAATTTGCATATTGCATTAACTTTAACGGACAATTCCTGCGTAATTTTTCATGATAATATTCCAAATTAAGAATATATTGTCACAATCTGAATCATACTTTTGTACAGACTGTCGAAGGATTCCGTTTCCCTTCGAGTCCATTCGATCATGTCTGGCCATCATCAAGAATATTTTTCTCAGTTTAATAGAGATAAGTTTAGCAATACGCAAACCAAAATACACACATCTGTATGTGTGTGATTGCGTGTGCGTGAGTATGTGTGTAAAATGACGAACTGTAAATAGAGTGAGATTAAAAACATATATCTCTAGTCTAATATTATTGATATAACAGAAACATATTCTGCTGTAAACACTAAAAATGAATTCTATTATCGGATATATCCTCACATCCTACATCCTTTTACCTTGTATCCTTCGTTTGGTTAGCCGGGAGAGGGAGGATAGTTCATCAATTGATATGAATAATTCTATTTCTGGATGTTAAACGGAAATTAAAATGTCTTTCACATTATTTCTGGACAGATGATGATAGCTTTCTCATTGGACAAATTTATTCCCAAGAGAATTTCTCACAAGTTAAATTACAAAAGTTGCATTTATGTATATGTATGTTGGATAAGCTTACAGGCCTGTAAACAAACACACACACACACATACACACACACACGCACACACACACGCACGCACACACACACAAACAACAAAAACAAACACAAAAACAAAAAAAAACACACACAAAAACAAAAAACACACAAACACACACACACATATTTTGGGGCACCTCGACGTGGTGTAATTGTTTGCAAGCTTGTCTCCCTAAGACAGTTACAACTGAATAGTGAGTCCGATCCTCACTGGATGCCCCATACTTTCGGCCTTGTACCACATCAAAGCTACGCTTGGATATATATATATATATATATATATATATATATATATATATATATATATATATATATATATATATACCTGTGTGTGACGATCCGAGAGTAATGCCCCTTAGTTTCTTATTTTGATTGATGCTGGAGGCCTGCTGCTAAAATTTGTATTGTACTGCTAACAAATAATTTGATATTGTTATAATTGGTTTAGGAAACAAGTACTTAAAATGATATCTCACATATTATTTATCGAAACTGAATTGTGGTAAGGAAATGCATCAATATAGAAAAACCTGCTGAAGTTTTACGGGGAGTAAACAGATGATGGATACATAGACGGAAGATTATTTATTTCCTTTTTTTTGTGAGCGTGATCGTTGTAAGAATCTTCGTTTTCACTTCACGCTCACAGCAGAAAAGAAGTTATACGTCCTCTACCTACATGCACTACCACAGCAAGAAAGAACTTGCATTCACAAAAAAGATGAATCAGAACGACAGTGCGGAGACCTCATGATCCTGTTTGACGATATAATCCGAGCTAGTGGTATCGTCATGAAATGCATGAAAGAAGATTTTAAGTTAAACTGGCTAAAACAACCTGTTTAGATTCCGCCTATAATTGTGCTAGCATAAAGTCTTAATAGAGTGATGATCTCGCCAGATTATGCATTCTCTCCCAGAATCTGGAACTAATATCCACTTAATACAGAATCAGGATAAACGAAAATTTGACGCAGTATGTGTTAAGCAAACAGAAAGATGTCTAAAAATGGGCGCCTGCATCAGAGATTATCTAAATCAACGTATATTCTGTTGTTTCCTCGTCTCCGACGCATACATATATCATTTTAAGTACTTGTTTCCTGAACCATTTATAACAATATCAAAATATTTCTTTGCAGTACAATACTAATTTTAGCAGCAAACCTCAGCATCAATCAAAATAAGAAACTAAGGGGCAATACTCTCGGAGCGTCACACACAGGTATATATATATATATATATATATATATATATATATATATATATATATATATATAATGTATATTTAGGCAGCACCCCATTTCTTTGAATATAACAGACAAAAAAGAAACTTGATTATTTTTTTTTAGTTTTCATACCTTCTTAAATATTTTCGTTTGATGGAAAGTCCATTGTCCCAAACATTTTCGGACACGTCTTTAATAATTTTGAAGGGTTGGACATCTTCGTTTATCAATAAACAGCCATACTTGTATACATAACAACACAAAAATATGTCTCAAACAATGAATTTCAAGAGATATTATCAACACTTAAACACCAACTACATTGCAAACGGTTAAGGATTTGGCCGATATAGATACGAATAATTTGTCCACTCCCTTTCTCCCACCAAACGAAAAAAATTGAGAATTTTGTAAAAACTAAACAAAGTTTAGCCTTTGTTAGATTGTTTATCAAACTCAGGGTACTTGGGTAAGTATATTTGATTTTAATCAAAGTACGTCACAGTTTTTTTTTTTTTTTTTTGTATTTTTGAATATAAATTAAATGTATGTGTGAAGGGAATGATTCTTAGGTTAGTTGAATAAGTATATTTCATTTTGAACAAAGGGGTTCAACGGAAGGAAAAATGTAGAAGACGAAAATCAGAAGATGGAGATCGATCGGAAAGGTCATCAGCAATATTGATATGCATGATATTTCTCAAAAAATTATAACAATGATTTTAAGTCAATCATCATTTGAGCGGGTAATTCGGCTAGTATATATATATATATATATATATATATATATATATATATATATATATATATGTGTGTGTATGCATGTATTAATGTTGACTTTTCGGGTGTCGCTTGCCCATTTTTGCATTAATAATAACAAGAATAATACTAACTTCACGCGGTAGAGTTACACAACTAAATCAAGCGTATTGTTTTTACAAATGTAAACAA
>OZ038475.1:108853163-108863163 GCA_964036315.1 Acanthosepion esculentum
TTATCGATATATAATATACTACAGGAATATAAACTCTACAGTCGGTGATAGGTAAATTTTCGATATTTTGTATTTTTAATTTCGCGCATGCGCGTTTGTTTTTGATTTTGTCGGTTGGACAGTAGAGAAGGGTCATTTGGGCACCGTCTGTGAGAAAATGAGCAACATGACGCAATTCACTCCGCCAGAAATTTTGAAACGGTATTCCGTAATGTTTGAAATTCATGCAGGAAACTTCAATACGATCATTTCAGAGTGTTTGGGTGTCAATCTGAGGATAGCGCAGAGGATTCCAAAAGACTTGGATTATATATCCAGTCAACATCATGGTGTTTGGAGTGATCACGAGATATGGTGACGTTATGCTTACATATACTTCCCACGTGGCCTCGGACTTAGCAGATTCTGATATCAAGTACCTTGAGGAGGAATTCTTGCCCTGCTACTGGAAGACCCTATATCTGGGAACAGGACAGTGCACCATACAACACGAGCAGGAGAAAGCAGGCATTGCTGTCAGACAATTTCTGCGGCCACATCACCCCTGACATTTGGCAATCTAACTCTCCAGACAGCGCCGCCTTAATTATTATGTGAGGGACACAGTTGGGGGACAGACCAACAAAACTCTTGCAATGATTATGGCAGCATTCACCATCTTATAAAAATAGAACACCTGGAAAGAGATACCGGAGGTTCAGAAGTCTTCTGGAAGCCGTGGTTGAAGCCAAGATGAAGGCCGTTTCATTCTGTGTAGAAGTCATAAATTTGCATGAAATATTCGGAACTTCAAACTAACAATTTTTTAACATATTGCATTTGAATGTTCCTTAAAAAGTGACGTACGTCTGATACGATGAAAGTTAGAAACAGTTCATTGGTATATTGATAGGAGAAGGTAAACGTACCCTGGTAAATGCAAACGGAAAATCAACATGTGCCACTGAACACGGAAAAATTCCGTTGAAGATATTGGATAACTCCGGTGCCGTACAAGATTTCGCTTCTCCGTTTTAATTACCATTTCATTCGCAATTGTTAGGCAATGAAGCTCTGTTGGAAATTAAAAACTGACAATTACAGAATAGCAGGTCATTCAAAAATTGTCCAAATGGTCATGCCGTTTTTCAGCCTCCTTCGAAATAATTTCATAAGGATAATAGAATGAAACGGACAACGTAAGCCTTATTAATTTCTGTTTCTCCTCTTCTGTGTCTCTCATCAATTCCGCGTCATCAGAGAGATATGCCTGTTGAAAATTAAATCTGTTTACAACGCCCAATTCAGACAATATTCACATTGTATATGCTCCTTGCAAAACAGGGTTTCAGTAGCTCTATTTATATAACCTTTTTCCCGTTTGAAACTATTTCTTCCCAGTAGTGCCTGCAGATTATATATATATATATATATATATATATATATATATATATATATATATATATATATATATAAATTAAATTATTTTACTAAAAGTTATAAGTATTTTGCCATCAAGCCGTTATGATTTGTTAGGATCAACAAACTAACATGTTCAAAATTTCGTCCTTCCCGTTCACTACAACACTGATAATTATCATTAACATTTCTACAAAGTATTTGCCAGATTTCTATAATAATTTCATAAATTATCAGAAATTGATTGTTTTAATTCAGGGATTGTTATCGTTCTAAGACTGTAAACAAGCTATTTCAGTACACCTAGCGAGAAATACTCTGGCGGTGGCGTCAGGTGATCATGATGGCTCCATAATTGCTCCACGTCGTCATTTCCACCTGTGCTCGAAAAAAAAAAATATATATATGTATGTGTGTGTGTATGTGTGTATGTGTGTGTGTGGGTGTGTGGATGGATGGATATTTTTCGATTTGCTGTTAGGAACTGACACAAAGACTAACTTCTAATCCTAATAATTTCATTAGTTTTCTCCCAAATGATTATGAAGGTGAATTCTTATATTTCGAAAGGTCATTAGGAATGTAAGTAAATGTTCCCTAAATCGAAATACACGTTGTCGCCAGCAATGTTTTAATTTGTGTCATCTTTTTTAAAAGCTTAACGAATATCAGTGAATCGTTCAATAATCTTATTAAAGATTCATGAAAAAAGGTACACAAAAATTGTCTTTGCACTTCTAGGCTATTGATGCCGGAGAAAATTGGTTATATGTTCAGTAATTAAGAGCACTTAGTTTTAAGTAATGTACAGCGGCGCGGAATGAGGAATCGGAGAGCCGAGTTCGAATTCATTTCATTCACGTACCTTACCGATACTTATTTACCGATAACCTGTATCAAACGAAAACGATGTTTTGTGACTTAGTATAAGTCGTATTGTTCCCTATTAGATTAAATATTACCTTGGTGGAGAAATTGATAGCTTCTCGGATTGAGGAATCGGTGAGACGAGTTCGAATTCCAGTCGAATCCATTACATTCACTTATGTATTAAATACCTTGGGAAAAGTATGAATCCACTTAACCTCCCCAGCTATGGGTAAATAGCAAGACAGATAGAATTCTATAGCCTTTAATGGTAACTGCTCTACCGCAGAAAGAAATGGCAACTTACTGCGGGAAAATAAATCTACATCGTTAGTCATGTATCGAAAGATACATGACCGGGTAAGCGGGTATCAAGCATGGCACATAACTGACTTACCACATAGAAATTATAAATAGGCAAAAATTATATACTAAAAAGTTCCTATAATGTTACAACAAGTGAAAAAGTTTCATAATTATTTGATAAAGATTTCACTCTTATGATTTCTGGCCTTGATACAGAAACGTGATATTTGGCGTGATAGATCCATGAATGTCCCAGCTAGCTCGACTGAATAAAAAATGGTATCATAATAATTTTCGGTTTTCTTGCTTGGATGAGATGTTTGATTTGGTTCGGTTTGGATGACACAATCTGCAGATATCTTATTGACTGTCTTGCATGGGGTGACACTAATTAAAAAAAATGAGGATAATAATGTAAATATTGTAAATTATTGCCTCAGTTTATCAAACACAAACTGCTAACCTTAACTATTTAAACAATTTTAAAATTCAAATGTAAAAAAATAATTTTGTATCACTTCCGGATGTATTCCATAGCCGAGTTCGAATTAAAGAAGAATCCATTACATTCACGTACGTACTAGTAACCTTGGGAAAGGTATGAATACCCTTCTTCTCACCCAGCTGTGGGTAAATAGCAGGACAGATCGGGTCCTCTAGCCTAGGATGGCAACTGGTCTACCGCGGAAAGAAATGACAACCTACTACAGGAAAAAATCGAAAAATACATGATAGCCTAAGCCTCAATCACACAAGGCACATAACTGACTGAATTAAATCATATGAATATACCTGAAAAGATATTGGAAAAAAATCTTTACAATGATTAAATAAATAAAATGAATACAACTTATAGTCTGCATCACCAAACACAATTTTTGGATTTTTGCCACCCAATTCTAAGGTCAGTCTTTTCAAAATACTTTCACTTGCCATTTAAGCTACCAACTGGCCAATCTAAAGTAAAGATGAGTAGATAGAGAATAAATGTCTTTAGATTTGGCAAGAAGGAAAAAAATCAGGATTTATCAAACAGAAAACTTAACTATTTAAGCAATTTTAAAATTCAGAATGTAAAAGATATTTTTGAATCACTTCTAGAAGTATTCCATAGCCGAGTTCGAATCCATTAAATTCACTTTCGCGCTAATACCTGTAGGAATGGTATGAATCCTCTTTTTTCCCCAGCTATGGGTAAATAGCAGGATAGACCGAGTTCTATAGACTTGAATGGCAACTGGTCTGCCTCAGAAAGAAATGCCAACCTACTGCGGAAAAAAAATCCGCCTCGTCAGTCATGTATTGAAAGATAAATGATCGCCTAAGCGTGTATCACACATGGCACATAACTGACTGACTGCTAAGAATGTGTCAGTTATGGGTGTTGAAAATGGAATCTGTAATTATCTGGAAAAAATATTCACAAAATTGTAAAAAGAAAAATGTGCAATGTCAACTTAAAGTTGAGCGATTTGTTCTCTTCATCGAGATATGGGCACGTGGCCGACTGGTTAGAAAGTTGGATTTTCGCCCAAGGGACCCTCATTTGAATTGCACAAGTTAATAACCATCATCTGCTTATGTGCTAATACCCTTGGGAAAGGTATGAACGCTCTTCTCCCCTTGGCTATGGGCAGATAGCAGGATAGACTGAGTTCTATAGTCTTGGATGGCAGAAAGAAATGGCAACCTACTGCGGGAAAATCTGCCTCGTCAGTCATGTATCGAAATATACATGATCGCCTAAGCGTGTATCATGCATAACACATAAGTCACTGAGAAGACGAGAAATCTTTCTCAAATAACATGCCAATAAATTTATGTGACACAAGTATTTGAAACATAACTAAGATATAATTGGATTACACTTCACAGCTAGATGTATCTGTAGAAAACAATTATATTTAATGTACATATATTCATTATATAGTTTGGCACTATAAATCAAACATAATCTATACGCAATATATATGTATATAATGACTTCCTACTATTTACCTATTTTAAATTCTGCCAGAGCGACGAGAAAATCCCTATTACAGACGCATTTTCAACTAAAGAAAGTGATGATGACATTTAAAACCAAATTTATGTGAATAATGATTTTCAAGCGTAGCTTAGATGTGGCACAAGGACGAAAATGTGGGGTACTCAGTGAGGATCGAACTCACTCCTCCGTCGTAACAGTTCTAGCGAAACAAACTTACTAACCATTACACCGCCACAAGGTGCACAAATATTTATAGGTATATGAACACTGAAAAAAATACTCACTATGAACGAAATTAAACTCACACACAAAGTAAAATGGGCGACTAATATCTAGTGAAAATTTATTGAGATTGCACGAAAAGAGGTGAGAGACAAAGGGACATTGCCTTCGCCAAGCTACAGAATGTGTTAAGATAGAGGAAACATACGCTCGACACAAACTAAACACTGCTGAAATACTATGTAATAATAATCGTCCTATATGACTCACAGATGGACTCATGTTTCATCATATATGAGAAACATTAATGAACAGAGATTTATTTCAAAGGAAGTCTATTGAGATGATACATTTCAAAGAGAGGATGTCAGGGAAAGGTGCATTTCAGCAATAAGAATGTTTGAGGGAAAATGGGAACCAAAACGACATTATTACTTTTAAAGATTTGTTATGTTACACTTAATGACGAAAGCGTGTTATATAATTTTAAAATCACAAAAGTGGGGGATAGTGAAATATCGAATACTCTAGCTAACAAGCTTGTTTAAATGAAAAAAAAAACGGTAGAGAATAGGTTGATATCAAAAGCGGAAAATCAATTTATTGGAAGTTACAAAGGGCGGTGATAAGCCACACTCTGAAAAGGCACAACGTATAAAAGAAAGAATAGTCCTACAACCGCCAATCCACACATAGGGTAAAAATATGCCCACACACAGACAAACCCACGCCCAACACACGCGCGCGCACACACACACACACAGACACACAAAAATATATATATATATATATTTGCACACACGCACATACACATACATGTTTATATACACATACACGTATATATATAGATATATATATATATATATATATATATATATATATATATATATATATATATATATATATATATGAAGAAATATAGTCTTAAAGTGTGCTATATTTATGGGACAAAGTTCTCAATATCAGAGATAGAGCGTGTGTAAATATGAAAGTGAACATAGAATTCAACACTTAGAGGCGACAGTCTGTTTCATGCTAGATGTAATCGTCAGGCCACGAGACTCGTAGCCTGACGATTGCATCTAGCATGAAACATAATGTCGCCTCTAAGTGTTGACTTCTATGTTCACTTTTATATATATATATATATATATATATATATATATATATATATATATATATATATATATATATACACAACAATTTAAGCCACTCTATAGGGCGGCGTATAAGCTAGCTCCTTTGTAGTAGACCTTCAGCACAATAAGTAGGGAGAAGTAGATTCAATAAGGAAAATATAAACTAAAGGAAGGCTCAAAATCAATAGCAGCAATTATGTTTTCCATTAGTATTTAATCTTACCTTTTGAAAGTTAAATGATAACTTTTCTGCCTCCACTTAATTTAAACACAATTTTATTTACGTAGGTCCTTATTTTCCGAACAAAGAATTATTTTTATTTCATGGGTGACTTTCTCTGAATTTCCTATTAATTACGATTATTCCCAAATTTATTTCTAAGCTATAAAAATTCATATCGTAGAAAAAAATTCGTCCCAAAAAGTCACATAAAAAATCACAGTAATGAAAATTTGGGAATTCAAAATTTCAGGATAGCGGATCAAGATCAGGCAATGAAAGATTTCAATTTGATCAGGGAGTTGGCTTGATTCCAATATGGTATGTGTTGGGCTGCAGCCTGTAGGAGCAACGTGAAAAAGTGTGACACACTGACACACTGATATATTCATTATCACACACACACACACACACACACACATATATATACATACATACATATATATATATATATATATATATATATATATATATATATATATGGATGGATGGATGGTGTGTGTATGTAATATCATTCTTGTTCCTACTCAATATACGAACATCAGAATTTGATATTATTTTCGAAGGACCCCATCGAAAATAAGATATGATTTTGATCGGATATTTCCTACGATATCAAGTCATGAATACGGCTGAGAAATATCAGCTTTCACAGTTTATATACATTTTTGTAAACAATAACCGAGTAGATATTCAGACATTATTTGATAGATATTGCATACATGTCGTTAAGCAGATAATTAAAGATATATACACAGTGCATTACGATAACATTTGAACTAAATCCCCGTCGACATACAGACAGGCCTAATCTAACACTCTTTCTCAATGGAATGTGGGTTAATCGACAGGAGGGTGCCACTTAGCGGAAACAGTTAAAATTCGATTAAAGTCTTCATTCACTGACTGTCCTTCATAAGAAATAACTATAATTTGTCTCAAGGATGACAAATGAGACCGATTTGTTGAATGAGTTTTTGACACAGCAAGTACGGGCAAGACTGAAATGCCTAGTGCAAGGTGAATTTATTTAGATTCCTATTATGCTAGTGATTTGTCATTATCTACATTGGTAGTAGGTCAAACGTTTGAGGTATAAGTATTAATTTCGGGTACAAAGTTTATATCTGTACCGACAGTTGTGGTTAAAATTGAAGAAATTCCATGTTTATACGAAGGGCACCATTTAACAAACGGATTTGTCTTTTCTCTAGCATATATTCTCTCTCACTATATATGTTTCACAATCACCCCCTCATTCTCACTCTCTCTCTCTCTCACTATATATATATATACATATATACACACATAATATATATGTATATATCACAATCACTTTCTCTCTCTCTCTCTATATATATATATATATCACAAACTCGCACTCTTTCTCTCTCAATACATATATATATATATATATATATATATATATATATATATATATATATATATATATATATATATATATATATCACAATCACACATACTCTCTCTCTCTCTCTCTCTCTTTGCATATATCTGTGTGTGCATATGTATGTGTATATGAGTGAGTGTGTTTGAGGTGGGGATGTAATATTTCAAATTACTTTACCCTAAAGTATTAATCTCATTATATTATTTTTCTTATTTTTCAATTGATTATTTTGAATTTGTTTTGGCAAAACTTCTTTCCTCTATTAGTATTATGAAACAGTATAATACATTAATATATTGCATGTATTTCAATGGTTATCAATAATATATTATTAAACCTTTTTTTTTATTAAAATATTGACTTCATCATCTTATATTCAGTTCAGTCCGCTTTGACAGACATATATTTTTCTGGCCCAAATTTAAAACACATCTGTAAATATGAAGATTATTCGACCATTCGTCTTCTGGAGACGCCTTCCAAATCATTCAGAATAGACGTGATTTAGTTTGTGTCACAAATATCCGAGCAGATTAAGGTCAGGAGATTGAGAAATTTAATTCTTTTCCATATATGTATAAAAAAACACCCCTAAGTTTTGTTAAAAATATATATTTCAATTTGATACAAAGTTGGAAAACGAATCTCCCCAAAATACAATTGTGGATAGAAAATATGACATTTTCTGAATAAGTGGAATAAATTATTAGTGAATTCATTTCCCCTTAAATCCTGAGAATAAGCAGAATTGCTAAAGAAGCCAAATAAAAAATTTTGCTGTTGCGATGCTATTTTTACAGCGTCTTCCGTATTATCTTTTCTATAAAATCTTTACCGTCCTGGATTTGGGCCTAAATGTTCTACATTGTCTTGCGAGAATTATTGGCGTCCATTTTTATGTCTTCTTCGGCAGTGTCCGTTGTTTATTTTTTCGTTCACCTACCTGTTAAACGTATGTCTGCCCATTGTTCACGAAATATTTGCGTGTGTACATTTATTTCATTTTTTTTTATGTTCGCCTGAATATCCTTTGCGCCCAGCATCGATTTAACCGACATTTCCCTGATGATTTTTAACACAACTAAAAATAAATTTTCCTTGGACGATGCGATTTTCCAATGGTAGCGTGATTGACATTGAACGAACAAAAATATGTCAAACTACATGAACATGTTCTTATGCATTTCTCCGGATTGTGAAGCATCAAAGATATTCCTTTTCTGGTTATCTGTCTCTTTTATTGTTATTTAAATATTCCCTGAATATTTCATGCAATATATTGATATGGATAACAAACGGTAATGTGTAAATATGTGCTACAATTATAGCAAGAGTTAATGTCGGTAATTGATGAAAAATAATAACATGTATTCGCATTTTATTATTAATCTAGTGTTGCAATTGTTGTACTCTCCTCAATTATTAAGTTGGATAATGAATACTGTCCATTTTATATAAAATTTATTCGTCAAAACTTAAATGATAATAATATTTCATCCAAGTATATATATTCACTATTATTCGCAAAAAAACTAGCTATTTATTAGTCAAATCTTCGTTTGAGTAAAAGGACTCCATGTGAAATAATTTTCTACTTACTCTTCAATTCTGTTTACATTAGGGAAAGTTTTCCCTAGCATCCTTTTTTCCGTAATATAAAAATGTAATACTTATTGTAAGATCAGGTGGAATAGAGAGGCTGCTTTCCAAAACATTTACTTAAGGCATTCTTGCAGTTTGAGGTTTTTACATTGCCATGAAGGAGAACGTTTTTCTTTACCTATCGATGAGTGCAAGGCGCTTTCGAGCAACATTTTATTGACTCGTTGCTAATGCTGATTAGATAATTGTGCATTATTTTCCATTGTGTTTTAAAGGCACTTATTGAATAATAGCACAATGATCCTTCCATACTCGTAATATTACATTTCCTCGAATGTGCTCAGCTTTTGTGGTCGTATATGCATATTTATCCTTGTCCATCATTTGTCTGTTTTTCGTTGATCATTGCCGTATGTTAGATTATTCTCAAATGACATCTATGATAAGTCGTGTGAATGATACATTGGTAATTAAAACTGGTTCGATTAAACGGAAATTATATATGACTCAAGTCTTAATTTCTGTTTAAGTAGATATGAACATAAATAATTGTAAATAAAATATAAACATAAATAATTATAAGTAAAATGGTGTATGCAAAATAAGTATAATGGAGTTTGTTAAAAGATAATTAATTTAATCAATGCCGGTAACAATTAAAAAAAACAATTTGCCACTTGAAATATTATCATGAATAGATTTTATTACCCTTCATTTGTAATCCGAATATTTATAAATTTTATTTTATACTCTAGCATATGGAATCAAAATAATAAACAATATAATAGGAAAGAAATCTTAATATAATCAGTTTTCTAGATGTTCTCCACATTTTCCTGATTAAC
>OZ038475.1:108865663-108903163 GCA_964036315.1 Acanthosepion esculentum
TCAATTATTTAAGCTTTTTGTACTCACTTTCTGAATATGAAAACGCATGTTTCCAGATAAAAGTTAATATTTAGATACCATGTACAATACGAATAACAAAATGTCGACAAATAAAACTCGTCATTAAGCATTCAGATGAGCGAAATATTTAGGCCTTTCGCATCGACTCAAGTTTTCATTATATGAAGGTTGATAAAATCTTTACGTCAAATGTCAATGCTCAAGATCCCTTTCCTTATTTTCAAAACTGAGATAATCCAATTGTTTTACACTAATTACCAGACAGTTACTATTTATCTATAGACATAAAAGGTCAATTTGCAAAAATATTAGTAGAAAATACATGAGAATTTCCCAATATCCTTGATCAAACTTTACCTTCCATGTCACATCATACATAATAAATTGTCTGTTTGTGACGATAGCGCACAAGGGATTTGGTAATTCAGTTAAACAAGTGATATTCAGAGTTTCAAATAACACGGAATGAAGAAAGTCGGGATAATTCCTAATGTCAATGAAAGCGAACTACCTTTGTATCAATGCTAACCACGTCCAGAAGAGGAGACGACCCATGAATATATAACAAGCTTCACCATCCTCTTTAGATTAACGCTTTCACGACTTACCGTCAATGGAGAAAGGACAAACCTAATATCATACCACCGCCACGCTCACCACCAACAGCAACAACAAGAACAAGAACAACAATAAAAATAATAATAACAAAAAGAACCACAACCTATTATTTCGTTCCCGTTCTCTGAAATTTCATTCAAAAAGTAATCGTTTAATTTCTTCCGGGATTAACTTTTCTTCGGTGAAGCGATTGCATGACAAAGGAGTCAAATAGCTAAATAAAGCAAAATAAACCAAAGATTTGTGATAGTAGCGCTTGACTATTTGCACGAAACTTTTGGAATATTTTGTGAAGTTGACATCCGATGGCGGACAGGTAAAAAAGAAAAAAAGAAACTAGATGACTCAAAAGGAAGGTAATTTCGTATACGTGAAATGTTCTCTTTCTTTCATCGTACGATAGTTGGTTCGACTTTTGTCACTGGAAAATATTTCGCAAATGTTAGTTGCTTACCGTCTTCCATATATTGTTTGATAATATTGCATTTAAAAGATTTCTTTTGAACAATGTAATGTTCGATCTGTATTTAGATTTATGCTCTAATTTTGCGTGAACCTTACTTGTAGATCACTCTAAGTGGCGACCAATCCTTTTAGCTATAGTCCTTCAAAGGTTTACAAATATGGCCATATAATTATAATTCCTCAGCCATGTGAAAATCTTCTTGATCTGAAATATTAAAGGAAAGTAATTTTTGGGTACCACCATTATAGAAAGGTAACAAACTGAAACACTTTTGTCACAAGGCTCTGGTCAGTTTAGTAAAGATTTATCCAAATCAATATCAATAATCATTTCATAAATAAGAACTGTTATATATCGAGCTAATAAAAATATATACTTGAAAAACACAGTGGATAGAATAACTAAAGGTTTATTGTAACAACCAGTACAATAAGAATAATGGTACAGTTATACAGAAGGTCGTCGCAAGTCGATCCAGTAGTGGATGCCACTATAGGAAGGTCGTTAGATCTCGCATAAGTCTGATTCATACTCAACAGATCCCAGCTAGTAATATTTACCAATCTCCCCACGGGGTAGGATTTGGCACAATGCCAAATTTAAAGTGGGGCAATACGAGCCCGTAGGCTCGTCCAAAAATTCCCCGTAACCCCGCATAAACTTGTTCGGATTTGTCTACCTCCCCGGACGAGACTCTGCCCTTCGGCATAGCCACGTCTGGGTTCCTGTCTGTCCGAAGGCAGAGAGTTCGACAAAAGCTAAGAGCTGAGTAAGAGATCCCAACTAGTCGGTACTTATTTGCCCCCACACAATAAATGATGTGGCACAAGGCCGAGTTTAATGTGGGGCAATCCAAGGCCGTAGTCTAGAAATTCCCTCTAACCCCGCATGAACGGGTTCGGGTCTGTTCATCCCCACGGACTAGAATCTGCACCTCTGCATAGCCTCGTCCGGGTTCCTCTCTGCCCGAAGGCAGAGACATCGACAAGAGCAAAGATCTGAATAACAGATCCCAGCAAGTCTCTGTAGTCCGTTGACCTACAGATACTGATATGTAATTACTACCTATAGAGTAGTCGCTCATGGGGGTGGCAGGTTATTCCATTACATCAAGAACAAATTAAGATAATCCATGAAAATGAAGCGCAGAAAGATTATCTTAATTGAGAAAATATTTGAGTGAAAAAGAAGCCACATATTTAGACGGACTGTTGTGTTGTTTATTACATTTAAGAAACGTCTGAGTGTTAACTAATAGAGTAATATGGAATGGTTATACTTGTCTGTCAATCTACTAGAAATAGAAACATCAAACCACACCGAGAAGCTGTCGGAAATCTAGTAGCCCACGTTTTTGAAAATCCGAACGCCCAAACTCAACATATTAGTAAGATAAAAATAAATATCTGTTGAATAATCCATTTCTATTTACAAATATATATTCATGTATTGCAAAAAGTTAATATGTATTAAACATAGTCTTTGAGATGAAATATTTGGGTAGTTGGTATACCGCAATGGTTGTACTTTCGAAAAGACTTAAATAGTTTGTTCAGAGATAAAAGCTATGATTGAGAAAATGCATTTATCGTTAGCGAAGGTTCACGGACCCTCTTTGTTGTTATCGTAGTTGTTGTTATTAAATATTATTGGTTAGAAGTGGTTGACTGTGAAAAACCATGCTGGTGTTTTAGCTGATTCGTTTCAAGTGTAGGAATGAATAGGCTATTTAGCCACGACACTGTGACAGTCGCATTTCACATGTGTTTAAATGGGTTGAAAACAGCCGTATATCTTAAAAACTCGAAATCTGTGGGATATTATATGTTATTTTTTCCCGGAACTAGGTACGAGAAAAATAGGGCTTTTAGATTTTTCTGATTGGTCAAATATTTTATGACTGATGTTAATTTCTAACCAGTAGACACATTGTTTTAAACGGCGTGTGTAGGATAGTGGAATCTTGTGAGTATTGTTTGCAATATTGTTTGTTATTGTGTAGAAAATAAATCCTGGGCTTTTTTATATATGTATGCAGGTATGTAATTTGTTTTGGAAAATCATATCAATTACCACATAATAAAGAAAGTTTTTTTTAGAACCATGATCGCCTACATGCGTAAAGAACGCAGTAGTTACAGCAGAAATACAACGGTAATATTTGACTATACTAGATATTATTTTTTTATTTACATTCCATTTCATTTTGCGTTGTTATTTATATTGTTTATTGCATTCTTTCTTTTTATCTGCCATGTCCTTTCAGCACGTGGGCGATCATGGCTCTACACCTCTCTCTATCTCTTGCAGCTCTCAGCACGTTCCTTTCCTCTGCTACCTCCTCCAGACCACGTTCTGTCATCCACTTGCTTAAGCCCTCTAGGTATGTCATGCGTTGTTTTTCCTTATTTCTCTTTCCCTCTATTCGACCTGCGTGTATCAGATTCTCTAGGCTCTGCTTCCTCACTGTGTCCCAGAAACTTCAGTTGCCTCTTGCTGATGTTAACTATAAGCCTCCTTCTTGTTTGTAACCTCACAAATATCTCATCGTTGCTCACAAACTCTGTCCATGATATCCTTAATATCCTTCTGTAGATCCACATCCCTGTCGTCTCGAGTCTGTTCTTCATCTTTGAGGAGACCGTCCAACACTCGCTGCCGTAACGAAGGACAGATGTCACGTAACAGTTCAGTATTCTTTTCTTTTTTACCAAAGATATCCTATTGTCTCCCAGTACTCTGATCAACTTTTGGAATATGTCCTTGGCCATCCCTATATGTCTACAGATCTCAGTGCCGCACTTACCGTCCTCTATGAAGACGCTTCGCAGGGATTTAAGCTTCCGCGTCTACTTGATTCTAGTGTTCTCGACCTTCAGATTGCATTTCGGGCTCATCGTCTTAGTAACGACCATGCACTCCGTTTTCTTGTAGTTTATGCTTAGTCCCTTCTTCTCACTCTTCGTCGCTACCTTCTGTAGGAGATTTTTTAATTTCACTTCCGTGTCTGCTATCAGTACTGTATCATCTGCTAATGTTATGTTGTTAAAATTGTGACCGCCATTGCTTAATCCCGATAGGTTTTCCAATAATCTTGGAATTGCCTCGCCTGTATAGGTTGACCAGGTCGGGTGAGAAGACGCATCCTTGCCCTACACCGATTTCTATTTTTGTATATTCTCTGAACCCGTTATTACTACAATTAAAAATTGTGATTTTCTCGTATCGGAAGTACTATTTTTTCCCGGGAATACAGATAATACGATTCTAATAACATGACAATTTTTATTTAGTAATTTTAACCCGTGGAAACTTCACGCATTTCCTATTTTAAATAGCCGATAAATCCTAATTCTCCATTTAAAGATTGAATGAGCTCATACCCAGATCTACGACAATAAAATGTCTGGGGAAATTCCCGTATCGTATTAGTCTATTTTTGAGCTCAATGACGTTAATATATTATTGAAATAATATTAAAAAATACGAATGCTAATCATTGTTTGAAGAAGTAAGGATGTACAAAAGAAAATATTGTAAATTGTCAACGTTATCCATTTCACTGAACTGGACATCAAATATATCTATATTGTTTTCTTTCTTTACTTTTCTGAGTGAAATCAAGTAGCATTTTTTATATGCTTTTCGTCTTCTCATGCGATCAAAACGGATTAGTCCATTAATTATGAGGTATTAGCAGAAGACTTTAAACACATCTATCTTTCTTTGCTTCTATGTTTTCCCCTGAAACCAAGTAGCGTTTATGATATATTTTTCTTTCTATGTGATCAAAACAGAATAGTCTATTATTTATTAGATATTGGAAGGGCGTGCGAACTAATGAAGGCCGAGACAAGCAAAATTATTATATGATGTTGGCTCTTTAATGAAGCAGTTTTCCCGAACATCATAATCTACCATGAGCGGAATTCCCTACATTAATTTTCCTCAAATGCATTGTACCTCATAACCTAAACTTGAGCCAGCCTCGTAGTTTGTATCGGTATGTATTTGGAAATGATTTTAGAAAATGAAAATTCTGTTTAATTTTCAAAGGAATGAATACGAATATTGATTTTCACGTAAGGATGAACCCATAAGATGTTATTTAGACAACACTATTTTTCCACACGTATTTGTCATTCTGTTTAATTAAATTGGAATTAGTATTATTGTGTTTTCCATCATGTTTTGATCCGATAACATTATTTGATAAACTTTACCATTCCATTGATAATGATAATCTCTTTTTATATTAATTATTCCAAGCTAAGTTGGCTATTCATTGTTTCTTTTATTTGTTTCGCCTGATGACATTTTTCTGGTCTTCTTTTTTTTTCTTTTGATTCCTTTGTCTACTGTGATATAAAAAGCACAGTTTTCGTAAAGTGTATTCATAGGATTAAACGAACGTCCGGTATCGTTTACAAATACTCTATTACTTTAGATAAAACTCCTAATTGAATAATATATACAGAGTACACATAAGCGACGGTTATATAATGGCGTAACATACTTGAAGTGATACTCAAACCAACAGTATAACACGCTTTTGTTTTTAGTCTAAAGCTAATATTTTTAATGAGATATTTAAATGATTTATTTCAATTTTATAATTAAATTTTTTTCGTATAATTAACGCTGAGTTTTGAGCCATAAATTTCACAAACGTCCTTGATTGAAGCCAGGCATTACATCGTGAAAATATTCAATAAGATACTTTTGAAACAAGATCATTTGAAGGAAATAAAATTAATAAAGATATTCTAATTTTAGCAATATACTCCAAAAGAAATGTCTAAAATAGTTACACTATAAATTATATACGAGGATTGGTTAAGTGATGTCCTTACCCACTTTCACTGATCAAGTGAGGTCATTTTATAATATCTTTTCTCAACTACTATCATAGCTCAAGTGACGTCTTTATTTAACATCACTGGTTAATTCAGATCCTTACTTAATATGATTTGTTAAGTGAGATATCTATTGTCAATGATAACGTGTGGTTTATTATTACTATCATTAATCAAGGGCTCCACGTCTACTATTATTGGTCAAGTAGGTTCATTTCATTATATCATTGATATGTGAACCTCTTGTCTACTAGCATAGATCAATTGAGATCATTGGTCATGTATGTTACTTAAGAGCTATCGTTGCTTTAGTGATTTCACTTGTTTGAAAGCGTGTTATAATTCTTACAGACTTTACAAAATAACGCTAACTTTAATATGTTCGTTTCTTGAATATTTGTGCCGTTATCAGAGCGAGGATTCGTGTCTCGTCTTTAATCCATTATTGTTAATATTGCTTCTTTTCGGTAAGCTTCCCTTTTCTGCATTTTCATCTGTGCAATGTTTGTGCAACTGTTCGTTATATCAACTCTCCTTTTGGTAAATATAGTTATATCGATTTTTACTGGTACATGTGAACTTGCCTGAGTATAGCTTTTTACCAAATTGCCGTTCGGCAAATATCAATGCTTTGTATTTGCTCTCTGTTTGAAAGCGACCATTTTTCTTTATCCTCCAGCAGTTGGATAATGTTGCGATTTTTTTGTTTTTGTTTGCCTAATTTTGTAAGTATGATTTTGAGTTATGCTACTTATCAAACTGACATTCTGAAAATCCAATTTTACTATTGTTCTTGCATGTAATATCGATTTTGTGGATTCGGGCATTTTTTTCTTTACATTAATATATATAAAATATTTTTTGTTGTTTCTCTTTTTTCTGTTCCATTTCTATTTCGAATCTCTTCAATTTACATATACTGACGAATTAAAAAAAACAGTGAAAGAAGCAACACAATAGTACGTAAATATATTTTCAACTGAAATGTTAATGAGGGTCATTTCAACACATATATCATACATTATCATTAATAATGTGGATACAACAATCTTCATACCAAAGTGTTTAGTTCATTGGATTATGACGATTCCGGCAATGTTATAGAGGTCTCTATATATATATTATCAATAATACAAATTATATCACAAATGTATTGGTACATCCCAGAAATGTCTTGATGAACACTGTCTGGCAGCTGATCTAACTCAATGAGGAATGTCTGAACTGCGTTATTCAATAGGCTCAAAAATACAGGAATAATATTCAACACTACGGGCAGACTCTAAATCTGCACTAACCCTGATGAATTGTTATATCAACAATAGATTGCTTGTTCCGAAGGCCTACTGGCTCGAAAGCTCACTCTCAACCTCAAATGAAACGTGTATATTCGTACCATCACAAAAGATGATTGAATTATGACTAGTTCGTTGTATTTCTTCAGAATGTACAGCTGTTGCCATACACTATCTTTATAAGACCGAAAATGGCGCATTGTCGCTGTATATATCGGCAGGTGACACCCAAGTTTTACTGTCCAGTCCAGTTTTTACTGTTCAAAACTATGTGTGATGAATAATTATCCATCATACAACACTCAACCAATAGAAGAAAAGTTTCTAGACTTTCAATGGTCTAGCGTTATTACTTTAGCCGATGTTCAGACGAGATGCTTCCTTTACTTCCACTAGTTCAGACAATCAAATCTAGGACCAGCCATGACATTTTCACAGTAGCAACTCATCCCCATCCTCTTAGTGTTTCTTTGATTAGGATAAGTTCCGAACAGACAGCTTTTCCACAGAACTGTTAAAATGTGGACAGACTTCTTAGAGGATGCTTTTCTGACAACTACAATCTTCATCTCTTTTGGTTCTGAACCAACGATTATTTACCCTACAGGTCTTCATTATGTTTATTTTTTATTCACCCTTCCATCTCCCATACAATATTCTGGCTCGATAACCATCTATTTATAGTGGCTATTGGTCTTGTATTGGGTAAAGAAACAGTAAAAAGTACATGATTGGTTTCTCTTCCATTTTTCATAATTAGTGATAATATTCTTAATTTCAGCAGATTCATTTTTCAGATTGACGTAAACAGCGGCGCACAAGTCGACCTGGCGTACAAGTCGACCTCGAAATTTTTAACACAATTCACTGCGTTAGGTCGACCTCCTAACTCACGATACGTTAAGAAAGACCAAAAAATTAGGTCTATCGGTAAATGAAGCTAGGCTACAGCATAAGATAAACTGTACCAATCTGCATAAGGTTACACTACCTACCTGTAAATTAAACACTAATCGTTATCTATTTCTAAATGCGATATATATTAAACAACCTACAACACACGCGAGAAGGTACCGTATATTGTTTCATTTTAACTTAGCAACAATTTACACTTATTGTAAAAGTGATATACACAATATCGTTAATAAAATACTGAATTTGTGTAGTTGATTTCTTATATTAATTGGTGTGCTAATATAACGAATATGTTCATCAAATGCAAGTTTTAATGCGATATATTAGTGGCAGACTTCTGGAAGTGGTGTACAGTAATAGTTTCAATGTTTCCCACTTCTTTATAACTCGGCGGTAAACGATTGCAATTTATAACAGCCACATATGCCGACTCCTAGTTTTTGAAATATTCTTCGGCTCTACCGGAATGCCGCAATTTACAGTAATATATTCAGATTAATTGGATCATAGTCATAGTTTCTTTATTAGCTGACCGTCATATTAGATTTTGAGACTAACGGATACTTACAACTTCTAAGTTTTCCGTGCGTCGTGTTCTCTCAAGACATGGATAGCCATGATTTTCCACAAGTTTTTATTATTTGTTTTCCGTAGTAAGCTTTGTCTTCTGGTAGACCTCTAAGATCTTGTTCTACAAAGCATTTACACAAGATCATAAGGTGGAGCATTTGCTGCTTTTTCTGTCCCTCTTGACTTCAATATACACTGAAGACTTCAAATTGTCCCAGCTCCATTTTGTGCAAATCGTACTTCTAAATTCTAAATGTAAATGACATGTATGCTTTGTTTTGTGCCCTTTTGCTTAAAACCTCGTCGTTCCTGAAATTTTCAGTCCATGGTATCCCAGAAATTCCGACCGGGCTTAAGGTAAGTAATTTGTTCTCTGGGCAGTGCTTTGTGACCCTCGCTATTGTATCAACATTTACTGTTTTATACATGCAAATTAAATAAGTTCAATGAAATATTAAAAAGGGAAACGTTTTGCGGAATTTGATGTCATTCTGGGCTCTTTTTTCTTTCCATATCCATGATTTTTTTGGCTCATGCTAAAACACTATAGAAATAAATAATATTTTATGTCAATAATGTTGAATGTCTTAAAATAGTTTAACTTTATAACAAAACAAATGTCAAAATGATATTTAAAAATGGTCAAGAATCATTATTGATTTATTTAATATGGAATGGTCTATTATGAAAATTCTCATAATTTTATTTAGAGTCATTGTATTTATATTCAATTATTCTAGTTAAAATGTTCACATATATTGCAGACGATCCATTATTGTACATAATAAATTTGTATTTTATCTGAATACTATCATATAAAAATTGAGATGTAGTAAAGTGTAGTGTGGTTATCATAGATATTGTGTGGGGTCACGAGATCCTTGCACAAGCTCTGAACACCGCACAATTCTGTAGAACCTCATTTTCGTTGTCTTAAGATTATTCTTCCTCTGCGAGTACACTGACCGCCATAGAGAAGGACTGATATTACATAACAGTATAATACGCGTTTCTTTAATGCTTAGGAATGTTTTACTTTTTCTTAATAGTTTGATTATATTTTGGAAGCCATGTTTCGCTATTTCAATATGCCTTCAAATTAGAGTATCACATTTTCTGTCCTCTGTTAACATACTAACTAAATATTTACCACTCTATACGCAATTGATTTTGTTGTTTCCCGTGCACCTTCTGCATCTTGGTCTTGTTCCTTTTTCCTGAAATGAATGCTTTCTGTCTATCTCCAATTGATGTTTAATTGATCGTGGAGCTCCTGCAGTTTCCATTGTGCCTCTGCTATAAATAATATGTCAATGAAATAAAAGTGTAATTTTGAAATGTTTTGAACACGACTATTTTAATTTCGGACTGAATTAGATGCGCGTTTCTCACAAATCTGCTCATCACCGTTTGTCCAATGTAAATGAAAAGAAAGCTCCATTTCAATGAAATTTCCACTAATGTTAGACGTTTCTTTAGAATTAAATATTCGGTAAACATTGACAAAGCAACCAGGTCTACAGTAGGTTTTATCTATAAATCTTCTATTTAAACAATTCCTCAGGAAAATAGGTTCCTCGATTCCAGTAGGTCTTATCGCTCTTTCTGGCATTGTTCAGGCTGGAGATGGGGTTCTTCTAACCTTTTATAAGTAGTATTGAATGTGAACATCTTTATTACGTCATTATTATGATTATACCACTTCGAGTAAGATGTGATATTCATTTCAGTTGTTGCTGTTGCTGAAATTCTTCATCTGATCTTATTTCTGTTATTCGGTACATATTTCGGTTTGTAATTACGAAGTACCAGTTCAAAAGGTCCGAAGAAGGATTATATTTCTATACAGCTGTCAGTTTAGATGTTTCTGTCCATGTTTGGCACAATGCATAACATTTCATTTATAATCTGCACCTGACTAGATTATTTACTAACATGAGTTGGGTTTTCAGGTTAATTATTTGTTCTTGAAAGAATTAGCCGTGGTGGGCATGCCAACTTATATATTTCTTTCTTTTTGGAATATTATATTTCCCGTCCTGGTTGTGACAATAAATTACACCGCACCCTGAGTAAAACGATAAACTACACTCGACAGTAAGGCCTCTGATCTGGAGGTTTTGAGGAGCGTGGAACCACCTCTTAAGTGCTGGTTTTCCATGGTAAACCATGACCCGGTGTGGTAGCAACTGTTAGGATCCCAGCTCTGGGCATACTTTAAAAGTTAACCACCAAAACTGGGGTGAAAACTTGCACAAATAGGGTTTAATAACAGCAATACATTTTTGTAAAAAATTATTACCAGTAAAAAAATATTTCATGAAAATATTACCACCGAGACATTTTTGGAAAGAAATTACCAGAAATACTTTTTGATATAAACATATTACCAGCAATAAAAATCTTGTCGCATTAAATAACCCATTGAGGTTTATATGCTGTAAAACAAACCAAACCAAACCAAACATATTCTATTTCGAAAATGAAATGCCTGAACTTTTATAATTTCATTATGCGATAAAATAATCTGATTTTAATTTGTATTAAGTTTTACTGTTTACGATACTGTATTCATAAGTTAAAGAGCCACTGGAATATAGCAAGTCACGAAAATGGAATATCAGCATATAATGCAGTGTGAAAACTATATAACTGTGTGTACGTTGACTGCATGCATATATATTGTCTGTGTGACATTGTCACTATAAATATTATATTTAGTCGGTATATGTGTTTCAGTAGACAGCAATTTCTTAACAATAAAATAATTATCTAACTACCTAGAACTCAAATGGCTTTGTAAAGAAAATGTGCCACCCGACGAGAATTCAAACATTGTCGCGCCACGATTATTGTAGCGAACCACCATTATTTCTTATTTTCAAACTCAAAAACACAACGCACATGCGCGAAAAGAATATAATATGTCGAAATTTTAACCATCGCACAATATATATATATATATATATATATATATATATATATATATATATATATATAGGGTAGAGAGAGGGATAGAGAGAGATTGAAACAGACACACAGACGGACAGCGACAGAAAAGATAGTGACAGTGGCCGTATAACAACTGTCAATTCTATGGCTTTATTTGATTTTACTACTAGATTAAAAGGCTATATATAGGTCACTGGGACATTAGTTGAGGTGGTGAAGGTAGGAATTGGCGATTCCATCTTCCTTTCATTCGGGTTAATGCATTAATTTATTTATATACTCAAACTGCCTTGACAGATCGACATTTATATGGATGCCATGTATAGTGCCAAACCCCATTTAAAAATTATTAATCTATCATCTGCATGCAACTACTTTCTAATATCAATATTCAAAGAGACAACGTGTGAAGCCTGAGCCTTTCAGGCAAATATCACAATTCTTTGAACAATGTAGACTGGCGATACAGAATCAAAATCAAAGAATTGTACCAAATAACAGAAATCTTTTGACGAGTACAAATAGCAGCAACAACTAAAATAGGTATGACCTCTAATTCGAAGATACATACTGATATGATTTCTCTTTTGTTGTGCCACGCTAATTGAAAAAGTTTAGGAAGCAAGCCCTATGAATAAAGAAGAGAGTGTTGAAAGCTGCTAGACCACAAAAAATATTTTCCTGAAAATTTGAACCAAGACAAAGATTATATAAGCTTCAACCGTAAGATTTTTTGCCTTCTTAGTCAATGCATACCAAATATTTACATGTAGGGGAACGGGTATTACTGCCATACACATATGACTTTCATTAAACCTTACTCTTATTTTGATAATGTGATTATCATATTGATCTTATTCAGTCGAGTCATGATGATTTGTAACAGAATAATAACTTAAAATTTTGTCCACTCAATTAGCTAATTATATTTTGATGGCAGTGGAGAAATCTTGCTTAAGATGCCCAGATATCTGAAACAATGGTGGTGGAAATGTATTTATGTCTTTCCCAAAAGCTTTAGCGCCTGATATGAGAAGAATGTTTTAAAAAAAGTCGTATATGTTGACATTAAGATACATATGTTTTCATATATTTCTATTATTTTTAATATGCATTCGTTTTTTTGTTAGATACATGTTATCATGGTCTTCGGCTGCAGAATATCATACTAAATACCTCAACATTGTCAAAAAATAATGGATAAAATCTTAACTATTTGTTAAAAAAAATTACATTTTATGGCATCATAATCGGCAAAAAAAACATATATATATATATATATATATATATATATATACAAGTTTAGGATTGGTATATACGGAATGAAATCCAATAACCAACAATCAATATTCTTTAAAGAGTGCTCAATACAGAGTAGAGCAGATATAATTATTTATTTGAATATTACAACATAAATATGTTATAAAATCACGACAAAAGTAGCCATTTTGTTTCAACACTTCTTGTGTCTTGTCAAGTGATGATATAGAATATAGAATAAATGGTTTTAAAAGTTTCAAATTAATCAACGATCCTTAGCTAAGAGTAAACGCTGTTACGTAAGCCAGAGTGGCCAATCAAAAAGCAAGTATAGGATGATTCGAAAAATTTGACAACTAAGCAAGGCTATCTAGATATTAAAAGATTTATAAAATTTGAAATTAAAATTAAAAATAAAATTAAAATTACCTATTAAGAAATCTAAATCAGATCTCTATTAAGTTTTAAATTGTAAAATTACTAAGGAGAAAAAAAAAAAAAAAAAAAAAAAAAAAAAAAAATAAATAAATAAATCTAAAAATAAAAATAAAAGATATATATGCTATTTAATTTATATTTTCATTGAAATTAAGTTGAAAGTTGTATTTAGAGTCCCAGACATAGATGTATACATTTTTCGTTACATTTCAGCATGTTAGTCGCCTCTCACGTGAAATCACTCGAACAACGGCATGCCATACGCTCGGACGCATCTAGATATATACACACACATACAAAAAAGCAAACCACACATAGGCAAATGCACTACACCTACACATACACATCGATACACACAGGCACACACATCTACATTCAATATGATCCAGACGGTCAAATGTCGAAGCTATTCGTGGCTTAATATGTTATTAAACGAATTTAAACTTGAAAAATTTAAACAAATAACCATATATAAATATATATATATACATATATATATATATATACACATATATATATATATATACATATATATATATACATACACACACATACACACACATACACATATATATACATATATACATTTTTGAAAACATATAGTTTTCGACACATTTACAGACAAAAGTAAATAACCACCTCCACATATAATTGAACACTCGCACATCCGCATATAAATTAATACATGCACCCGCATAGACACATATAAGGATAATAGGTACGCATACACAGACCTACATACATAAACATACACATAGATAAGCACATATAAATATATTGACCCATACGTCGACGCAGAAAAGTAAATAAGGCAAGTGAAGAAATACATATAAAGATGCAACCATATACAAGCACACACATACATACATACACATCTAGATGTACATACATAAGCACGCATGCATATATGTATATACACTAAATATATATATAGACATTTACAAATACAAGTGTATACATGAAAAATTAAACAAACGTAAATTAAAACGACATGAGTATAAAAATGCATATACACATCCGCTAGTACATATATATACACACATACATACGCAACTACACATAGATATATACACATATATATCTACAGACAAACATATACATACATACATACATATTCACAAATATACATACGCATATATACACATATACATATATATATATATATATATATATATATATATACATACACACATAAACACACATACACATATACATACACACACATATACGCACACACACATATACATATACAAACACATATACATATATACATAAACATATAGACACATGCATAAAAAAGAAAAAGAAATAAGCATACATAGACCAACTTATATTCTAATAATATTCCAACAACATTATGATAAAATATATTAAAAGTTAATCATAATTTAAGAAAAGAACAAAGGTCTGTAAGCAATTAAAGGTACTTTATCAACAAAAGTAGATTTTAGTTTGTATCTATGATACATTCCAAGACACTAAAGCCTACATACAAATACACATACAATGACACACCAACATATATATATAAATATCTAATCCTATATAAATGCCCATATCGACACATCCAGATAAACAATACAGAGACAGTCGAGCTCAACCATATAATCACCCACACATACATATAAATATACACCCATATACAAACACATATACATAAACATATACATATTTAAACATACATATATATACATATATATGCATATATAAACCTATACATACACATAGAAACATACATACTACATATACATACATATATGCACACTCACACATACATATACATACATATGCAATAGGCATACATATATCTACACTCACACAAGTACACATAAATATCCCCATATACCCATACATATACTCACACATTTAGTGGTAGATACTTACCAGAATTTACTCCCTTACTCATACACATAAACAGGTTAACCCATGATAGAAGCCAATATACGCAACGATATACCTTCATAAAAAAAAAAAAAAAAAAAAAAAAAAAAAAAATCATATATATATCCCTATATACACATATACATATCCTACAGTAGAAATAACTCTACATAACATACACATATATCCATCTAAATACCGACACGTATGATACTTTGTAAGTACCCAGTACACATTCATATCGATAAGGCGACTATCATGCTAAAAAGGTAATAGTCTATTAAGTTTCATTTATCATTATCATAGAAAGTATATGATTTCTATACTAAGTTAAATTTAAGACGATGCTTACAGTTAACTGTTAGTTCATATCTTTGATTTAAAAGATCAGTCTTATTTTTAAATCTAATTATTTCAAGTTTCTCGTTAAGGCATAAGTAACACGGGGCATATAGTGAGTTACATGTCCGGGCCTTTCTAATTAATTTCCATTTAACCTTAGGTGTTTTATTTTTCTCTTTTAGACTCCAAAAGTATTTGGATAATGAAGTCATATATTTATAGTTACTATTATTAAAAGATTGCAGGTGACCCCGCCAGCGTTCCTTGAATGGTCTCATGGTGCAACCTATGTAGAATTTCTTTATATTTGGATTTTCTAGTGTTGATATAGTACTGAGATAAACTACAGAGCTAGTTAAACAGTTATTATTTAGTGGACAATTATTGGGATTCCTGCAGTTACATGATTTATTATTTGTGTCATTTTGCTTAATGTTGCTATGTGCAACCTTGTGGGTTGTCAGGCTCTCCGAATTTATATACTTGCTGAATATACTATTGTTATGTTTTTTAATTATTTTTTCTAGGTTATCAGCACAACTATAGCTTAACTTAAGAGTATTAGAGTTAAATATTTTACTGAGTGAGTTGGTTCCAGATTTGGGGAAATGTTTTTTAATGAGGTTTAGAAACAGGTGCCCCAATTTGGTTTTAACCATAATGTTAAAAGGGGGAGTATACCATATGATTTTTCTAGATCTCTTTCTACCATTATTGTTGCTATTTATAGGGCTTTTATATTTAATATTAATATTTTTATATCCACTATGTTTAAGTGCGGAATTGTAAAGGTCACTATGCTTATTAAAAATATCACTGTTTGAAGAGTTGTTACTGATCCTACATTCAATAGAATAGGGTATGTGTTTGATGATTGCAGGGGGGTGGTTAGAATTTGGATGAACGTATATTTGATTGGAATTAACTATTACATATGGTTGGTATGTGTTGCTAGTGAGGTCTAGGGTGACGTCTAGGAAGTCTACTCGTTTAACATTAGTGGAAACTATTACTCTGAGACCTAGATCCTTAAATACCTTATGTATCATTTTTCTAATACGATCTACTTTAATTTTAGTGGAATTCCTAACTACTAATAACCAGTCGTCCCTATATAATCCTACACTATCAGAATCTAGGCAATCAAATGCACTTAAATTATACAAAAGAAATAATCCAACAAGATCAGAAGCTTCAGCAGAATCCAGAGAACCCATTGAAATGTCAAATTTTTCGTTACAGGACTTTTTGGTCCACTGTTCATCTTTGTAGATTAGAACCGAATTTCGGCACTCCATGATGGTATTCACTTCTCTTTCAGAAATGTTGGAGTATTCCCGAGCGAAATCCAGGGCACAAGTGAACAGATTTTTGGATATAGATGGATAATAGTCTGTAATGTCAAACTGTATGAAGGTACATTTATCCTTAAATCCGATGTTAGTAAACCAGTTGATGACATCCGCAGTGTTAATCCATTGTAATAGTCCGAGGGTTTTCTTTATGGAGTTGTTGGTTCTTTCTAAGATGTTCTTACTAATCCTGCCGATTTCCGGTCTAGTTGGGTTTATAATCCTAGTTGATGGCTTAGATCTGAAATCGGGTTTGTGATCTTTTAATAAAATATAGGCTTCTTTAGGTTGTAATTTACTAACTCGATCACTTATCTTTAGTTTATCAGTAATTGATTTGCTGATAGAGTTAATTTTATCAATTTGGTTAAAATTGTCCGTATTAATTTTTTTGTCAAGACACAAGAAGTGTTGAAACAAAATGGCTACTTTTGTCGTGATTTTATAACATATTTATGTTGTAATATTCAAATAAATAATTATATATATATATATATATATATATATATATATATGAAGAAATATAGTCTTAAAGTGTGCTATATTTATGGAATAAAGTGATCAATATCAGAGATAGATCGTGTGTAAATATAAAAGTGAACATAGAAGTCAAAACTTAGAGGCGACAGTCTGTTTCATGCTAGATGCAATCATCGGGCCCGATGTTCAATTTTATATATATATATATATATATATATATATATATATATATATATATATAATCTTCACATCTTAATTTATTAATTTACAAAATACTTTCATTGATAACAAAACTCGTAGTGATAACTCCCACCTAAATATATGCAATTCAGCTCTGGCTTAGTTTTTTTTTTGTTGTTGTTGTAAATAACCTCCCAAAATACATTCCCAATTACTACAATAACTATCGATTGAATTTTTCCCTCCTTCATCATTCATCATATTAATATCTCCTATTCTCACATCTCTTCATCCACTACTCACTCTTAGAAGGCTTAGAAATTATGTGCCTAAACACTTGGCCGTAGTAGTCAATTTATTTCAGATCTAGCCATTATTTTAACACCTCAATCACACTTCACCAAACTGCTATCAACAACTAGTATTGGTTCACTCCGTCACCTTTTTGCCTTCATGTATTTTTTCCATTTTTTTCTCAAATAAATGGAAAAAGGAAGGGACATTTCACATGCGGCTTGCTTACAAACAGAATTGTTCATAACCATTTTGGTTCTCACCAGTCGAAGTGCCATTTTAAATGCACTGAAACTAAGTTGCATTTTTGTAGTGAGTAAATTGTTTTTGTATGAAAAAATTATAATAAATAATTATTGCTCTACTATCGTTATTGATCCCTCTTTTGAATTAATGCTGTGAACGTTAGAAATTTTTTCGTTCTCATTACATTCGGAAATATATATATATACATATATATATATATATATATATTTATTTATTTATTAATATATATATATATCTGTGTGTGAGTGTCTGCGCGCTAGTGTGTGTGTATTGTCGTTATTAATAATAATAATAATAATAATAATAATAATAATAATAATAATAATAATGCTTAGTCTACCTATACAAGGTAAAAAAGATCGATAACGTTAATCCCTGTGACAAAATGTACCTAGTCGCAACTGGAATCGTAAAATCATATATATTAGAAAATAATATAAGACTGTATATATATATATATATATATATATATATATATATATATATATATATATATATATATATACATATATGTATGGACTTCTCCAAATAATAGTCTCTAATATATATATATATATATATATATATATATATATATATATATATATATATATATATATATATATACAGAAATATAGTCTTAAAGTGTGCTATATTTATGGGGTAAAGTGCTCAATATCAGAGATAGAGCGTGTGTAAATATAAAAGTGGACATAGAAGTCAGCACTTAGAGGCGACAGTCTGTTTCATGCTAGTGCAATCGTCAGGCGATTGCACTAGCATGAAACAGACTGTCGCCTCTAAGTGCTCACTTCCATGTCCACTTTTATATATATATATATATATATATATATATATATATATATATATATATATATATATATATATATATATATAATTTCACAGCCAACAAGGCAACTGTGTCACTAATATCTAAGGCGTTACTAATCATTAGACAATATAAGAATAATACTATTAAGGAGAGAGAACAAGAATGAACTAGACATAGGTTATAACTGACATACCATTTAAATTATTGAATATCAAATTTGAAAGTGAACCACGAAACCGGAATGACTGTTGCACCAGAGAGAACTCCACTAGAAGTAACTCTTAACATAGAATCTGCGGTTACATCTAGCCAATTCTTCTGTGAAATCATGAGGCATTGCCATCAATTTAATGCTGGGCTTAAGTTCATTAATCCTAGTTATCATTGAGGAATGTTCGTCTGAACAATTACCATAGAAGGATTTATAGAAACGTCACAAGGAAGCTACGTTATGGCGGTGGGAAAGGGGCCGAAACCGAGATGCCCCATCAGGATCAGTCATATTTGAGATTCTTCTTTGGAGATTATCAAAAATCTGTAGTTATATAACAGCATCCCCAGAACAGATGTGGCAGGCGTATTTAAATGAAGGACAAATCGTAGATAGATTCTGGAGAAAAAAGTTTTTTCTAACAGAACACTGTGAAACAAGTTTCCTAGCAGAAGGCTTAGCAATTGATTGAATATAATCCTTCCACTTCATACCAACTGCAAATGTTAGCCCGAGAAGGCGCAATGAATCACTCAAATGGAGGTTAGCATCAGCCATGCTGATTGAAAAAAAGAAGAAAATACTTTTATCATCACTATCGATATTGAATTGAAAACTGCTGCTAAGTATAGAGCCCTGGGAGATATATGTATTGATGTAGACGTGCAAATGTGTAAACATTCAGGACAAATTTTCTTTCACTATTTTATAAGAAAAACAGAAACCGTTCAAAAATTCGTCCATAAATACCACAACCTTTCAAAGTAAGCCTAACTGTCAAATGTCTTCCAGATCTTCAAAGCAATCGCCCAAGCTTCGCCATTCTTATATAAAGCTTGATAAACTCTTTTGGAAATAATCGCTAATATATCAGCAGTTAATTTAGAGAAGCGAAACCATATTGCTTATCGGAACGAAGACCCCACGAAGTGTGACTTTTGATGAATTCAGAGTTGTTTACTGCATCTAGGATTTTGCCAAAAAGTGGTAGAATGCTAATATCTCAGAATGCGATAGGTAGAATGATCAGACAGTTTAATTAATTTATTAAAGACAGGAACAACAAAAGAGAAGTTCCGAAAAACAGGACAGAAAGAACCACTAGGATTTTATTGTAACGTTCAGAGAACAATATCCCGTTAAAGACCACATTTCTTAAGGATTATTGCAGAAATACGTTGAGGTCTACGGGCTTTAAAGTGATTTAGTGGAGAAATTATAGCCGAAAATTCGATGGGATTTATATGCATATCTACAACATTGTAGATTCTTTTTTGGTGATTATTAAGTATATGCAATTGTATATCAGGAGGACCAGACCAGATCTGACAGGCTTATTCAAATCAAGGAAAAATCATACAGTTATGTAAAATAGATGCTGGAGAGAAAATGTCTAGCTTCACGCTGTGAAACTTTCTTCCTATCAGGAATCTTAGCAGTTGATTCAACATAACCTTTCCACTTCATAACAGCGGGATATATATTAATAGATCATGCTGATTGAAGAAATAATGAATGGGGAACAGTCTTATGTAATACACTATTTCAGACCTGACAGCAATTAAAAGACGCTTATGGTGCCTCCTTCTATCAGCAAGGAAAACCTAGCCCCTTCAAGGACATGTTTACAATTATTTCGCACGGATGCAAATAAGTCTCTGTTTTCATCGTAATTGTCACGATCGTATAGTCAAAAAAGTTATTCATTTTTTCTGCAACAGCTGAACAGACTGCTGTGAATAATGGAGAAGATTGTGGTTTCACTTGGCATATTCGAGAAGGTACAAAAGCGTTGAGGCTTGATTTAACCCATGAACAAACACTGTTTCATGTCTCTCAATAAGGCGGTTGCAAAATATCAATCCAAGGGACATCACGAAATAAGTCGCGAAACCTATCTCAATCAGTAATTTTGTTTCTTGAACAGGAGTTTCTTGTCTACCAGACAACTGAAACAATATCGATAAATATTCTATCTTGTCCGAATTTCGACGAAGATAGATCTTGTATGGGCGCATGCTAATCAGATCTACTCGGGATACGAGTACGGAAATTCACTTTTTGCAGAGTCTTTGAAACAGAAAAGCTGATCGGTTAAATTCTGCAAATTTAGTAATATTAGCATGCTTAAGACAATTATCATGATGTGCATTAAATTGATCAAACACAAAAAATGTTTCCACGTGCAAATCTTATATTGTCAGAAATTTAGTCTAATATATTGCATTCCTGAGAAAATGGACAGCGGTAAAGAAAAAAATGTATAGCTAAGTGAGTGCAATAAAGAAAGTCGAAATCACATGAAAGTATAATCTCGTGACTTGAGAGACAATGCCTTTGCCATTGGTAGATTTTCCCGTACCATAGCCATGAGTATGTATCTTAGAAATTTTCGGTAAAGGGGAAGGTAGAGTGGAATAGATAATTAAATATTTATAGTTCGTGTTCTATATATAATTTGTTCTCTCTCCTGAATAATGTTTTTTCATATTCTCTTACACTCAGTAACTCGTCTTGCATCTTAGAAGCATTATTGTGTTGCTTGAGGATAAATGCTTAAACACACATACGCACACAGACACTCACAACACATGCAGATAGGTGTGTGTTTGTCTATCTATCTATCTATCTATCTATCTATCTATCAATATATATATATATATATATATATATATATATATATATATATATATATATATATATATGTATACATACATACAAAGACAAGTTTCCTTATAGACGTCTGATAAGTTACTACTATTAAGTATTTTATTTAATTCGTATAAGTATTTTATTTCGTACACATAAAGTATATAAAAACACTACAAAAGATGTATGTATCCGACGGTTTTAGGCTAATTAGCCATTCAAGGATGGTTCTTTATCTAAATATGTAGATTTTATATATGTGTATATATAGAGACAGGAACGTACTTTTTATCCAAACACGATCAACACGTTATTATTGAGTGTTTCCCTTTTCATTTGAAAATTAATGCTTGCCTTATTTCTTGTCGTTTGTTGCATGTAGATGAGGCTGTTATGGTCGTATTTGTCACTAGTTAATGTGGACAAAGTTTCATAATATATGTGTACATGTGTACTGGTGATGAATCTTGTGGGTTGGTAGATATATATTGTTTCAATCTAAGTCTATTACGTTCAGGTAACTTTTAGATAATGTTCTAAAATATACATGGACAAATCTTAAAACATATACAATGATGAATATATTTAATAAAAAATTTGCAATGAACTTTGCGTAGGAAATGTAATTCTCATAGTCTTAATTCATTTTACTCACGCGCAAGTAGTTTTTTCTGCTATTTCGTCTTTTCTTTCTTTCATAAAAGTCTTAAATGCGATGTTGAGACAGTGATAAGACACCGTCTATATCAATAAGAAATTGAATTAAAATGGAAAATTATTTTTACAAAGTCCCTCATTTTTTAGAGAAGATTCCATTTCAATGGTTTATTTAATAATGGTTTTCCTTTTCAATTATATTTCTTTTGATGGCATTTATCGTATCTATTTCATATATAATAATTTATGATCTGAACATAGACAAGTTAATGTCAGTAAAATGTCTCTTCAAATTTATCGTATCATAAGTGACTACTTCCACACGGGGATGAAGTAAGTTATATACTTAATCAGAAATTTTATGAAATAGCAAATAATTTCATTATTAAGTTTTATAACGAATTTCAAAGCAGTATGAAGTTTTCCGTTGACCCAGGTAAGAACTGCGAATATTTCTCTATATGGAAGATATGGAAGAAGCAGTATTACACAGGTTTCTAAAAATTTATTTTAATTGATGTTCTACTTTGGTGAGAATGCACTAAGTAAATGAGTATATATTTAGTACGCGTTTCTGCTTCCAACCACTTAAAGGAGATAGCTCATTCGTTCCATGCGGATTTTAAGAAAGTTGAAGCGAATGATTTCAATAAACTCTACTACTTATTATCGGATAATAACTAATCTAAAAATCACTAAATAAAATCAATGATTTTAATTGGGTAATTAAATTATGTATTCTATGTAATATTTTAAACATTCGAAAAACAACACAGTGTATGCAATAAAAAAGATTCTTTTACTCGTTAAACACGATTTACCTCAATGTATGAGGAGTCGGAAAGCTATGTTTGAATTCAAGTTGATTTCGGCATATTTAATTTTGAGCAAATATTATAAGTATGACAGGGAAAAATATGAATCACTCTCGTTTCCTTCAAGGGATAAATAATAAGAATTGTATATGAAAATATCAAATGTTATCGCTGAAAAATGCTTATAAAAATTTGCTCGAAAATATTTAATATAAATACAATTTATGATGCCTCGTCTTTGAATAACAAACAAAGAGTTGATAAGTCTAAAAAAAAAACAAATAAATAAATAAATTACTCTTTGAGCTCAAACCATTTAAAAGTTTCTGAGACATCGTGGAGTGAGGTAAATTAACATTAGGATGGCAAAATGTTCATAAACTAAGAATTGGCCTAGACACACAAAACCAAGTTTGGACAAGCGAATGTAGGCTTTTGTCTTCGAGACTGAAGCACTGGACTGAATCATGTCAATTTGCAAGCCAGCCTATTCTATTTGCTAAGAAAAAATCCCAGCATGCATTTGTGTGCTTTCGCCTGCGAAAAGGCAAGGGGAAGTGATTTGCATTCATTTTTAAAGATTGAGATCAACTGACATACAAACGTTTCTGTTTAATTTTCTAAAGCACATGATTACGTGATGAAAATATCATAAAAAACAAACGTGTATTGATAATCAGATTATGAGAAACTCCTTTTGCTATAATAAATACACGACAGTCGCGGGAAGGGGAAGTGATATCACCCCGTATTTTCTTGAAGTTCGCGACGAAGCAAGGTATGATTATCTGCGGCGGTTAATTGACCGGATGGAAGATATGGATGATACCAAGAAGAAACATAAACGACACCACTGGCCTGGACGTTTTCCCTTCTGAACATATTACAATAAGATTCTCTCAACTTTCTATCCTTCACACTGATTGTTTTATTCATATATCTCATAGTTTGTTAGTTTCGGACAGATGGTTACAGATATATACATATTTGTATATATTTTTATAACAATTTTTTAAATATAAAATCACCTAGAGCTCAATGTATATTTATCATTCAATTCTTTCATCTATCCTGTTCCGTCCCCCTTTTGTGGTAAGGCTAATACGTATAATGGGGAACTGTGCTCTGGAAATATTTTATAGATCCAAGAAACTCCATTACTTTTGTCAATGTAATGAAAGACGGTAAGAATGCACAGCTCGGAAAAAAATCAAGGCGCATAGGAATTATAGTCGAACAATACGTTCCAAGTGTACTTGAATCTCAATCACACAATGCTAATCTTAGGAAACATGTATAGTCGTACATCTGATCTTTTACGCTTTTCGACTTTTACATCAAGATGTCCGGTGTGTGCAACTGATTTTAAATCGGCGAATGACAGTGACATTTTTAAGTAGACGTGTTAGTGACAGTTAAGCACAAATGCATGGTTATCAGCAAAAAAGTGAGCCCATGATGCAAATTACAATTTGAGGATACTAAAATTCCACGACTAAAAATATAATTAAATATCTGGGAATTGTTCTAACAGAGGAAGGAAAGTGCGAAACCGAAACCGGAGAACGTATTGGGTTAGCTAAAGATGCATCGTAAAAGATAAGGAGAGTATTAAGTGACATAAATATTTCGTTAGAAACGTAGAAAAGAGTACTGAACTGTTACGAGATATCTGCCCTCAAGTATGACAGCGATTGTTGGAAATCTTTTCCTACATGCAGACTATACGTGAAGCAAAAGTAATCTGGTTCTATATACAGATGCTGCGAATACCATGGACCGAGCATGCGAGCAATGACGGAACAATAGAGAAAATGGAAACAAAGTTGAAAGTTATACTTAACTTCAGGAAGTGGCGGTTGAAGTTTCTGTAGCATGTAATGAGGAAAGAGGACTTGGAAAATCTGATACTCACAGAGCAGATTGAGGGGAATGGGACAGAGGAAAGCAAGGTGTAACATACTTGATAGGTTTGAGTAAATGGATGGGAGAAATGGGTAGAAGATATATCACGTAACAGTTTATTACTCATTTCTTTGTTTCTAACGAAGTTGTTCTGTCTTATAATTCTCTGCTTGGCTTTTGAAATACATCATTGGCTATCTCAATTCGTCTTGCGGAAAAACCAAAAATTAGTAGAAATATAACTTTGAAACAGGCAAAGGAGTCAGAGAAGTCCATTTTCATTGCAACCACTCTATTCATACTGACTGGCATATAGAAGTTAGTAAACGAGACGTAGTGATAAAAGAAAGTAGTTTAGAAATATTTCAATTGTAACCTCGTGTGTGTGTGTGTATGTGTGTGTGTGATTGTGTGTGTGTGAATAATCGAAAGAAAATTAACGTAACATTATACCAACGACTAGACAGCTACGCATGTGGTAGGAAATATATATAATATTTTTGAAATATCATATAATTGTTAGAGTCAGTTTAATATCACATGTCTCGACTATTTCCATTAGCAGTCGCACAAAAGAAAGAAACTTTATGCGTTGATATTCGCCCGTGAATTGGCCAGTGAGAAATTGGGTGAGAAGGCAAGATTTTCATGTAAGAAAAGAGTTTCTCTTAAGAAAATTTGTCTGTGAGAAATATTGTGTCTAAGGGAACACACAAATCATGAAAATCCCACATAGCAAGAAACAAAATGACTGAAAGTTTCTCTCACTCACGTAATTTTTCTCTGTCGTTCGCAAACAAATAGTCGGAAAAATTACCTAGTAAATACAATAAACACGCATAATAGAGAGGATATAGGTTGTACTATTTAAAACAATTAGAAGAAATGTTCCATTGGTGAAAATACGGCTAAGTTGATTTTTAGCATGAGGATTATATACTACAAACTTTGTATATAGGTCTCAAGAAGAGCGTACATACTAAATTTCTGACAAAATCTACTCGATTTACTACGAAGCAAAAATGGTCACCAACAACCCATTTGGAACACATATGATATATAATGTGACAGATTGTTTTTTGAATATCTTCTTTTTTACGTAATTGATAAACATAAAGGAGTTACTTGTATGCAAACCATACACACATTTACACTGTCTCATGAGGTAAATAAACATATTTAAAAAATGTGGTAACTTAAGTAAATAATAGGATCTTTGCCGAAAAAATATTTCTGCTTTCACTCCAGAAATGTTCTTAAGCATATTAACGGTATCCAGAGACATAGTCTACAATGTAAAACTGGTTAAATACTCATAATTACACTAATAATGTAAAAGAAATTGTAAACGATATATGTTAATTATTATTAAACATCAGATGTTTTGCAGAAACGTATCAACGCATACACAGACATGTGTGTATATGTGTGTGTATGTGTGTGTAAAGAAAGGAATGATTTTTAACGTATTATTCTGACAAATCTTTATGACATAAACGATATTTTTTTAGTGGATACTTGTATTTTAGTATACAATCCGTTTATTTATTAAGTATTATATTTATTTTTTGGTCTACTGCTATGAATACTTTAGAAATGATGATATATGCGCTCTCCGGCAGGACTGTAACCTGCGTTCGCCTATGGTAAACAGACATTAGTTCTGGGATGCTTTGAACACTCGGTTACAGAGCAATAAAAGATTATACAACACGACATAGACTTGTAATAATAATAATAATAATAATAATAATAATAATAATAATAATAATAATAATAAAAAGACCACAAACAAAATAAGTGCCTCCTTATTGATATGGCAGTCCCTGCAGACTGCAATGTATCTTTGAAGATATTCAAAAAACTGTCAAAATACAAGGACCTTGAAATAGAAATCTCAAAAATGTGGCACATGGGAACATCAACAATTCCTGTTGTAGTTGGAGCCCTTGGACTGGTTGGAAAAGATTCCAGTAGGCTGATTGAAAGGATCCCTGAAAGTCCATACCTCAAAGAGATACAAAAAATTGTTCTGACAAGTACAGCCCACACTTTACGAAGGGCTTTATCTATGTAATTATTATTTTTATTTTTTATTTTTTTCAGTGAAAAGTTTCATGATGCCATTTCTAACCTTAGGTCCCTGGGCGGGACCCTGAAAGAAATGTGTAAACGCCAGATATCAAAGGACATAATAATAATAATAATAATAATAATAATAATAATAATAATAATAATAATAATAATAAAAGATTGTACAATGCATGGCTAGAAATAATAAAAATGACTTTATGATTATTATGTTTTGGATAAATACGGGATAGAAAACGAAACATAATATAACTATATATGTATGCAAGTTATGCATGTTTTGTATTCAAATGATGTTGCCGCCGCTTGAAAGAGTGGTGAAGGAAGTTATGCTTGTTTTAAATGTACCAAAGAAAAGTTAGCCGTTTAATGTCGACAACGAATAGTGCAAATGTTGCATTTCTTCACTGGGTATTTTACGATGACAGCAGCATATCATGAACAATTAACAATCTTAATATATAGACTCTTTTTTTGGTTGATTTTTATATACACATCCATATATCTGCTTTGACAAGGCTTCCTGCTTCTCATTATCACGTGGACTTATATCTTGTCTGTGAAAGTTTAATATGTGTTAGCACAGACTATCTATTTTTAGAAAAGGTGAAATGTTGGTCTCCTTTTTATTATTTATGTATTTCTTTCTTGTATCCTGGTTGTGAAAGCTTTCATGTTCCTTGTCGAATTGTGGCTATGTTTACTTGGTAATTTTTATTATTCGTCTATGTATTGCGATGGTAAACTGATGGTCTTCTTGTTATTTATTTATTTATTTCCCTATGACCAACGCTTCGCATCTGCATTGCTACGTATGGAAGAAATATGCACTTGAAGTCGAATAGAAATGATGCTGCTAGAAATCAGAAAAAAATATTAAAAACATACAAGTCAATATCTCCTTTCTTTTCAGCATCCAAAGAAACTGCATTTTTGTGACTACCAAACCAGAAGTGCCCTCTAAAAGGAAAATCTCTTCTAATCGACGTGGCTGTTTCTGTTGAGCATAATATCAAGGTCAAAGAAATTGAAATCTTAAAAAACGTACACTAGTGTCCGGCTTTAGTATACCAGAATGCGTGACGGTCAGGCCACTACTATCCCATTTATTATAAAGACGTTAGCGTCTATACCACTGCACGTAAATACCTACATTAAGAAAAATTTGAATAAAGACCTGCATCCAATCTATTCAGAAATCTGTGTCCCTTGGCTCTGCATTTATTCTGCCAAATGCGCTATTCATCAGCCGTTGCAAAACGTGATGGAGAACACCCATAGTGCAACATCTCTCTTTAAAAAAAAAACACTTTTCGCAAGAAGAAAATATAATAATAATAATAATAATAATAATAATAATAATAATAATAATAATAATAATAATAATAATAATAATAATAATAATAAAGGAGTGGTCTCGTATCTGCACTGGGAAATATGCAATTTCTATGGCAGGTAAAGTGCAAGGAACTGTTATGAACATGACCTAAACCCGGTTACAGAATAGGGACCTGTAATAATGATATGGAATTTTACAATACACGCAGAACAATCAAATCTAATCACCCAGATATCGTGATCAAAAGCCACAAGGGCAGAAGGTGACTTCTTATTGACATGGCACTTCCGGCACATTGTCATGTATCTTTGTATCAAAATACAAGGATCATGATGTGGAAATCTCCAAAGTTAGACACATGTGGATATCAATTGTTCCAATTCTAGTTGGAATCCAGTGATTGATTGGATATTTTTCTCATAGACTCCTTGAAGGGATTCCTAGTAGCCCATGTATTAAAGAAATTGTACTCACATGTACAGCTCACATATCACGAAGAACATTATCTATGGAAAATATGTCTGGTTGGTATTAGTTCTTTTTTTGTTTTTTGTTTTTTTTACAAAAATGATCAATGAAAATGTCATGAAACAATCTCATGAAGTCATTTCTGATCTTAGTTTTCTTGTTGGGACACGGAAGTAAATGTTTATAGAACAGAAATCAAAGGAAATAATAATAATAATAATAATAATAATAATAATAATAATAATAATAATAATAATAGTGAGACTGTTGTAGAAGGTATCAATTTGGTATATACTTGGATATCATTATGCGGTAAGTACATGATGCACTGAACAAAACGAACAATCAGACATGGTGGAGATGCATAATGATGAAAGAATACGTGTCGTCATAGCGTTCAGATTTGTGTTGGCGGCCAAGAATTAATAAGAAATTAGAGAGTTATTTATATACTAATTTTGGAAACCTTATACATATTGATATGTACATAGGATCATTTATTGTAATTCATATATATTAATTGTAGATTTCAACTTGAGTATATTGAAAGACATTGTTATGAATATTTTTCGGTTTACATAGAATAAAGGTTTATCGAACAGGAAATGTATTGCAATAGGTAGTCACCGATGTTACTGACTAGGGTTATTTAATTTAGTAACAGGCGGATATCTGCTCTTATTCCTCTACGCAAGCTGATGTTACCTTTCCCCATTTTATAAAGCATCGATGCGTAGAAAGGAAAGTTCAATCGGATATTAGACACTGGATTCATAACAAGTCAGCGCCTATACCTATAAAAAATATTATAACTTTAAAATGTTTCCGGTATCTAATATCATCATCGTCGTCGTCGTCGTCGTTTCATAACCAGGTGCCGTCATCGTGTCGCTTCGCCGCTGATCATCTGACCAAGTCCTTCCACATAGCTCGGTTGCGTGTCAATGTCTGAGTCTTGATAGACAATCTTCTAATCCACTCAGTAACATTGCCAGACGATTTTCTCGCTTGAATGCCTCCCCTTCTTTTGCGTAAGCTAGTGCCGTTTAGGATCGAGATTGTTGACTCTTGTGTCGACCGTAATATTTCAGATCCCTCTATTTGAAGTTTGCAATGATTTGGGCTATGGTCGACGTACGAGATACGGTTGATGGCTCTGCAAAGTCTCCTGTATAATGTTTCTTTTCTTAACTGCATTTATTTCTTATGCTGGTATAATTCTATTACGGATCGAAATCTTGACGAAATAAAAAAAAAAATCATTTTAACTGATTTAGAAAAACAAGAAAAAATCCACCAGCACGTAGGTGAATGAGGGAAATGATTAAATCATATAATAGCATTCAATTTTTGTCTTAAATATTTTATTATTTGCAGGATTAAAGAAATACCTTGATAATAATAATATTCAGAAATATTTATGTTCAGAAATTTATATACGGTGAGGTATTATCTCGATTCAAAGCAAATATTTCTATTTCTTTTCAAATCTGCCGACTGTGAAGAAACATACAGCGTAGAAATGTGATAGAAAGTTGGAAGATCATGTGGTGGTAGACTGTGAGGCAGTTATTGGCACTCAACTGAGATATATGCAATGATATTGTCAGGTGATCAGCTTTAAGATCCAACCTGCCATGGGGTTGTTGTTGTTGATGGTGATTTTGATGATGATGACTGTCACCGGAGATATTTTAATATTAAAGATACATGTTTAACATATCATTTCTGTTTCTAAATTTTCTTTTTTTATTCAGTATTATAATAACTGAAAAATCAGACATCTGTTATTTTGTTTGACGTAGTTTAAATTATACACGCTTAAAACCCAAAATAAATAAATCAGAACAATTACATAATAATGGTCCCGCATATGCAATTATAAAAAGACAAATAGAAAAGTAAAATGTGTTTTAGTTAACAACCGATTATCTCTATCTATAAAAGGCAGAATGTGTGTGTGTGTGTGTGTGTGTGTGTGTGTTTAAAGAATGCACGGCTGCAATTTTCGACGGATTTGCACCAAAATTTACATGCACATGCTCCAAGTTAGTGAGAATAGCCAAGACTGAATTTGCATTTCCCAACTCCCATCGATAGTGGAAATAATCGATTTTTTCATGCTTCTACAGTAGTTTTCATGTAGTTTGCGGCCATTTTCTTCTGGCCAGTCTGAGAGCCGATAGCTGGCTGCCAGTAATAGGCAGTAATATTCTATTGGCCAGCGTGAGAGCCAACAGCTGACTGACACGAATGTTAACTAGCATGCTAGCATGCAAGTAAAATCGATAGCTGCATTCGTCACAAATGGGAAAAATTTAAATCTGCATGACACTTTACTCCAATTGGCTAATTCGCTTACTTAAACTCAACGTTGTTTCTGATTCCGCAGAACTGGGTTGGGTGTGAAAAAGTATTTGTGGTTAACATTCTTTTTTCATTCGGTTTTTACAGTTATGAGTGCTTTTTTAAAGCTGATCGTTTTGTGTTCATTTTGTTTAGTTCTTTTTTCGTAACATATTTAATGTTTAGTATAGAGCTTAGAAAAAATTCGCAAGGTGAGATAGGCAAGAAGTAAGGCATGTAGCAACATCATCACGGCAAAGGGCACTCCTTTAGAGGCAAGGAAGGGCAAAAATATTTTAAGTCAAGTGATAGCGATTGCTGTATGAGTCGTACGATTTTTGAATCAAGAACGGGCAACGCCGGGCCATGTGTACATAATAAATATAACGAACAAGTCATATGGTTGCAAATTTTTATATATTTTATTTTATATTTTATTTAAACTATTTTTCTTTCGTATTGACAATTTGTTAGGCCTACATGTGTACACATTGTATCTTACTATGCAAAGATTTTCTAAGCTTACGGATTGCATATAGTAACTATTTATTTACTGTTACATTTGAATATGCGAAATAAGATTACCATGATGCCTCTTGGTGCCGTTGGTTAATGTCTAATTACTGTGCAACTTAATTCATAATTTATTTGAAATTACTTTTAAAAATTGAGAATTTGTTCCACTTTTGAGGGATAAATGATTAACCCCCATTTTCCAGTTTCCCAAGAAGTCAGTTTAACTATATGCCTATGAATCCAACCATATCTACAACCTGAACAAGATAAAAATTCAAAAAGCCATAATAATTAAAAGCTATTTTGGTTCAGTTATTTGGTAAAATTATCAATTTGTCAGAAATCCATCTATTTATAGCCAAAACTTGGTCATAACGACCGGCATTAATTTTTGCTAAAGTTTCAGTAGGAAATACAAAACAATACTAAAATAGCGATAACATCTAATGAACTATTTTCATGAAAATTTATGGTAAGAGAGAGATTATATAAATTTCAACCGACTGTAGTACAATGTCTTCATTCAAGGAATACTGAATGTTTCCTTATAAGGAAACAGATAATATCAACATTACCGTTAATAATTAAGTTCAGGTTTAATATAACTATGAAACAAAGATTACGGCTATTCTCTTATTCATATAACTAATACGACAGTGGATAGTCAAATTGATATCTGCAGAACGTAATGGTTACAAAGTCGAAGATGGATTGTCCATCCGAGTTCAAATACTAACGTAGCCCTTTGCGTTTTTCGAGAAAGTGATCCCCTCTGCCTGTCTTTTCCATAGTCTGCAATATGTTTACAAAAAAAAAAACTTACACTGGTCTTTTGCGATTCGGATAGCAGCCACTCTAAGAGAAACATCGCCGATCAATTTTGATCTGCGAAAATTGAAACGCAGTGTCAATCGTTATCTTCTGTCTTTAATTCCTGTTTATTTATTGTTCTCCCACTTTCAGAATGTGTTCTTTCACTCATATTCTCACACACACAGTAAACCCCTTGCGTCTTACTGGCTCTGTTGCTTTGCTTGGGATGAATATTTTTTTCAAATATCTTCGCTATCAATTCCATGAATCTTAACATTACTCATGTAATAAAATGAAAAAAAAAAGCTGTGTATCATACTTGCGTTTATCTTGAGGAGAAATCATATTATAAAATAGTTATAATTATTTTCATTTATAATTCGTTTCTAGTGTCAATTTCTAGTTGGTTATAAAGCATAGATCAACATTTATCAGCTTTAACTATATAAAAACCTTATACGGAGATTGTGTGTATGTGTGTGATCGAGAGTGAGAGTGAGTTTGATTTTGTTTGTGAGTGTCTGTTGGGTGATAGAATGGTGTTGGATTTGTGACTCTGCACTTTAGTTTCAGGCTTACGCAGAGGGTGTGCAACGTATTCTCCTGCGGTTTAAAACGGCTACAGTATAAAGAAAGCATCTATTTTAATAGCGGCTTTATTTCTATTCTTAGCAGCTCATGTCTTTTTTTCTCGTAATTTTAGATCCACTGTCTACTCCTTAAGGGAATATTTGTTTTGCTTGGCGGAGAAAATGTAAGGTCGAAGAATTAGAAAGATACAACGAAAAGAAAATAGGAAATAATCTGACAAGGAACCCACAAAATATTTTAGCAAAAAAAAAACAAACAAAAAAAAACGAAGATAAACCACCAATTCATGCGTTATGGTTGAATTTCATTCATCAATCTCAATGACGAAATATAGTCGCTAATTTTAAAATCACTTCAGATAAAAAAAAAACAGGAGTAGAAATCGAATTTTATTTGTTTAAATTGTTAAAATATCTAATGTAGACAAAGAGCAGTTACCTTTAAAATATTGTATTTAGAATTTTGACGATATTTTGGACAGTAAGAAAATGTTAATAAAATATTGTCACAAGCTGGAACTAAAAAAAAAAAATCAAATGTTTATCCTCTGATTCAGATGAAGTATTTTCATTGTTCTCTTTAAACAATCTACGAGTTTGATGTCCATTGTTGAAATATTACATATGGGAAAACATTAATTCCTGATCAGATGGAACGGATCACAAACAATAGCACAATCCACTTATAATTATTCAAAGGATTTGCCAATAGAAAATTGTTTTGCGCTGGAGAATATTTTAGTGTTAATCTCCATATTTTATTTTATATTAAATGGATTTTCAGATTATCATTAGCTTAATTTTCGTAAATTAAAATTCGATAATGATGTCGAATATATGCGTGTATATATGTGTGTGTGTGTATGTGTCCGTGTGTGTGTATATGTATGTGTTATATTTTTAACAGAATTTCATCATTTATATCAAAAAGTAGGATCTGCATTAATCCTTTACATCTAAATTAAACGTTTCTATATTCGTTAAAAACAACGATTTGTTTTATATACATTTTAATATATTTCCCATTAAATCCGCATAACGCAATGGAAGCGTTAATATAAACTAATATGAAAATCTAATAGTTTGAAAAATTCCACAATACGACAATAATAAAATAATAGCAACAACAACAAAATAATAAGAGTTAAGAGAATATACATATTTTCCAACAATATATATATATATATATATATATGTGTGTGTGTGTGTGTGTGTGTGTGTGTGTGTGTTTGTGTGTGTGTGTGTGTGTGTGTGTGTGTGTATTTACAAGAAAATGGTGGAGTAGTTTCTATTTTTTCTTTCTAATTTGTTACAAAATCTATCAATATCTTTCATTTCTTAGCATGACTAGTTCCAGACTAAATTGCTGAATTTAATCACATATTCCTTTACTGCGTACACATAATATTGCATATGTACTATATTTGATAACATGCAGCTTGCTTCAGTTGTATGTGGGAAAAATATCAAGCTAATGGCAGCAAACTGACAAAGAAAAGCCAATGTGTTTGTGGAATGAGAGCTGTTCATATCAATAGAGAAAATTAGCAGAAAAGGAATACTAGAATAGATATGACTGCGTAGCAACAGCTATCGGGAAATAACTATGCAATAGCTTTCCTTTGGTTATCATGATAAATGATATAAACATGAACTTCATTATTGTTATAAAAAATAAGGGGAAAAATGGAAACAAATTTGAAATTCAAACGTATTTAATAATGCAGGAATGTGAATAGATTATATTTTTGTAAATGAAGAACATACAATATTTCCATTAAGGAATATTACGTTACTGAACTTTGTAGAATGTATGTGAAATAAACGGAAACCTTCCGAATTATTGGAATTTTCACAGAAAATATAAGACAGATATGGAATATGATAATGACACGTGTTCTTATGAGAGTGGCAAAGAAGATATTAGAAGAAAATAAATTCGTAAAATAAATGAAACCTTTCAAAAAACAATATTATCAAAATTATTCTGAATACAATAGAGGCGAGACGAGTTTTGACAAGACTATCCTTTATTTGATTACCAGCGGACACTCACGATTCGACTGAGGGAAGAAGATGAGGACACAAAATAATTGAAAAACTGAAGGTTCGAGTACTTAAACTGAAATGATCCCCCCACTAATTAATAAATGTTGTAGAAATAGAATTGTGATTAGAAAGAAGAGAATAGGTATTCTTTAAAAAGGATAAATGAACTCTTTTGGAATGGGAGGCTTTCTGTTGTCGAGAAATGAAAAATGCACGGCGGATCAGACGATGTTTTCTCTTACAAAGGGAATGAAAATTTCGAACCCCGTGCACAGGCCGGTAGAAGTAATTCACACTGTTAAAAAAGACATCTATCTAAAAAGGGGAACGCACAAAATAATGTTTGAAGGAAAATGAAAATAATGTTGGAAAAATGTACTGATTTCTTTAAAAGAGTTCTTATTGTATTATGAAATATTATTATCCAGAATTTGTTAAAAAATACTAATGTTGACTCGTACAGTCACCGTTATAGCACAGTAAACGTTTTTGAAAAAAAAATATAGCAAAATTACAATTATCTTTTCCAGCAAATTTAAGACGCAAAATGAAATAGGTTGAAAAATTATTACATGCAAAATATCTGGCGATGGAATATGAAATTAATAAACATGTGTAATTATATTTTTGAAAAGGATCTCGCCATTTAATATGACCGTAATTTATCCTACAAATTGTATTATTGCATTAGATAAAACATTTGTCATAGCGCCCGGATAATTTTCATAACACAGCAAATATGTATTAAGCGATTATCATCAATAGCATTATTCCGTTCTCTTTAAAAGTGCCCTAAACATGAAATCGTCTCCTTTTTAAGTGTTATAGTAAAAGTCAAAATTCTCATGGACGCAAATTTGGAATGTCGCTGTTATGCTAATTGAATAGTGTAGATACGATATTTCGCTTTAAATCCCTTAAATAATATATAAGTTATGGTCAGCTCATTAATTGTAATTTTTCCACAAGGTCACTCAGTGACTTTACACTACCGACAAATTAATCAAGTGGATCCTTTTTTTCGGCATGAGCAATTTTGTCATATATAATTGGCGGCAAGCCCACTTTGATGTGGTGTAATGAATAGCAAGATTGTTTTACAAGATCATTTATGTCTGAATTGAGAGTTCGATCCTCACTACCTACGCCATAATATCGGAATTGTGCCACTTGTAATCTACGCCTACAAATAATATTGATATAATTGTTAGCAATGTTATGACAAAACTATGCAATTTCTCGAGATATACAGAAAATTGGGACACTTTTAGGAAAAACATTTCTGATTGTCGTGCTGGCTATCATAACCAGACGGAGTTTTCTCGTCGCCTTGTTTTATATTCCAGGGATAAACTTTTAAACATCAAATCCGATAATTGTCTATAAATGTTTGTGTCAGAGAATTTTTTTTATTTTAATTAAAATCTGTTATTTGTAGAAATTTTTGAATCTTGATAAATATATTCATAGTTTCGGTTTATTGAGTTATCAAGATAACCTTGATTTTATAATCAAATTTAATTCCTAAATAAATGGATTTAAACGGCATTTAAATCAGTCAAAATAAAAACAATAAACATCTATTGCTGCTATGGAATTACCTGTTTATTATTGCCTTCACGAAATACTAATGCTTAGACGACAATAAATTTTAAAATGCGGTTTCTTCATCTCCTTTACAATGGGATATCTATTTGGCATAAAAAGTTGTCAAGTTTTAAAAATGCAGTAGTCAAGAAATAAGGGAAGGTTAACAGAATCATGTTTCCATAGTCGGTGTCCTTCAGCAACGCCATTCTGACAACATGTGATTCAGAATTTTCATAAAGCAAAATTGGACCTCGTAAATTAACCAATGTCGATCTCTGTTTACATAGCTAAAAATGAATGTCATCCAGTTCCTGGCAAAACATGATATGCTGTAAGACTCTCATGAAATTCCAGATGTCTGCAATGTAATATGTCAATGGTAGACGAACAGACATTTGGGTAAATTTTCATGATCAAATCATTGAGCCAATCGTTTACAATTGTTATAAAGATCAATTTCTCA
>OZ038475.1:108908163-108928163 GCA_964036315.1 Acanthosepion esculentum
AAGTGTGTTCGAAAAAATACCTATAGACAGTGTCTGTAAAACGTGCTGGGAGAACATATAGACTTACCACACAATCAATTACGATTCCAGGCCAAACATTAAACGTAAACTGTTGCTGGTGTCGATCCTGTATTTTACTATCGGGAATTTGTGCATAACCAAACGGGAAATGTTCTCCCATGGCGAGTGAACGGAGGGAGAAAGACACTGCATATGTTGCAAATGATACGGATACAGGAGCTTCTCTTTAAGTAACCCCATGCGGTACTATGTGATGAACAGCATCGTAGCGCCATTGGGCTGATAACTGGATCGTGTTTGAGAGCTTGTAGAATGTTTTCTCCGTGGTCAGGCGTAACAGTAGGTATCAATATTCTTTTCAATCCACAATTTATGATGCCACGTATCCTGTCTCAGCAACGCGACGATAAACAGCAATAAAGCTTGGATGGCTCAGCAGCCTTCTATCTGGAAACGCAATCTGATACTGCCATGCAATTTTGAGGCCGTATGTAAAAATCATAACTGCTGCTCGCGATATTAATATCCTGCCACAATTGCCACGGAACCCTACTCAGTTAATTCACTAGTACACAAGTTAATCGGTGCAGACAGACTAGCCACATATGTACACGAATGACGAATGTAGCCTCTTCTCTGCCAACACAATGGCGTCTACCTTAAACTTTCGTGAAACGTAATAACTCAAAAACGAATGATTCGCGGACATATGATTTATGGACTTCTGTATAACTACTTTTAATACATCTTTATATATATATATATATATATATATATATATATATATATATATATATATATATATATATATGTGTGTGTGTGTGTGTGTGTATGTATATATATATATATGTGTGTGTGTGTGTGTCTGTGTGTGTGTCTGTGTGTGTGTGTGTGTGTGTGTTTGTGTATGTGTGTGTGTAACTATTTAACACAACATTATGGAGCTGTTTTCATAGCTGAAAATATATTTGGTTTGGGGTTTGCTTGATTCGGAATTGGAAATTTTTATATGAAACCTTATAATTTCTTACAAAAGAGCAGTCTTTTTTAAATGACCATATCGATAGGTTGATTAAGCAAAGCACTGATCAACAGAACACTGTACATCAGCCAGATAATTTATATCTCATGGAAGCAATGTAATGTACTTGAAAACATTTGTTTGCGTTGATAGCTACAGTGTTCCCAGTAAAAGAAAAAGCGACAAAGTTATTCTGTCAATAAATACAGCAGATTTAATTGTTCCATCTAAGTGGCCCTCTAAAAGCACAGATCTGAATTTTATGGCTTAAAATATCTGAAGTATATTCCTAAATCACATGCAAAACATTCAACGCGACATTGTTGATATGGATTCACTGAAGTGGAACTTGACTGAACCTTGTAATGAAGTTGACAATATACGCAAAGCTACCGCCTCCTGGTTACCACGATTACAATGTTTTGTTGAACATTCAGGCAAGCATTTGGTTGTTAAATTTGTGTATAAATCATGTTAGTTAAATAAATTTATTTCTGAATTTACAATCTTTTTACTGAACAACCTGTACTGTATGTAGATTATTCAATTTTTAATGGAAAATTATTAAAAGTCGGAGCGCCCTCTACACTCAAATGAAAACAATGTGAAGCGACTTTTTTCAGGTAAAAAACGAAAATATTCTCGATTTAGAAAAATATGCTCCCAATTTGAACGACTACAGACAGCTATCGATGGAATGTGTCCAGAATTAGACAATCGGTTTGAAAGATGGTGCTCTTTGGCCAGAAGAAGGTGGTACACACGACTTACTCACCTGACTGTGCAGCGTAGTAGTATAACTTCTTTAAATGCTTAAAAATATATATTATTGGAACAATGTAACTCTGGAAAATTGTAAATGCGGACAAAACAGTTCATTACCAAGTATGATACCAATGTTATGAGAATAGGATAATGAAGCTACCACAAATATAGGGATATCTAGTGCAATTGAACGGCAGATGCCAAGATGAAAATTGTGCCAAAATATATTTACATTGCTTTTAATTTCAATTAATTACTCAACGTAATTTTCACACACAGTGAATGGATGCATGGGATCAAAGATACATGTTAATAAGTATTTATATATTATAATATAGATAATTAAGTACATGCTTATATTTCCAGGAACATGTGCATACACACACACACACACACACACACACACACACGCGCACACACACACACACACACACACACACATATATATATATATATATATATATATTATAAATTAATAGATTTAAAATATGGTTTTACCGCTACACAGTGATAACCATGTTTCAGAAATGGAAGCTAAAGCCCCTGAATTTAATTTTGTTATTAAACCAAAGACATTAGGTCCATTTCCTCATTTGGTTGTTACATTTGTCCATATATATATATATATATATATATATATATATATATATATATATATATATATATATGTAATGGATTCGACTGTAATTCAAACTCGGCTCTCCGATTTCTCAATCGAAGCCGTTATCCATTACTCCATTTCTCCACCGTGACTCCTCTGTATGCCTATCTATCGAGATATATATATATATATATATATATATATATATATATATATATATATATATATATATATATATATATATATATATATATATATATATATATATATATTAATTTATATATATATATATATATATATATGAGGGTCATTCAATAAATAAGGTGAATTTTCGGTATAATCACATCTAATACAGATAGAAGCTTACTTTTTTCTTTTTTTACCAACGTAGTCTCCCAGCACTGTCACACACTTTTCCCATCTGTGCACAAGCTTCCGTATTTGGACTGATGTCTCAGCTAGTCGCTCACAACACAATTGACTTCATCGTCACTTTTAAACTTGGTGCCTCACGTGAACGCTTTCAAGGGAACAAACAGGTGAAAGTCTGAAGGGGCAAGGTCTGGACTGTAATGGGGAGAGGGAGCAGTTCCAGTCCAGCTCGTTGATGGTCTGCACAGTTTGGGCTGTTGTGTGAGGCCTTGCGTTGTCATGGTGCAAGATGTCTCCTTCTGACTGATGATCCGTGCATTTGTTCTTTATGTCTTTCAAATTCCTTGCAATGTCATCCACTGTCACCCTTCTGTCAGACTGAATGAGTTCATTGACTGATTCGATCACCTCAGGAGACCTCACTTCTGTAGGCCTCCCGGGCCTGTCTTCATCCTCAACACTGCTCCGTCCTTCTTTAAACAATTTAGCCCACTTGTAGACATTTTTTGGCTGAAAAATGTGGCACTATACACAGTTGACATTCTCCTATGAATTTCAACTGGTTTGCATCCTTCAGTAACCAAAAACTTGATAACTGACCGCTGTTTCATCTTGGGGCATGCTTCTTGGTCGGCCATCTTTGTTAATCGCCAAAACTCTCAAAATTTTTTTAATGTGCAAAAGAAATTAAATCCATGGGAAAAGAAGTAAAACAAAAAAAATAAAAAGGAGTAAGCTTCTATCTGTATTAGAAGTCCTTATACCGAAACATTCACCTTACTTATTGAATGACCCCTGTATATATATATATATATATATATATATATATATATATATATATATATATATATATATATATATATATATATGAAAAAACTGCCGTCCCGTGCTTTCTGCATTTTGTCTAGACTCGATGAATTACTTAATTGTAATTCTCTCAAATCCTCCTTGTATATCCTTGCTTGAACCGGCTTCTAATGCTCTGGACCGAGCGGCTTGGGGATAGCAGTCGTACCTCTTGGGGACACAGTCCTATGGTTAAAGAGAAACTCGGATGAGTTCTACCACGGAATATGTGATCGTGCGGCGCTATATCGAGTCTGTCGCTGCATCATCGTCACCGAGGACCGTTGGAACAGTTGGTATGACGTTTGCCTGATAACGTAATTGTCCGTTTTAATTCTCGATAGTGTATGCGCACTGCTGATGAGTCCCAAAATAGGACGAAAGAGACGTCCAGTGCTCTCTACATTCTGTTGAAGTTTCTTCTATACTCGATGAATTACTTAATTATAATTCTCTCAAATTATCCCAATTTCTGTCATATGTATATTTAATACGAACAAATGATTTTTAACATATTTTCCCATCATGCATCGATTTGGTATTAATTTTGAATTTAATATGTTTTCTCGTCATGCTTCGATTTGATAAAATTATTTATTGTATATTATTAGGATAAAAGACTAATAATATAAAATAAATAATATACAATAAATAATTTTCTCTTTATTATCATTATTGTTATCTTTATTATTATTGTTGTGCTTTCGGCTCTCGAATGACTTACATCGACCTACTATAAACACAGACACATGGACACACGCATATATATATTTAATAACATGTAGTTTTTAAGGTATGTCATAATTATGGTGGGGGAATTTATCAATGTCAAGGACAGAGCCCATATATGTATTAGGAATCTTTACAAATATTGCAACACAAGATTTTGACATCCGTTTCATGCTTAAACGCAATTATTTAATCTATGTATCTATCTATCTATCTATCTATCTATCTATTTTCTTTTTTGTATAGAGAATATTTAACATTTATTATTATTATTATTATTATTATTATTATTATTATTATTATTAATATTATTAATTTGAATTTCTTAGATATTACCTTACGTCCTCCCTTCAGAGAATATTTATTTGAAATAAAAAAAAAACAGTGAATCAAGCAAACAATATGGCAATCAGTAAAATGGCATATGAAATGCAGATCCTTGGAGTTGCCGAATCGAATAAGAGAATCAATCCTTACTCAATCATAAAGTGTGTTTGAATGTGAACTATACGCGAATGAATTGATATGAAACAAAAGACATAAAAAATGGATTAGAAACGTTAAAAAAAATCACAGAAGAAAAGTGTAAAAATGAGACTTGAGAAAATCCTGCAAAGCAGAAAATATTACTCTTGTTGCCTAAACATATATCGGGTCACTGACGTGTATGCATACTTATTGAGTGTATTAGATAATATAAGAGAATATAGTGGTCCTATGACGTCCAAAGGGGAAAGCGCCTCTTTTGGCATGCGTTTGGTGCTAGGAGACAGACTTGACCCGATTGATTTCCCCATTGAAAAAGAAAAAAAATAGGTAAATACTAACACTGGCAGCAATACAGATTACAACTGATTGCCTGGGTTTATATTAACAAATAAATAACTGGTTCTACAGAAAAACACGCAAAGTCTGTGAGTGGCGGGAACATGGTTACTTCGCTAGAAGGTTTGGAGGTTATGTTAAAGCGAAGTAAGAAACGCTTTTGATTTCCTTTGTGAAACGAGGCGAAATAAATGGGTGAAGGCAAATTTGCCGCTGTTTTGCTGAGAATCATACATTGTCTTATTGTGTATTATCGTAAGTCAAACATTTTCCTACCCGGGTAAAACAAGAGATTGGCAACACAATAAACTGCAGCCCGTATATCAGAACTTTTTTTTATTTAACTTTTTCTATGTACAGCAAATTCTGCACATATAAACATGAAAATTTCATTATCACAAAATTGTGTATAAATATCTGTAACATTCTTCATAAAATTCGAATTATTTCCACTTCCTTTAAATCCATTTATTTAAATAAAATATGCTAATGATTATGTTGAAATGAAAAAAATATATAATAAAATATACTTCATTCATTACCCGAGCGGTGATATTGTCGATTGACAATTATACAGACTTTCCAATAAAACATTGTTAAACAAAAAAAGTAGTAATTTCCGGTGGTGTGTGAAACTACACATCTATGATCAATTGGGAAAGTACTCATATATGATCAATTCGGTGCTGTGAGAAACCGGCTCATGCATGATCAATTCGGTGCTGTGTGAAACTACACATGTATGATAAATTCGGTGCTGCTAAAATTGCTAATGTATAATCAATTCGGTGCTGTGAGAAACCTACTCATGTATGATCAATTCGGAGGTGTGTGAAACTACGCATATAGGATAATTCGGTGCTGCAAGAAATTACTAATGAATGATCAATTCGGCGTTGTGCGAAACTGCTCATGTATGATCAATTCGGTGGTGTGTGAATCTACTCATATATGATATTTCGGTGCTGTGTGAAATTTCTAAAGTATGATCAATTCAACGTTGTGGGAAACTACACATGTGTGATCAATTCGGTGCTGTGTGAAAACTACACATGGATGATCTATTGGGTGCTGTGTGAAATTAGATATGTATGATCATTTCGGCGCAGTGTGAGATTACTAATGTATGGTCAATGCGGTGCTGTGTCTAACCTACTCATGTATAATAAATTCGGTGTCGTGTGAAACTAGTCATGTATGTTCAATTCCATTCTGTGTGATAGTATTCATGTATGATCAATTCGTTGCAAGATTAAACCTACAATATATATGAATAATTCCGTGCTGTGGGAAATTTCTAATATATGATCAATTCGGTGCTGTGTGAAACTACTCTTATATGATCAATACGATGCTGCTTGAAACTAGTCATGTATGATCTATTCGGTGCTGTGTGAAAGTACTCATATATGATAAATTCCGTGCTGGTTGAAACCTACTCATGTATGATCAATTCGTTACTGTGTGAAACTACACATGTTTGATCAATATGGTGCTGGTGAATTTACTAACATATGATCAATTCGCTGCTGTGTAACTACTCATGTATGATCAATTCGGAGCTGGGTGAATCGATTCAGTTGTGGTCTTGTCGTTGCTGAGTGATACTATTATTGTATCTTTAATTTAGTGGTGAGTGAAACCTATACATATAAGACAAATTCGGTGCTGCGTTAAATTAATAATGTGTGATAAATTCGGAGCTGTTTGAAACTACTCGCGTATGATCAATTCGGTGCTGTGTGAAACATACACATATATGATAAATTCTGTGCTTTGTGAATCCTACTCCTGTATGATTTATTCGGTTTTGCGTGAAACTAATCATCTATAATAAATTCGGTACCCTTTGAAACTACTAATGTATGGTCAATTCGGTGTTGTGTAAATACTCACCTACAATCAATTCGATGATGTGTGAAACTACTCAGGTGTGGTCAATTCGGTGCTGTGTGAAAATACAAATATATGATCAATTCGGTGCAGTGAGAAACTACACATGATATTTATGATCAATTCAGTAACGTGCGAATCTATTAATGTATGATAGATTCGGTGCTGTGTGAAACTACTGAAGTATGAACAATTCTGTGCCGTACGAATCTACTCATATATGATCAATTCGGTGCTATGTGAAACTGCACATATATCATCAATTCAGTGCTATGTGAAACTATATATGTATGATCAATTCTGTGCTCTCTGTAGTTATTAATGTAGGATCAAGTCTGTGCTGTGTGAAATGACTCATGTATGATCTATTTGGTTCTATTTGAAACTACTCATGTAGAGAAATTCTGTGCTGGGTGAAACCTAGTCATGTATGATCAATTCGGGTATGTGTGTAACTAACCATGTATGATCAATTCGGTGCTTTGTGAAACTACTTATGTATGATCCATTTTGTGTGTGTAACACTACTAATGTAGGAACAGTACGTTCCTATGTGAAAATACACATGTGTGAACAGATCGGTGCTGTGCAAAACTACACATGTGTGATCTATTAGCGGCAGTGTTAAACTACTAATGTATGAATAATTCGGGTTGTTTGAAACTACTCATATATGAACAATTTGGTGGTGAGAGAACTACTCATGTATTAGCAATTCCTTACTGTGAGCAACTACTCAGGTATAATAAATATGTGGAGTAAGAAATTATTGAAGTATCTTCAAAAACTACCCATGTATGATCAATTCGGTGATGTTTGAAACTACTCATGTATGAACAATTCGGTGATGTTTGAAACTACTCATGTATGATCAATTCGGTGATGTTTGAAACTACTCATGTATGATCAATTCGGTGATCTTTGAATCTACTCATGTATGATCAATTCGGTGATGTTTGAAACTACTCATGTATGAACAATTCGGTGATGTTTGAAACTACTCATGTATGATCAATTCGGTGATGTTTGAAACTACTCATGTATGATCAATTCGGTGATGTTTGAAAATAGTCATGTATGATCAATTCGGTGATGTTTGAAACTACTCATGTATGAACAATTCGGTGATGTTTGAATCTACTCATGTATGAACAATTCGGTGATGTTTGAAACTACTCATGTATGATCAATTCGGTGATGTTTGAAACTACTCATGTATGATCAATTCGGTGATGTTTGAAACTACTCATGTATGAACAATTCGGTGATGTTTGAAACTACTCATGTATGATCAATTCGGTGATGTTTGAAACTACTCATGTATGATCAATTCGGTGATGTTTGAAACTACTCATGTATGAACAATTCGGTGATGTTTGAAACTACTCATGTATGATCAATTCGGTGATATTTGAAACTACTCATGTATGATCAATTCGGTGATGTTTGAAACTACTCATGTATGATCAATTCGGTGATGTTTGAAACTACTCATGTATGATCAATTCGGTGATGTTTGAAACTACTCATGTATGATCAATTCGGTGATGTTTGAAACTACTCATGTATGATCAATTCGGTGATGTTTGAAACTACTCATGTATGAACAATTCGGTGATGTTTGAAACTACTCATGTATGATCAATTCGGTGGTGTTTGAAACTACTCATGTATGAACAATTCGGTGATGTTTGAAACTACTCATGTATGATCAATTCGGTGATGTTTGAAACTACTCATGTATGATCAATTCGGTGATGTTTGAAACTACTCATGTATGAAAAATTCGGTGATGTTTGAAATTACTCATGTATGATCAATTCAGTGATGTTTGAAACTACTCATGTATGAACAATTCGGTGATGTTTGAAACTACTCATGTATGATCAATTCGGTGATGTTTGAAACTACTCATGTATGATCAATTCGGTGATGTTTGAAACTACTCATGTATGAACAATTCGGTGATGTTTGAAACTACTCATGTATGATCAATTCGGTGATGTTTGAAACTACTCATGTATGAACAATTCGGTGATTTTTGAAACTACTCATGTATGATCAATTCGGGTCTGTGTGAAACTACCCATGTATGAACAATTCGGTGATTTTTGAAACTACTCATGTATGATCAATTCGGGGCTGTGTGAAACTATCCATGTATGAACAATTCGGTGATGTTTGAAACTACTCATGTATGATCAATTCGGGGCTGTGTGAAACTACTCATGTATGATGAATTCAGTGATATTTGAAACTACTCATGTATGATCAATTCGGTGATGTTTGAAACTACTCATGTATGAACAATTCGGTGATGTTTGAACCTACTCATGTATGATCAATTCGGTGATGTTTGAAACTACTCATGTATGATCAATTCGGTGATGTTTGAAACTACTCATGTATGAACAATTCGGTGATGTTTGAAACTACTCATGTATGATCAATTCGGTGATGTTTGAAACTACTCATGTATGAACAATTCGGTGATGTTTGAAACTACTCATGTATGATCAATTCGGTGATGTTTGAAACTACTCATGTATGAACAATTCGGTGATGTTTGAAACTACTCATGTATGTTCAATTCGGTGATGTTTGAAACTACTCATGTATGATCAATTCGGTGATGTTTGAAACTACTCATGTACGAACAATTCGGTGATGTTTGAAACTACTCATGTATGATCAATTCGGTGATGTTTGAAACTACTCATGTATGATCAATTCGGTGATGTTTGAAACTACTCATGTATGAAAAATTCGGTGATGTTTGAAATTACTCATGTATGATCAATTCAGTGATGTTTGAAACTACTCATGTATGAACAATTCGGTGATGTTTGAAACTACTCATGTATGATCAATTCGGTGATGTTTGAAACTACTCATGTATGATCAATTCGGTGATGTTTGAAACTACTCATGTATGAACAATTCGGTGATGTTTGAAACTACTCATGTATGATCAATTCGGTGATGTTTGAAACTACTCATGTATGAACACTTCGGTGATTTTTGAAACTACTCATGTATGATCAATTCGGGTCTGTGGGAAACTACCCATGTATGAACAATTCGGTGATTTTTGAAACTACTCATGTATGATCAATTCGGGGCTGTGTGAAACTACCCATGTATGAACAATTCGGTGATGTTTGAAACTACTCATGTATGATCAATTCGGGGCTGTGTGAAACTACTCATGTATGATGAATTCAGTGATATTTGAAACTACTCATGTATGATCAATTCGGTGATGTTTGAAACTACTCATGTATGAACAATTCGGTGATGTTTGAACCTACTCATGTATGATCAATTCGGTGATGTTTGAAACTACTCATGTATGATCAATTCGGTGATGTTTGAAACTACTCATGTATGAACAATTCGGTGATGTTTGAAACTACTCATGTATGATCAATTCGGTGATGTTTGAAACTACTCATGTATGAACAATTCGGTGATGTTTGAAACTACTCATGTATGAACAATTCGGTGATGTTTGAAACTACTCATGTATGATCAATTCGGTGATGTTTGAAACTACTCATGTATGATCAATTCGGTGATGTTTGAAACTACTCATGTATGAACAATTCGGTGATGTTTGAAACTACTCATGTATGTTCAATTCGGTGATGTTTGAAACTACTCATGTATGAACAATTCGGTGATGTTTGAAACTACTCATGTATGAACAATTCGGTGATGTTTGAAACTACTCATGTATGATCAATTCGGTGATGTTTGAAACTACTCATGTATGAACAATTCGGTGATGTTTGAAACTACTCATGTATGATCAATTCTGTGATATTTGAAACTACTCATGTATGATCAATTCGGTGATGTTTGAAACTACTCATGTATGATCAATTCGGTGATGTTTGAAACTACTCATGTATGAACAATTCGGTGATGTTTGAAACTACTCATGTATGATCAATTCGGTGATGTTTGAAACTACTCATGTATGATCAATTCGGTGATGTTTGAAACTACTCATGTATGAACAATTCGGTGATGTTTGAAACTACTCATGTATGATCAATTCGGTGATGTTTGAAACTACTCATGTATGATCAATTCGGTGATGTTTGAAACTACTCATGTATGAACAATTCGGTGATGTTTGAAACTACTCATGTATGATCAATTCGGTGATGTTTGAAACTACTCATGTATGAACAATTCGGTGATGTTTGAAACTACTCATGTATGATCAATTCGGTGATGTTTGAAACTACTCATGTATGAACAATTCGGTGATTTTTGAAACTACTCATGTATGATCAATTCGGGTCTGTGTGAAACTACCCATGTATGAACAATTCGGTGATTTTTGAAACTACTCATGTATGATCAATTCGGGGCTGTGTGAAATTACCCATGTATGAACAATTCGGTGATGTTTGAAACTACTCATGTATGATCAATTCGGGGCTGTGTGAAACTACTCATGTATGATGAATTCGGTGATATTTGAAACTACTCATGTATGATCAATTCGGTGATGTTTGAAACTACTCATGTATGAACAATTCGGTGATGTTTGAACCTACTCATGTATGATCAATTCGGTGATGTTTGAAACTACTCATGTATGATCAATTCGGTGATGTTTGAAACTACTCATGTATGAACAATTCGGTGATGTTTGAAACTACTCATGTATGATCAATTCGGTGATGTTTGAAACTACTCATGTATGAACAATTCGGTGATGTTTGAAACTACTCATGTATGAACAATTCGGTGATGTTTGAAACTACTCATGTATGATCAATTCGGTGATGTTTGAAACTACTCATGTATGATCAATTCGGTGATGTTTGAAACTACTCATGTATGAACAATTCGGTGATGTTTGAAACTACTCATGTATGAACAATTCGGTGATGTTTGAAACTACTCATGTATGATCAATTCGGTGATGTTTGAAACTACTCATGTATGAACAATTCGGTGATGTTTGAAACTACTCATGTATGATCAATTCGGTGATGTTTGAAACTACTCATGTATGAACAATTCGGTGATGTTTGAAACTACTCATGTATGATCAATTCGGTGATGTTTGAAACTACTCATGTATGAACAATTCGGTGATTTTTGAAACTACTCATGTATGATCAATTCGGTGATGTTTGAAACTACTCATGTATGAACAATTCGGTGATGTTTGAAACTACTCATGTATGATCAATTCTGTGATATTTGAAACTACTCATGTATGATCAATTCGGTGATGTTTGAAACTACTCATGTATGATCAATTCGGTGATGTTTGAAACTACTCATGTATGATCAATTCGGTGATGTTTGAAACTACTCATGTATGAACAATTCGGTGATGTTTGAAACTACTCATGTATGATCAATTCGGTGATGTTTGAAACTACTCATGTATGATCAATTCGGTGATGTTTGAAACTACTCATGTATGATCAATTCGGTGATGTTTGAAACTACTCATGTATGATCAATTCGGTGATGTTTGAAACTACTCATGTATGAACAATTCGGTGATGTTTGAAACTACTCATGTATGATCAATTCTGTGATGTTTGAAACTACTCATGTATGAACAATTCGGTGATTTTTGAAACTACTCATGTATGATCAATTCGGGTCTGTGTGAAACTACCCATGTATGAACAATTCGGTGATTTTTGAAACTACTCATGTATGAACAATTCGGTGATGTTTGAAACTACTCATGTATGATCAATTCGGTGATGTTTGAAACTACTCATGTATGAACAATTCGGTGATTTTTGAAACTACTCATGTATGATCAATTCGGGTCTCTGTGAAACTACCCATGTATGAACAATTCGGTGATTTTTGAAACTACTCATGTATGATCAATTCGGGGCTGTGTGAAACTACCCATGTATGAACAATTCGGTGATGTTTGAAACTACTCATGTATGATCAATTCGGGGCTGTGTGAAACTACTCATGTATGATGAATTCGGTGATATTTGAAACTACTCATGTATGATCAATTCGGTGATGTTTGAAACTACTCATGTATGAACAATTCGGTGATGTTTGAACCTACTCATGTATGATCAATTCGGTGATGTTTGAAACTACTCATGTATGATCAATTCGGTGATGTTTGAAACTACTCATGTATGAACAATTCGGTGATTTTTGAAACTACTCATTTATGATCAATTCGGGGCTGTGTGAAACTACCCATGTATGATCAATTCGGTCCTGTGTGAAACTACTCATGTATGATCAATTCGGTGATGTTTGAAACTACTCATGTATGATCAATTCGGTGATTTTTGAAACTACTCATGTATGATCAATTCGGGGCTGTGTGAAACTACTCATGTATGATCAATTCGGGGCTGTGTGAAACTACCCATGTATGAACAATTCGGTGATGTTTGAAACAACTCATGTATGATCAATTCGGTGCTGTGTGAAACTACTCATGTATGATCAATTCTGGGCTGTGTGAAACTACTCATGTATGATCAATTCGGGGCTGTGTGAAACTACCCATGTATGAACAATTCGGTGATGTTTGAAACTACTCATGTATGATCAATTCGGTGATGTTTGAAACTACTCATGTATGATCAATTCGGGGCTGTGTGAAACTACTCATGTATGATCAATTCGGTGATGTTTGAAACTACTCATGTATGATCAATTCGGTGCTGTGTGAAACTACCCATGTATGATCAATTCGGTGCTTCTTTTGAAACTACTCATGTATGATCAATTCGGTGCTGTTTGAAACTCGTCATGTATGATCAATTCGGTGCTGTCTCATCGGGGAGTTCTCCTGTGAAGCTCTCCCCTTGTTAGGTTAGCCTAGCTTTGTGTACCTAGTTAATGTGATTATGTGTTGTTCCCTGCCTGTCCCGTCCACATCTTTGGTTATGATCCAGGTTGAGATTCCCAAATTTTCAGTTTGTTTTGGCCCCTTTTCCTCTCGTCTGGGTCAGCTTTATATTTTCCCACGCCCATATGATTTTCAATCCTTTTCCCACTCCCTTAGCGAGAGAGCTTCTTGATTTTTCCATGGGCAGAATAGAGCGGCCTCTCCTTTCTGAGGGTTGGACGGGCCCTACTAACATCAGTTATGTTTAGTTTCACTTTGTGTTGAATTTTTAGTTTATTATTGGGTTCATCTCCCCGCCCTCTCATTCTTCATTATTAGATTTTTATGTATTATAATTTATTATTATTAAATTTTTATGGCATGGGGCGCGTTTTGTAGGTTCCCCTTTAGAGAATGCGGTATTATGGTGTGTGAAGGATTTTTATGGTGAATGCCTAAAATGTAATCAGTGAATGGGTTGTGAGTCGGATTAGTTAGGTATAAGATAGTTAGTGTGAACCAGCCTGAACCCCTTCACTTTTTCGGCCATGTGCCACAATTATGTAATTTTTTCATAATAAATATTGTGCAAATCTATGACGACGCGCATTGGACTACGCCATTGGCTATCCTATTGGTCTACGCCAATTGCCTACATCTATGGACTACGACTACGGCGAGTACTAGTCGATTACGTTTACATGCGAGATTTTACTACTTGGTTACAGTAGCGAAAACCACTTAGCTACTTCGAACAAATATATCCATTTCCGGGACATATCATACATGTAGATATTTTGTTCAAAATCATTCTTATTCCAGTTATATACACCTGTGCCATCATCATGGCCCCGGCATCATCCTCAGTACACTTTCCACACGATGGAATGCGCGGACACGATTTCATCTCGGTAGATACCTTTGAGATATGGCATGAAATGTTTATCTACTTTTCTATCTACTCACATATGTACATGAAGATGCACCAAACAGAGGCAATGAAATATATAAATAAAGCGCAGTGTATTTTTGTCCGACCGTCCGTAAGTTTTTCGATATTGGCGTATCATAAACAACCTGAATACTTCTGTCGTTACACACGATTAAAAATTAAATAAATAACTCATTTAAAATTTAACTTAAATAACGAACAGTGTGAAAGTTTCAAAAAACAATTCTGCATGATATGTTTAACATTCATTTCGATTTTCGTCGCAATAAGAATTTACATACACATACAGACACACACACTCGCACACACATATGTACAGTGTAACCCGGATATAAGAGAGTTGTCTGGACCGGAGAAGACGTATCTTATATCCGGGTTTATCTTATATCCGAGTTTGGTCTATTTTGTTTTATTAACACAGGTTCTAATTTGGGACCAGTTAAAATATTCGGGTTTCTCTTATATCCGGCTTCCACTGTATATTAATTAAAGCTTAAGCGGGCCTCGGTACGGTAATTATATTTTTGTTGTTTTTGTTGTTGTATCTTTCCAGTACGCGCACTCTAGCGTATGCTGAATATTACATAGCTTGGGTTCACTAATGTCTTTTAAGAATGACTTTATGTGAAGGGATCATAAAGAATGACATTTTTAAAAGAAAAGAAACAAATCGCGCAAAATAAATGTGAACTAACTTCAGATATCTGTTGCCTATACAAAGAAAGATCATGTCGAAAAACATAAATTAATTTTATTATATCTTAATTCTTATAACTTTCGCGTACATAGGATGCTGAAGGTAAAAGGTCTATTAACGAAACGCCATATCAAACGTAACAAAGAAACAAAAAACGAAACAAATGAACAGTTACAAATGCATGCTTTATATAAGTAATGCATTATATAACGAGAATAAGAAGAGAGAATTGCTAAACATATTGCTTTTGCATTTTATATCATGGCACCGGGAAGAATTTCAATAGATAGATCTTTTTGAAATTTATTAAATACACTTATGTGAATTTGATATCTGTCTTACGTCTGCTTGTTTATACGTCGCCAGCATCATATGTAACTGGAGTAGAATAATACGCAACATTTAAACTCGGGGCCTCTCTAATTGGGCGCCTTAATTTCATTTGGCACCTAAATGTGGTTCATATTCATTATTACTAAATAAATGGATCCATTTCACTATCAGGGATCAGTTCAACCAAGGTGAGATAAACTATATGTTTCCTATTCTCCCAATAGACAGAAAAACATGCAATGGACCCTCCCATTGATGTTGTTAATTCATAACATCTAATACAATATTTGGTATATCATCATGAAATCAGTTCTTTTATTATACAATAAGCATTTCTATAAATTCAACAGGTCAGTAACAAAAAGAATCTCTTTAGCCTCAATATGTTAGTGTAAATATGGCAGTTTGATGTTTACTTGACAATTAATTAGAATTATTAAGTTAAAATAACTTCACTGGGGCAGAAATACAAAAAGCAAGACTATGATATGTCCTTCGGCATTCTCATGCCCGATTAATAGTGAATACACACACAGTCGCATATATATATATATATATATATATATATATATATATATATATATTATATATATATATATATATATAATATCCCGCCCTTTTTTAGATACTTGTAGATTTGTTTAATTAATTCGACTAATGTCGATGTCAGTTTATTGATTTAGATTTTTAGCTTATTTTATATTTGTACACAATAAAATTTTATTAAACAATAAATGTAATGTTCTACTCTTGTTCAGGTAATACAAGTATTAGTTTTATCATTTAAAATCCATGACACATTCTTTTGTCATATATATTTATTTTCATGACAAAATAGTTTAATATTTATTCATTGTATCGTTTACTTAACAAGGACAATCCAAACAGGGACTACCGTTCAGGGTCAGGCTTGACCTGAGGTTAATGACAACACAGCGGCGAATTCACGCCCTCTTAATTCCTTCCTGCAAGCGGGGCCTCGACACCGGATTTAGTTTAGAGTTTACCCTGGCATCTGCAGATGTATTCTTGATAGAATTCCTTGAGAGTACTGATGAACACAAAGACTGTTGCTGAAAATGCTGATTGACCTTTTCCACTATGAACATAAATATTTGCATTATTCCAAGTGATCATTTGCATTTTGTGCAAATGTAGAATATTTAAATTAAACGCTTTCTTGTGCTGAAGTAAACTGTTTTCTTACTTACACGCTAGATTTGTTTGGAACATTGTACCGATTCTAAATTCATTTTTCATAATTGATGATTTCGAATTAAAAGCTGATTATTTATTCACCGGTAATTATCATTATCCCTAGCATAGATATAATTTAATATCTTGGGAAAGGACAAGTTTGACCAGATAACACTGACAAGGATAACGTTGACATTTAACCATTCGGTTCTTTATATGATACCGTCTTTCTCTTACTGCTGAAAAAGATAGTCGTAAGCATTATTCTGAAGAATGCATAGCTTTATTAAGCTATTCAAGGCAACTTGATTATGAGAAGGCAAAAATAATTTTATATATTTTGACACCATGTGTCCGGATTAATTTCGCTTAAATATGAAGGAAATTATATATATATATATATATATATATATATATATATATATATATATATATATATATATATTATGACACCACGTGTCAAGATTAATTTCATTTTTAGCAAAGTATAGGGAAATTAGTGACACTGTATATGAAACAGAGTAAAAAAAAAAAGACAATTGAACAATATAAAAAGCATACTTTATCTAAGTAATGTATTATACAACGGGAATGAGAATAGATAATTGCTAAACATTTTCCTTTAGCAGTTAATGTTATGGTATTGGGGAAGACGTCCAATAAATATATTTGTTTGGAAATGATTGACACACTTCTCTGCAGTTGATCATATCTGCTGTTCCGATGACTGCTTGTCGATGCATTACACACGCCTGCTCTGGACACAATCGCCTTTTCTTGGAGTAGGCCAAATTTAACTCGGCTCTCTTCGGGGCCTCTCAAACGTGGCGCCTAAAATCCATTTGGCTCCAAAATTTACGTTTTACACATTTTTACCAGATAAATACACTCATCTTTCCCAGCAGGAATCTTATCAACCAAGGCAATATAATGTGTATTTTTCATATCGCATCAGTTAGGCTAAAGTCCGCCCGAAGGAAGACTGTTAGGCTACATAAATATATTATGAATCTGATCTTTTTATTTTGGTACTCGTGATCAGGTTTGAAATGATTCGAATCTGTGACCTTCAACAAGCATGTACGAATTTGCGAGTATTAAATAGTTCCACAAAACAGCTACTCATTCAACGTAGTCAGGGCATGGAAGATAGTTTCTAAGAGATGAGAAGAGAAATTAATGTGGTTATATGCTCTTGTGAGGTCAAGATAGCAAGTAGAAAATTTCCAATTGTAGAGATATACGATTGTCAGCAGAATTTTTACCAGAACAAAAATCCAAAATAGTATCCTTAGGTTTTGACTTGAATATAATGCTGAGAGCTAAGTAAATAATATGTCCGTTGGTTAATAAAACTAAAACGTCGTCAATGACTTGAGTTGAATATTGTATGTTACTTAATACATTGTTCGAAGGCTGACTAAATTTTTTAAGAATTAATTTAAATACGAAGAATGGTAGTTAAATTTCGCTTACGGTTGACTTTTCTCACCTTTTAGCTTTGCTTAAAATTTTCTCGTGTGCATAGTAATGGGCAATTTTCCATAATTGTGTTTCCTGAGACATGCAACTTTAACGAGACTTGACGAAGAATCAATTTTTAGTGAGAATTTATTCGACAGAGCAAATATATATATATATATATATATATATATATATATATATATATATATATATATATATATATACATATATATATGTGTGTGTGTGTGTGTGTGTTTATATATATATATATATATATATATATATATATATATGTATATATATATATATATATATATATATATATATATATATATATATATATATATATATATATATATATATATATATATATATACTGCATTTGTTTGAAGTGACTTCTTATTGAAGGTTGTTATTAAGGTCCAGTCCTCTGAATATCTGTTGGTCAACGCGTGCGTACCAAACTTCTTTCTGATTTACATAAATGATCTACCGAAGAATATACAAATATTATTTGTATATATCTATGCCTATCATACGACGATATACGTGCGCACCTCAAAAACACCTGACGATCAGAGATTAGCAACTCTTGCGATATATCACTAATTTCCAAGTGGGGAAGTAATTAACTAATTACATTCAATGCCTTGAAAACCAAGTGAGGTACTTTCCGTCACTGCCGAACAGACCCAGAACTACCGCGAGGTACGATGAACGGGTGTAGCCTCGAGGAAGCACAGTGTATTTGGCATCAAAGTCACACATATGATCCATCGCTAAAAATGCAGATAAAATAGTCGGCTAGTAAAGCATCGGTAACTATCTGACTCCTCATACCATAACCTATCACGTCAGGCCGAAAATGGAGCACTGCTATCATATTTGGGCTGGAGTAGCCCAGTCCTCACTTCGCAGTTTTGAAAGTAACTCGGATTCCTTGTAGTGACTAATCATTTTCCACACTACAACCTCTCTCTCCAACGCAGGGCGTTGCGAAAGTCTCACAGCTCTATGGAAAGTGTTCGGACAACATACATTCATCGGTTTTTCACGGCTAGGACTCGGCCTGCCATTTACAATATAGCAAACCACCCATATCTCATATGTATTCCACTGGTGAGAAGATCCACTCGAAGACATTCTTCCCGCGAATTGCTGCTCTGTGAAACCGACTCGGAGCAGGATGTTTTCCCGGTTATTACAAACCTAACACGTTCAATTCTTGAGTTAACCGGCATCGTTCTCTCCTATCAGTATAAACTAACCATTAATGTAACCCGCTACCCCGAGTGGACCCAGGACGTAGGGGACCGTGGCCCTCCACATCCTCCTGTCCCTTGTATTGTCTTAATAATTTTTGTATTTTTGTTATTTCTACCAGACTCTGTTCTGCCATCCACTTGCTCGAATTCATTATGTCAC
>OZ038475.1:108933163-108955663 GCA_964036315.1 Acanthosepion esculentum
CCATACTTTGTTTTTTCATTTGCATATATATATATATATATATATATATATATATATATATATATATTATAATTTAAAAAAAAAATATGATTCCTTCGCTACATAAGAGTTGAATAAAGGTGTCTGGTCACGCTTCCTCGGCAAGCGAGAATTTAAATTCAACTTAATTTCAAAAATTATATTAGGAGTCTCAGCTCTCGCTTTTGAAACATGAGACCTATTATGTAGCGAAGGAATCATATTTAAAAAAAAATATTATAATATAAGCTCTACTTCTGTATGGAGCACTGACTTTTTCAAAATAAAAGCAAAAATACTAAGGAACTCCGGATTATTTACCTAACGTGTTCTTTCCTATTTTCTGCATACCTGCACATAAATATATATATATATATATATATATATATATATATATATATATATATATATATATATATATATATATATATATATATATATATTTCTCTGTGTGTGTGTGTGTATATATATTTGCATATATATATTTGCATATATATATGTATATATATATATTTATATATATGTGTATATATATATATATATATATATATATATATATATATATATATATATATATATATATATATATATATGTATATATATATATATATATATATATATATATATATATATATATATATAATATTGATAAAACAACTAAAAAGTTGCAAATTAATATATATATATATATATATATATATATATCTTAGGATGAACAGCCCCAGTATAAATGTAACTTTAAAAGTGAAAAATTGCCAGGAGCTGCCCTTTAATATTATATAGTCATCGTTTGAATTTGTGTAATAGAATCTGACAACGAGTATCTTCATCAACAACATAATTTCTTCATGCCATCATTTTCATAATTGAACAGTTTTTTCAACAATGTCACTATTTTCTCACTATGGCTGAGTTCCAGTTTTTATTTTTATTTTTCCAGCTTTACCATTCATTCTATTAAATCTCTATCACACGTTTCCTTTAACACTTTTCCATTTGTTGTTTAGTCATGTGCAGTCTCATACTGATACCTTTGTGCTATACTTTGTGACATCGAGCAACTTTCACCTTGGCTAATTTTCATCATGAACCTTGTGTATGTTACCAGTTTATTCATTTCCGTTTATTCAACGTCTATTTAAAGAAATCATCCTTGCCAGAAACATAACAATAAATCTTTAGTAAGATTGCCTTCGTTTAGCTTCACTCATTACGTTAAAATCATCGCCAACGTATACATTCAGGCCTCAAGTTTATCTTTTTATCTGTTTTTCGTTATTACTCTACGTCTTACATGCTCTTATGCAGGAGTTGTCGTGATTTATCGGGATAATTTGATATATTCACTCTGTTGTGGATATGTATAACGCATTGATTTGGACGATTCGAATTAGAGGGACCAATAGTTTTGTAAAATATCAGTAACGAGATAGTTGCCGTTATTACGAAACAAAATTGCGTACAAAAATCTATCAGAGTACGTTTACTTCCAAGCATTATAAATAAACATGGCGCGAATATCCAATTGGCTAATGATACTATATATTTACATTATCAATAGGAAACGTCTCTTCATTTGTTCGTTTCATTTTCTCGGATATATATATATATATATATATATATATATATATATATATATATATATATATATATATATATATATATATATATATATATATATTTCAAACATGTAGTGTTGAATGTTAAAGACAACATAGTCTTACATATTTTCTTTTGAATTTTCTCATATTCTTTAATGAGACTTTTTATTTGAAAATAGTTTCGAAATATGTATTGTCCATACGATGACCTAGCGCTTTCGAACATCATTGTTCCTCTTCAGGGTAAAAAAAAACAAACATTTGCCAATTATCTTGTAGCGTAATCATGTTGCTACTTTTTTACAAACTAAAAACGTTAAAATCCTTTTAAATTCAAAAGACGCGATGATGTTATATCACGTGCATGGCGTAGATTTTTATCATGTGACAGCGTGAAAAAGATTTCTACTACACAAGCCAAATGATCGAAGAATACGCTACAAAATTTAAATATATTATAAACATTGCAATATATTACCAGATATATTATAATCTATACGATTAATAAGAGGTCTTTTACTTTTAATATGTAATGCCTCTAAGATTTTAAGGTGTCTAATGTCTGTATGTTTATCTATAATTTTAGTATTTTCTATAAGTAGTTTACGTATATCAGATTGCATAAGGGAAACGGTATGTGACTTAATATGTTGTTTAATGGAGCTAGAATTATTTAGATGCAGAGTCAATCTTCTGGAGAGCCGGGTGGTTGTAAATCCAATATATGTATGTGGATTAGAAGAACATTCTTCCATGGGACATTTAAACTCATACACAACATTGGTTCTATCAACAACTGCAGCAACTGGAGAATGATTATTACTCATTATCAGGTCAGACGTTTTAAATTTACTATAATATATATTAAGTTTTAAGGCCTTGTTGGAATCAACAGGAAACACATTATGGTGTATTATAGACTTAAGGGCCTTTTCATCCATGCTGTATTGTCTATGCATTTGTCCTCTGAAAATACAGCATATCTAGCCGACTTTCCGCGTCTCGAGACGGGGGAAGCGGATGTGTGCGAAGGGGCCGTCAACGAGGAGGAAATCTGGGAAGCGCTGAAGCAGGCCGGCCGAGACAAGACTCCGGGTATAGACGGTCTTCCCTACGAGGTGTACTTGAGGCTGTCGCCCGTTTTTGTTCCGCTCCTGGCACTGATGTTCAACCACTGGTTGAGGAATGGGAACATACACCAACGCTTAACCAGGGGTGTCATCAAGTTGCTACGCAAGAACAAAAGCGGAGGGGATGGGTTAGATAATTTCTGCCCTTTGACTATGCTCAATGTAGAGTTGAAGATTTTGGCGAAGGTTTTGGCCAACCGTTTGCAGCTTGTCCTCAATAGTCTGATCGGTCCCGAACAGACATGCGCGGTGAGGGGCAGGACTATTCAGGACAACCTTCATATGGTTCGCCAGATCGTGGAAAAAGTCGACGGTGAAGCCGCACTGATCAATTTGGATCAGTCCAAGGCTTTCGATAGGGTGGACCATCGTTTTCTCGAGGCTGTTCTCGCGTCTGCCGGTTTCGGGCCACAATTTCGTTCCAGGATCCGTCTCCTGTACAAGTCCCCGGGGGCACTGGTGGAAGTGAACGGGGTGAGGTCGGAGCCTTTCACCTTGTCTCGATCCATTCGTCAGGATTGTCCGCTCTCGCCTATGATCTATGTCCTTGCGTTGGAGCCCTTCCTTCGCAAGCTAAAGGCGAATCCGGTACTTCGCGGAATTTCTTTACCTGGTGCCACCAAAGCGGCCAAGTATTCCGCCTATGCTGACGACGTGTCTGTTTTCGTAACGAACACCGCCGAGATTCACGAAGTCGGCAAAGAGATTTGCAGGTATGAGACGGTGGCAGGGGCCAAAATCAACCGCGAAAAGTCAGTTGGCTTGCGGCTGGCTGAGTGGGAGGGAGTTACTCTCCCCGGGCCCTTCAGCTGGACGGACGGGCCGGTGAAGATACTCGGTATCTGGTTCGGTCCCGGCCTTCTGCTGGACACAAATTGGTCGGAAGTCCGAAGGAAGGTCGACGAAGCAGTTCGCCTGTGGACTCGAAGGAATCTTTCCTTGAAGGGGAGGGCGGAAGTGTTCATTTCGCACATCTACCCGATTCTCCTTTACCGGCTTTCGGTTCTTCCACTCCCGTCTACCGTACTAGTCAATTTCGTTAAAGAGTTTTTCGATTTCCTCTGGAGAGGAAAGGCTCACATGGTAAGTCGCGAGGTCTGCTGCCTCCATCCTGCCGAAGGCGGTCTGGGAATGCCAAGCGTCGAGACACGTCAGCATATGCTCCGCTTGAATTTCCTAGAACGGATGTGTACGCAAAACGACGGTGAAGGCGAATTCTGGAAGGAAGACGCCCGTCAATCTTTTCCGTCCCTTCAAAGTGTGCATTTCTACGAGGCGGAGGCGCACCGCTCACCTGAAGGTGAATGCCTCTTTTATAAGGAATGTAGAGACGCGCTGCGTTGCCTGTTAAAGGTTAAAGATCGCCTCTCCGATACACGGGATATGTCTCGGAAGGCTTTGTATCGAGTGGCAGTGAGGGGGATTGCCAAGGACAAGCTTCCGGGCAAACTGGGCCTTACGAACAAGGAGTTTCGCTCCGTCTCGTCTTGGGAGCCCGGGTTGAAATGTCTCAACAACGACGAGGCATCACTAACCTGGCTGGTGTTGCGAGGGGCTCTCTGGGTCGGCAAAAAGCTCTGCGCAGCGCGTTTGGCGATTTCAGCCGAATGTGTTCGCTGTGGTGACTGGGAGGAGTCAATGTGCAGGGATCAGCACTATGTGCTCTTGTGTCTGCTCGGCATTATGCGAATGGTGGTGTGGACGACTAGACAGAAGGAGTTCCACGCAGGTGAGAAATTTTCCTCTTTGCAACTGGTCTCATTCTTTAGGCATCAGCTTATGGTTAAGATCAGGGCGGAGAGGGCGCGTCTCTCCTCGTGGAATTTCAGCAAAAGGTGGGTGAAAATTTCGCGCTTGGTTCGAGTGAGAGGTGCTGACCTAGAGTGGTTGTTGGACGCAACTTAAGCAAGAGGATTTTGGGCCTCGAATCGAAACATTAGTCATCCCAGCCTTTTAAGGTAAGATAGAACATTTTCATGTTCAGTTTTGGACTCCTTAGGGCTAAATATTTTCCTTTCGACGTAGTTAGAGCATGCAAGTACATAAGTCCTGTTTTTTTGTCCTCCTTTTTAGTTTCTTATCTCCACCCCTCCCCACGTTTTAGGTGACAGATGTCTCTGTTCTCTGGATTTGTTCATCCCAGTTAATAGAGATTTCTGCCACATTTTTGGAAGTGTCCTACTACTAATATTGTTTTGTTTAGTTTCTTGTACATACATATTTTACATTGTATATAAAAATTGGGTTTTTGATTTTTCCCCCATCCCTCGATGGTTTTGTAAATAAAAATTCATGTTAGGGCTTTTCACCGAGAAAATGTGGTATTTTGCTGATTGAGTTGTGAAAGTAAATGTGTTGTTATGGTGAAAGGAAAATTGTAAGTACGAATGGGTCAACGAATGAGACTAGATAGTTTTCAGGTAGGACTAGAGAAGACCAGTCTTTTTCCCCCTCCCCATTTTTAGCCCTGATGGCACATTTTGTATTTTAAAATGCAAATAAATAATAACATGATTACGCTACAAGATAATTGGCAAATGTTTGTTTAAAAAAAAAAAAAAATTGACTAAAATATTGACCCTGAAGATGAACAATGATGTTCGAAAGCGCTAGGTCATCGTATGGACAATACATATTTAGAAACTATTTTCAAATAAAAAGTCTCATTAGAGAATATGAGAAAATTCAAAAGAAAATATGTAAGACTATGTTGTCTTTAACATTCAACACTACATGTTTGAAAGAAAAGTTGCTGCCAAATTACACACACACTCACACACACACACACACACACACACACACATATATATATATATATATATATATATATATATTTATGATTATACATTCTTATAAATATATACGATGTTTATCTGATGAGTAACGGGATTGGGTTCACAATTTTTTTTTCAATTTCAAGCAAGAAAGTAAATGTTTTCCACTTAAAATTAATCCCCATCAAATCCAATGCACTTTTCCACCCTTCTCCGCCACGCGTCTATGCACTACAAGAAAGATTTTTCTTGGATGCCCCCAGTTCCAACGTTACAGGCCTCTTGATGGCCTTCACACCTTCAAAACTGACCCTCTTGATGGGAAAAGTCTCACTGATCAAATTCATTTGAATATGGAGGTTGTTCCAGTATGGTGACGTTCTTCTCGGCCGTAAACTGATGGATGTACAAGGTGTTATCAGCAACAAATTGTCGTCGTGAAGTAAACACGATTTTTCCTGTCACTACTCTCGCAATTGAAAGAAACAATGCAATAGTTACAGAAAGTTAAGATTACAGTTATTTCGCTATCGTGATAGATGATAACAAAATCCGTTTATCCTTTTTTCGCCCAGTGCACACCCGCTCAGCATAACTTTTGAAACAAACCTTATATATATATATATATAAATACATTTTTATGTTTAACATTCATTTTATAGATATAAGTATATGCTCTGTTTATAATAAACAGTATTAAATGAGAGAAATTTTCATAGAAAATATTCGTCCATCGAAAGGATTCGAACCTGTATCCTATACGGAAACGTCATATAGCCTGACGTGCCTTACCGCTCGGCCACAAAGGATCGTTCGGTAGCCAAGGTCGAATTTACTGCTTATAAACTTCAATCTTCAAGGAATCTCTCACGTACATTCATAACTGCTCATGGCGTATCAAATGTAAACAAATGGCGTCACATATTGTGGCCGAGCGGTGAGGCACGTCAGACTATATGACGGTTCCGTATAGGATACAGGTTTGAATCCGAACGAAGGACGAATATTTTCTATGAAAATTTCTCGGACATTCAGGCCGGTAAATGTTATTTAATACTATTTATTTTAAACAGAGCATTTACTTAAATACTTGTATCTATAAAAAGAATGTTAAACATAAAAATGTCTTTAAATATTTGTCGTACTTTGTCCATTTTACAATATATATATATATATATATATATATATATATATATATATATATATATATATATATATATATGCTAATGTGTTATGGTGTAAAAATGACGACTAATGTTTTTTCCTTGCCTATTCCTTGTTGATAATTGTCGTCAGTGATCTCTTTTTTCTTACATTCTTATATTTATCATGCCGCCATTATTCTTTTTCTACTTCGGTCAGGTGATATTTAGTTTCTTTTTGAAGACCTTCTTCCATTCGCATTCACATTTTTGCTCTTCTTGGGTTAGATTCTTCCTCTGTTTCATTTTCAATCCTTTCAGGTACACCATCTCTAATAGCATCTCTTCTCGCATTAGCTTCTTCCTCTATTTCATTCTGTCTTCTTTGCGTTTCCCCCAGTCTCTCTCTCTCTTTCTCTCGCTCTCATACATATTTGCTCTCCTCCTATTACTCTCTTCTGTTTAATTCGTTCGCGTATGTGTCTCGCGTATTCTGCCTTGCTCAAGATTTTGCTTCACGGCCTTCCTACTCTACCTGGGAATATCATTGTCTCGCAGATTCTCGCTGTGCATGTATTTATCATAACCTGGGCTGCCTTCGTGTTCGCTCTCGTTCTAATTACCTCTATTCTTCAAGGAGATTTCCATATTTTTAAATGGACAAAACATTGTAAAACATTGGGAATAATTTACATTTCGTTCTACATTTATAGAATTTCATTTGAATTTTGGTTACCAATGCAAAATTAAATGTGCTTAAGAACTTGTAACTACAGCTAAAATATTTATAATAAATGTATCTGTCAATAGTTATTCAATCATATATTTAGATGGTAAAATAGTGTTGAATCAAGAAGATCATAATTCACATGTTCAGATGATATATATCTGTATGTATATATATATATAAATGTGTAACGATAATTAGGATTATATTATATTATATTCTAATATAATGTGGTTTAATATCCTGAGAACAATATTCATATTATCTGGCATTACAAAGAGAATATTTTAATCTAAGGTTATAAAGAAAATAACATGTCTCACTTTATCAAATTGGACAGGAAATATATAAATGTATGAACATTGATGACTCTCTCTCTCTCTGTCTCTCTCTCTGTCTCTCTATGTATGTATATATATATATATATATATATATATATATATATATATATATATATATATATATATATATATATATATATATATATATACACACACAGAGACAGACAGACTGACAAGGAGGAAGAGGCAGACAGAGAGAGGCAGACAGAGTGAATGAATGAAGTAATTTTAATTTTTAATTTTAAAATATTGCATTAAAATAAATATTCATGGATAGACGTATTTGAGGAATGCTATGTTTTAATTAAATTTTAGCACACTGCATGTAGGTGACTTCATTTGTAAAACAATTTTTTTTCACTGCTACTGGATAAATGTCTCGAGACTGTCCAAATATTCTGTAATTCCGAGCGCTTTCTTTGCTATTTAACTGGATGTATGGTTTGTGTGTATTGTTCTAGAGTTATTTATGTATCCAGAAAAGAACAGACTTTTTTGAACTCAAGGAATATTAAATAAAATATTTAATCGCAGTACCATGACTGTTGTCTTTAATGAAATATGTATAAATTAGGGTTAGCTGCCAACATATATATATACATGTGTGTGTGTGTGTGTGTGTAGAGAGAGAGAGAGAGAGAAAGAGGAGAGTGAGATAAATAGATTATTATCACCAAACATCGTTACTGCAGTCCAAGATAAGTTATTGCCATCTCTTATCAAGAATATTGTGACTGTGCTATTCTTCCTAAATTTATGCATTTTTCATCGCCAATCTAATTTTTGTGCAAACTACCAAAACTGACTTACCCTGCATCTTTAATATCTTTCACTTTCTTTATATGCTTTCTGTCCACCCCAATATTTGTCATTTAAAAACAGTTAAACTATTTCTTATTTTATTATATTCTTTGATCTATGTGAACGAGTTTCTACCTCCTCGAACTTATTTTCCACACTAAACACTTTCGATCTTCTGCCAGTTGTGATCTTACATATCTTCACTATTTATATATTTACTAATTCCTTTTATTTTTATAATGAACTTCACTCAATATAATCATATGATTTTTTTTCCGAATATTCTTCCTAAGTAAAATGTTACAAACATCAACGTGGTCCTCCATAATAATTACGCAGCCATTTTTATTCCCCTACTTAGTCTAACTATCCATCAATAGTCTTATCCTGAGCCCGAAGAGCTTGTATTCTATTCTTTTCCGTATATCTTCCAATGTTTCTTTTTTTTCCATTTCACTGCTTTATGACATTTCTTTCCATATTTTTATAGCGATTTCATAGCCATGAGAAACACCTTATTAGAACCATATTCTTTCTCCACATTTCTCTGTACATTATCGTCATCAGCAAATAAAACTAACAAGTTATTGCTATCAGCATGAAAGTAATCATCATTAAAGATATAAACAAGATGAATTATTTATTCCTGTTTGGCAGCTTCTAGAATATGTCTGCTTCGTCTCCCTTCTACCCATAGACAGCAACACCCTGAGGCAATCGGAAGAATTATCAGCAAAACTATAGAGGAGGCCACGAAAACTAAACCTCTTAATTATCTCGGTATCTTACTGCTGCCTGTGTCCTTCTTTGTAACCTTCTACCTAAACATTGTTTGTTCAATATTTTTATGAGAACCAAATCGATTCAACCCAATACGCGGTCTGTTTTTCTAATTGTTTGTTTTCTGATTTTTTTTCTCTTCGTTTCGCATTCGTTTTCTTTTTACCATGACTCATGTTTGATTCTTTCATATTTTCTGTTTTCACCACATTTACTCGACCCAATTTATTTTTCTTTCGTTTTTTAAATATTATGTAGTAAATATGTCTTTAACTTTTCTTCATTTCATCAAGAGTTTGGTCTCTATCTTTCTATATTTTATTATATGATGCAATAATGTATCCCAGGATATATTCTCAGTTTAGCTGATCATGGTCAAATGGTAATGGAAAACAAAGATTATATTAGGATATTCTACCAAATGGAGAAATCTAGCAGACACGCTTCATATAATTCCAGATTGTAGTATTTACTTGGGATCGAACACTAACATCTAACCCAAGAGATTTATATGAGGTCTTCATATTTACGAGCTTTATCCAAGAACTACAGTATTGATAGTACATATGATATTCTAAAAGATGAGTTCTAACTCAGCGTTCCTAGGCAGGCTTTCAAGTCTTTCCTTATTAATGTCATAAATGCGACAGAACACAAAAATTCGAGTTTGGCTAAACGGCAGATTCGTTACATCAGTAATATTCCACATAATTTTATAGCATTTAGAAGGGTGAAGTATTCTATAGATATTCACCAAATATTGTACAATTATCTAGACCGAATCTCTGTAATCAGATCTCTCAAATGGTGTGGATGGTTCCGTACTAGCCTTGAGCAATATAATCAAATAACATGAATGTACAGTCTGTTCCATTCTAAGATCTACAGGAATTTAGTGTACATTCATATATCAAAAAAGATAGGAGAGACCAGTAATATATATATACATACATACATACATACATACATATATATATATATATATATATATATATATATATATATATATATATATATATATATATATATATATATATATATATATATATACACATTCGTTCGTGCTAATAATTTTGGGAAAGTTATGCATCTTCTTCTCCCTCAAGCTATGGTTAAATAAAACGACAGACCAGGCAACTTGTCTAGGAGAATGACAACACTGAATTCAAAACCTCCGGAGGGTCGTAGTACACCTGGTCTCTGTATACAAAGCCTTCTCCACAAAACCTTCACCACTAAAATCAAATCTCATGTGCTGGTGTCAGGCTGTCGGTTCATAGAAATTGATCTGCTTGATGCTCATACGTCGAATTCGACGGAAGAGTCGAGTATATATATATATATATATATATATATATATATATATATATATATATATATATATATATATATATTGTCAGGCACAGACAGACTGTTCCGTTGTTTCACAGCTGATTAGTGTGGCTAGACCTCCGATTGCCACAATCCGGGATCGAAAACAAATTGATTGGTATCAGTCGGAGATTTCACTCCTAAGCCACTGGCGCACGGCAGGGATGGAGATGAATTTAGAGATATTTATTTTTAAACAATGAAACCAGTGACCGAAAAACTCGATTCAACTTAACGAAGAGTATTGCATGAGCAGCAGTAATATCTACACATTCAGTTTTCTCCCCGAAGAACTCAAGCGAAATTAATTTTTTCAGGGAAAGGTATATAATGTCAAATATATACATTAATACTTAAATACTTATCTAGTTTAGGAGACAGGCTGATCAGCGAGGTCGTTCTCCCAGAGTGAGTCCCTGTCATTGCACTCCGGTAGGGTTGACCTCTGTGATCGCCCCAAATTTGGGTGACTCTGACATATTATACATTAGTATTTGGAGGAATGAAAGTGTATGAATGTATATATATATTAGTGTGGTTTAAATTTTTTTGTAAAATAATAGATATCCTGTATCATAGTTTGAATAGGTTTGTTAAAATTTAAAAGTGTGTGTGTGTGTGTGCGTGTGCGTGTGCGTGTGCGTGTGTGTGTGTGTGTGTGTGTGTGGACGAGTGCGTAGAACGTTCCATGACACCCGTGCTTGAATCTCACAACGATTGATTTGACAGGAAAAAGACTTTCTGATGTTATCGGTCTGGATAGGGACGATCCCTACGTGTGGCACATTTGAAAAATGCCTGAACAACATACCAGGGGTTGACCCAAGCCTTGATGATTAAATTTGGATGACTGAACCCTAGGAGGCCGTAGACAGCTGTGCTAGCACGAAAGCACAAGTCAACATGATCGAGGTTTTGATTGTACTGGCCTTGTTCAGATTGTTGATCACGCTAGATATCACGCTCGTTCCCAGAAACTGTAATTAATGTCTGCTGAGCATAGTTGCAGTATAAAACACAGGTTGGTTCTGTGGGTGTTGAACAAACACAAAATGTGTCTGAGTGCGCGTCAGCAATAGCGATTGGCTATCCGCCCTAATAGATGGGTATTTTCGAATACCAGTTTCTCGCTAATTATATATATATATATATATATATATATATATATATATATATATATATATATATATGTGTGTGTGTGTAAATATATATATATATATATATATATATATATATGTGTAAATATATATATATATATATATATATATATATATATATATATATATAACTGTGATGAAAAGAAATGCATGTTATTATTAATTGAGCAATATTTTTTAGCACTGGCTCACATCGTCCGATATTTCTCATTCATAATTCACTCTTTTATGCTGATGACTCTTTTAGGTGAAATAATTATGTATATTTTAATCAAAACCGCTACCCCAAAAACGGAACATTTGATCTTCGTTTATTCCACAAGCATATTATGTATAGACACATCCTACCTTTTAACACATTTATAAAAGACTGATCTTATTGTCAAACGAACGAAATGGAAACTAGTTTTCCTTAAACGTAAACGAATTTACGAGAATCTAAAAGAAGTGCAACGTTACCTCTTCAGATCAACTAAATCTCCACCGCCAGATGATCAGCTGATGGACTTCTAGAAAGAGCTATTTTTGAAAATTAATAAAATTAATTCGCTTAAATTACTAATGGCATGCAACAAAAATGATCAATGATTCCTTATATATATATATATATATATATATATATATATATGTGTGTGTGTGTGTGTGTGTGTGTGTGTGTGTGTGTGTGTGTGTGTGATGGACTCTCCCGTCGAACTCGACGTATGAGGGTCAGGCAGATCAGTTCCCAGAAACTGAAAGCCCGGCACCGACACAGGGTTTGATTATAGTGGTGAAGGCTTTGTGCAGGGCCATCCACACTTTTTGGAGGGACGAATACAGGGCCCTGGTGCAACGAATGCCACAAGGTCCCCAAACGACCTTCCGCAGGTTTTGAATTCAAAGTTGTCCTTATCTTATATATATATATATATATATATATATATATATATATATATATATATATATATATATATATATATATATATATATATATATGTATATGTTAAAATAATAACTAAAGCTGAAAGACATCTAACCATGAAGAAACCGGCATTTATAACCATTACAGGGCGTTCATTAATAAAAACGCGAAATACTACCAAATGTGAGAAAATGACAAGAATGGATACACCAGAAAAATAGCCGCTGAGTTAATGATTGTTGATGGAATCAACAAATTACATAAAAACATGCATTCATCACTAATAAAGACCAAGGACCGATTTCCAGAATTGTCCTCAATATAGGCAACACAACCCAAAGAAAAACAATATTGGAAAAAATAGCAAAATCATTTCCCAAAGAGCATGAAAACATAAGAGGAGTGCTTTAGAAATTAACCAGGGACATTATACGAACGAAGTGATAAACTGTTTTAAAAAATAGCAAATAGAATAATGAGTGTAACTTCATCAAATTCGACATAAACGATATTTGCCCGTCCATTACCGGATATCAGCAAATGAATACCACCAGTAAAGACAAAACTATTTTGACACTAGCGATAAATAATGCAAATAATAAAACAGGCCGCCCAAATCTAAATTAAAAAAATGTAATCTTCTCTTCGCACATGTATCAAGTAAATACAAACTTAGCTGAAGTATTTTATAAATACATATATACTCACGGACGCACACACACAGGCACACACACACACACACACACACACACACACATATATATATATATATATATATATATATATATATATATATACAGTGTAACCCGGATATAAGAGAGTTGTTGGGACCAGAGAAGAAATATCTTATATCCGGGTTTCTCTTATATCCGGGTTTGGTCAATTTTGTTTAGGTAAGTATGGCTCTAATTTGGGACCAGAGAAAATTTATCTTATATCCGGGTTTCTTTTATATCAGGGTCTCTTATATCCGGGTCACACTGTATATATATATATATATATATATATATATATATATATATATATATATATATATAGAAGAATGTCAATGTACCAATACAGTAAACATAAACCCCAGCCTAATTTAACCGGCTTTAAATTTGCGACACAATGATACACTTGCTATCTACACACAACACCCCATCAAAATGAGAATTCTTCTCTTCACACCGCCATCTTAACTTAAAATAGAGTAAACCCAATTCTTTTCGTAAGTTATTCTTAGTATCGCTTGACATTGGAACAGGAGATCCGAATTTTAAGGTTACATTTTTAAAATTAAATTTTTTATATTTGAACTTCTGATTCGAAATATAGTAATTTATGTGTCGCGATGGAGACATATTTTTAAAAATATAATTATAATATTATGGTCTACTTTGCATCGATCACTGTTTTTTTAAAATAAAAATATTTTTTAAAGAAATCTGGATTATAAATCTCACCGTTCTTTACTATTAAATCACTAAATATATATATATATATATATATATATATATATATATATATATATATATATATATATATATATATATGTGTGTGTGTGTGTGTGTGTGTGTGTGTGTGTGTGTACGTGCGTGTGTGTGTGTTTCTGTGTGTGTGTGTGTGTGTGTAAAATTGCATACATGTGTATTTTACAGCCAATTACATTCTTATTATATAAATCCTTCATATTGAATTGGCTGAATTTTAAATACTCACTAACCTAACTCTATGCAATATATTTCTGAAATGAAAAATAAATTTTAACACGCTTTCCTTGAACACAAAAAGCAAAGTTAGTATAAGCGAATATTAGTGCCATTTTGTAAACAAATTCCAGACACTTTCTCCGAAGGCTTCATTGAATAAATCTACTTGAAGTAAACGTTTACACTGCCGAAAGGTTCACATGGAGACTGGCCGATTTTTTTTAGTTAGATCCAGCCTTGTCATTATTATTGAATCAACACAGTCTCGCAGAATTATACAACCCAAAGGATATTTATTGCAAGATGTAAAGAAGTTTGTCGCCTTATTTATAAATTAGATGGAAAGCAGTGTAAATTAACAAAAATCATAACGCAAGTCTTAATTACATGTAAAACCTCATAATATATATATATATATATATATATATATATATATATATATATATATATATATATATATATATATATACACACAGTGTGTTTCTATAAAAGTGACTCACCTTATCCTTTGAATTTTCTTCAACTTTGGTTTTATCGGAGAAGAGAATATTCTTCCAGTTTTCTACGGTGAAATTTTTGTAATAGTCGGCCCATTCAAGTCTCTTGGCTTTGTTGGCTTTGCTTATTAGCGGCTTAAACCTTCGTGTACAAGATTTGTAGCCTTGTTCTAAGAGCCACCGACGGACTGTTGAAGAGGCAAGACTAACACCTTGCTCTTGGCTTAGACTGGCTGCAATTTCTTGGCTACATATAGTCCTATTTTTCGCAACTCTTCTCTTGATTACCCTGCCAGTTCTATCATCAATCTTTTTCTTTCGTCCCCTTCTTTCCTTCCTTGGAGCAGGAATGGCATCATTATGTGCTCTAAGCACTCGAGAGATAGTTGATTGCGAGGTTATAGCAATTTCTGCAATTTCTCTCGTAGATTTGCCTGCTTTTGAGAGGGGAATAATAGATGCCTGAAGTGGTTCTGATGCGTGTTTGTAGCTTTTAATCTGCTTAGTGACTTGAGTGGCTATTTCAAACTGTTTTTATACTGTATGAGGCTTTCTGGAATATTCTGGAATACTCTAGATTTAATTTAAGCTGATCAAGAATTCTCTAGAATATTGTTCTGAGTGTATGGTAAAGTAGTTTTCAATATTTTGTCAAAAGCTCTTTAAATTTACCAGTTTAATCATTAGAATGCGATATCTGAGTCATTTATTTGCACAGATGTTTTTACTGAATCTCTCTCATATCCGAATTTATGATTATCAATAAAATACTTAAGGGTGAATAAACTTTTTTCTTAGGTGGTGGGGAAGGGGTCTTTATATTAGTAAGATTAAAAAGTAATTTAACCCCAAAATAACAGAGAAAAAATATTATTAGTAACAAAAAAAAATCAGGAGAGTCACTTTTATGGGACGGCCCTGTATATATATATATATATATATATATATATATATATATATATATATATATATATATATATATAACCTTAGACAGATTTATGAGGCTGGCATGATATCCACCTCATATACAGTAAATAATAGACCTGGTTTCTTTCAGATAGCGAGCTCAGTGGCGAGATTAATGCGTGACAAACGTACCGATAAGCTATAGTTTTAAATAGTCCCCCTCACCCTCCACTTAGGACACAATCTTCTTCCCTGTGCGCAGGTCTTCGTAGTTGCCGCCCACGCGACGCCAGCATATCCGACTCTAAGAAAGAATACTTGACTTTAGAATTTCAGTTTTTCTGTTTCTGACCAGTCCTGTATATATCGTCTCTCCATCAAACTTAAATCTAATATAATTATGTCTCCATTAACCATGTCCCGAAGAAGGTCTATTTGACCGAAACGTCTGACGTCGACAGACTAACAAAAACAAAAACAAAATAAAAACAGTAAACTCACATATTCGGATTTTGCTTTGTCTTTTCCACATTTTCATCATATATATATATATATATATATATATATATATATATATATATATATATATATATATATATATATATAATGGCCTCTTACGGAGCTGTCATTATTTATATTATCAGAGAAACAGCAATTTATCTGGGGTGTTGAAGATTGTTTTTAAATCAGTACGCAAAAACAATCGGTCCCGATAACTTTATGTGGTTCACAATGCATGGACTATCAACGGTTATGTTTTAAAGGCACGTTTCAAAGACGCGGGCATGTGACTTTTAGACTATTGTGCCATAGACAGAGTAGTCGCCCGTAGTTGGCTTGTCGCAGTCATCATTCATGAGATCCGTGTTATTTCGGAGCTAGGACGCTCATGGTTATCCTAATTCACCATTAATTCATTGCTGGAAAAATGATTTAATTACATTACGATTTTACTTTCCAAATACATATGGCGCGTAAGAGTTTTTGAAGGCGCTAGTGATGGCATTTTTATAGTTTAAAAGCCTCATACAGTGCGGACTTTTAAGCTCGATCCTGCGGAGGACTAATTATCTCACCTGCCCTAACTAAAGAGACCTCTGATCCAGCTTAGAACAACACTGATAATTTTGAACAAATAACTTTGAATTCCTCAGTTCACTCTATGGAACTTCAAGTCCTCACTTTAACTCTGATTCTAGCCAGAATTGGTTTGGACCTATTTCGGCCAAAATTCTGATTTTGACCGAAATTCCTTTTGATTTCTTTAAATCACAAATTCATTCGGACTTGACCTGTGTTGAGGTTTTCAAATCACAAACCCATCGGAAATTCAAAACCTCAAAACATGGAACCTCTCATTTTAAATCTAAATTATTGGCATTTCGAGGAAATTCAATTGATTTCCTCAACTCACACATTTTTAGAAATATTTAAAAATGAATTTAAAACAAATCTTTTTTAAATTCACAATGTTGTTCTGTTACTTTAAACTCTAATCTTATATAGAAAGTACAGTGTATGTGTATTTGTTTGTGCGTGCGTCCAAGCAACTCCTCCGCTCCCACTAGTCCGATTTCAATGATTCATAACTCATTCAAAAACCCTAGAAAAGTTAGGTGCAGGGAACGATTATCGTTGAGCACAGATTAATAGTTACCAGTGTATGCGAGTTTAAAAATATATATTAATATTTTAGCGTAGACTTTATGATTGCTTTCATGGTTCATGGGAGTAAGTCTTATTTTCGTTGAGCACATATTCATAGTTACCAGTGTATGCGAGTTTAAAAATATATATTAATATATTAGCGTAGCCATTATGATTGCTTTCATGGTTCAAGGGGAGTAAGTCTTACTCTCCTTTTTCATTCAGAATCGCAGCTGTCTTAAAATCGGGCGGTATTTAATCTTGCTCCTGTGGAGGACTCTTGGTTTGGCAATCCTCGCAATAGCTATGGATGTGTAGGTGAGATAGCCGTCAACAAACTAAAGATCTCAAAATTGATCGCTGCATTTAAGAATTGAATTAAAGTTTAATGTTATTTTTAAAATGTCAGCGATAATTCTTAATTTAAAATCGATTTGATGTACGTAGATCCTTATTTTCCGTACAGAAAATTAATTTTATTTCATGGGTTACAGAGAAGGGGACAATTTATAAGATCAAATTAATATTTTGTAAAGATGGGAAAAATAGAAATTAGAATTAGTTATATATTCAACATTTGAAGAGTTAGATAGCATAATAGCTGATTAAATTAAGTATTGAATCTATATGAATAAATACGAAATTGACACACTAAAAGCTGAATATCTGTATTATATATTATCTACTTTCTATATATCTTCAGGTTTAACTAAGTTGTATATTGATTTTTAAAATTTCATTTCATTAATTAACTGTCTTTCATCACTGTTCTTTTATTCGAATATACTGCTGAAATATATGTTTCCGATCATCAATTGGCCAGTGTTATGAAATCATCCAGAAAAATGAGTTTGATATAAAACATGACGAAATTGATTATCTTATATATGTTGATACTTTTTATCTGTTGTTCTAATTTGTTTATTCTAATTTGTTTATTCTTGTTTAAAAGTCTATTGTGCCTGTTACATTTTTGTTTTCTTGAATGCGTTGCTATTTTATTTTTTACTTTTTTAATAGATGATCGTAGAAACTGTTGTATACACTTTAGAGTTTATATATTCCTGAATGGAATTTTGCTCATGCACTACATACTTTTCTATCTCAATGAGATGAGCCTATGTAAGAACATGGGACATGTTTTTAGTTCTCTCTTTATTTTATATTTTGTTTACTTTTATTGTTCTTTCATTCTTTTTTACCGGCTTACTTTACATTCAGTATCTGCCTATATTTAACCTGCTTGCTTTACCTTCAGTATATGTCTATATTTTACCTGCTTACTTTACATTCAGTATCTGTCTATATTTTACCTGCTTACTTTACCTTCAGTATCTGCCTATATTTTACCTGCTTACTTTACATTCAGTATCTGCCTATATTTTACCTGCTTACTTTACTTTCAGTATCTGCCTATATTTTACCTGCTTACTTTGCCTTTAGTATCTGTCTATATTTTACCTGCTTTAGCTTCAGTATCTGTCTATATTTCTATATTACTTTATCTTGTTTTATATCGTTGTATGAATTAACAGTCATTTTCATACCTTATCATTGTTTCTATCTTTCTTTTGGCACTTTCAGTTCTTTTTGAAATTTTAATTCTTTTATTTGTGTGTTTTCTTTTAACATTTACCTTTCTTTCACTCTCCTCTCTTTATTTCTTACTTGATTTCAATTTCTTATTGTTATCATTTGGTTTTAAGCACAAGCAAGCTTTCATTTTGTTTTTTTTTTTGTACCTTTCTAATTATCATTCGTACTTAATTTGTTTTTTACTCATTAATATATTTTCCTTTCTCTAGGTTTGCACTATCGTCTTTATATTTTTATTTTTTTATTCATTCATTCTTACATTTCTACACACTTCTATGGATTTATTTTATTTTTATTTTGTTTCCTACATTATTCTTCTTTTAATGAATTCCCATATCATGTTCACGTCACAATTGTCACAGATTTCTTTTTTTCCCCCAATATTTTGCCAATATTAGATTAATTATCAGTCAAACCTCGTATTTTATTTATAACCGTTTCATTCTGTTCAATCAAGTGAGATAATTGCCATTTAGTTTGGATCAAGAGTAGACGTTTGCTTTCAGTATATTAATCAAACATTCGAAGAGCCTCGTTTATGCAGAAATTTAAGCGGATTTAGTTGCGATTTTGATGTAGAGTAATTGGGTGAGCAACAAGTTAAAATGTCTATTTCGCACTCTCTTATCATTGCAATCAGTGACAAAACATTCCTAGAGTTACCCTATCATTATTTCACTTTATCATTTTTTCATTTGTAAAGTTATAAACGAAGGAGGCGGGTTACTCAAATGATTAAGAGCAAGCGAAATGAAATTGGCTGACAGTGTTCTAATCCCGATTGTATTGTTTGAGTTCACAAAACAGGAAAGAAATGAATCAAACTTAATCCATAAGAAATATCGAAAACTACACAATGTTGCTGTAAAAACCAACATTATCTTTAACGTTACTGAATAGGAAATGGAACACACAAAACTTGTGAGAAAATTCTTTAAGTGCTCAAGGATTTGATCTGCACCGTCTATACATTCACAGTGTAATATTGATTAGGTTTATAAGTGTAAATAAGAGTGAGACACGCTTATTGAGAGTTGTGTGCGTGGCATCCGTCGGTCTCAAGATACCTTTGATCTGTGCCCATAGATTTATGCCTCAGCTTCTGATAGCGGTTGGGCAACATTTATGGCCGTACAGGCGCACACGGGAGTGAGAGTCTAGTTTAAAATGAACGCATATCGAAGACAATATACGCTGATGTGGCCTTGTTATTTTGTTACACTGAGAGTGTAAGGTGGTTAAACATTAATACTCAGCAGAAAAAGTGTAAATCACAAAATGAAATATAAGCTACAAAAAAGATACATAATGATAATGTAAGACATTTTCCCTGGTAATGTGAAAGTGAAGAAAGGGCCATATCGGTGTTGACTCACGCCTACGAATGGGAATGTAGCACCCAGAGTTTACTTTTTAATCTATGGAAAATCTGGCATGCGGGAAAAGGAAACTGGAAAGTGGCTTTATCTCTTATTGGGGGAAATTAGAAATACACATGTCATTGGCGAAAGTAGAAACAGGCAAGAAATATATGTTCATTAGGGAAAAGAATTGACAAATGAAAACAGGGAATAAAATCGATGCGCGGGTTAGGATTATGTAAATCTATCCGCTATAAGAGGCATTTTATCTGGCTTATGTTTTCGTTAAGACGGTGATCGGCCCAAGGATAGAAAACAGCGGTTCGCTTTGTTGAGAATTTAGATAAAAACATATATTTTCCTTGAGAAAACAAATAGGGAAATCATTTTTATTCATTGCTCCAAAGGTTAAAATGAGAAGGCGAGTAGTTTTTTTTTTCAGAAAAGGAGTAAGAAAAGTGAAATTAACAAGGAGAATACGATATGACTTCTCTCCTAAACACTTTAAATTTAGATTTGTCAGAAAGACAGTTATGAAGTTGGCAGAGTTAGAATACCAAGAAAAAGAAGGAAGAGGCAGAATTTACTCCCGCTGTGAGGAGTAGCGATACGAGATGTGAAATGAAGCATGTTGGAGTTATGGGAAAGCAGTTCCTGTGAATACTCCAAAGGAAGTTGATAATTGTCGAAATTTGGAAAGCTGATTATGAAATCAGAATAGAAAATAATGAAAATTGGGGAATCATCGAATCGCTAGAACCCTTAAGTCCCACTCCAGTTTTGGGCTGCAGATGACTTTGGGGAGCTCAGAGACTTTGGTCTAAGTTTCCTCACTGAGTACATATGAACTCTACGTCAGTTGCGAACCTAATTTCCTGATTTCAAGACTTTGATCCTAGACAGCCAGATGTTTAGACAAGGCCTAGTGTCATTACAGAGATTGATGCGGGGAAGGTTAATTTTTGTTATACCAAGGGCTATATAAACCAGCTAATGATTAACCCCCATGCAACTTTCGTTATATTTCATCGTCGTGAAGATATTTTACTTTAATATAGCACCCACCAGGGAGGGAGTAAGACTTTCGATTTCCCACAGCTCTGAGATCAAGAACACTGCGTGGGCATAGTCGGTGTTGATCAAGCGGCCTGTGACCAAAAAACAGCTTGGACCAGCGTCAGCATTGACCAGACCAGAGTTAACCCCGTGGGTAAAACGTCATTCTAAGACCATGAAGACCGGGCCACTAAAACCTGGTTACACTATGGTGTGTAGGAAGCGGCCAAATGTGTTATATCTTTCTTTCTGTCGGGTATGTTTCCCCCGCGTATAGGCCTTCGTTTCTCCTCTCCTCACGCCAGTCTTGGATGTCTCTCGCGTCTCCAACTTGAACGATCTTTGAGAGCTGTAAACTCTTTACATAAATCATTAAAATATTACTACTCATAATATACTACTATCAAAAGGATAAATAGATTTGCCTATCTTCCGGTCTGTTGAGCTTTATCCTGTGTTCCCTGTTTAGGATTGTGTTTTCCGGTTCATTCGAAAATATCTTTCATTCTCTGTCATCCAAAATAGCACCTTGTGTCCTAGTGGCATTACCGCTTTCCTTGGAGTGAATTGATTAAAAATACAGGTATTTCTTTATTTACTGTAGCATTTTATTTTAAAGCAGAATAAAGTATTGATTAATTTCTTGGAATATTGTGAATTATCTGGATTGTAGCTGCCCAATAATTTCATTCCTATATGCCAAGAGTTCAAAATCTTTAACGTAGATTACGATCCCTTTGACACAAGCTACTGTCTGTTGCTCAGTTATTTTTCCTGGAAAACATTTGACAAGCCCTGATCCTTGTATCTACCAGCTCATGCCTTAGAGTTAAAAACGCCATGCCATGTAAACGGGGTCGAATCATCCTTAAACATCTACATGTACGTTTGATAAGAAGAGATTTCCATTTAGACGGTTAATTTCCCTACACAAAACACTTCATTGTGAACAAGATTCTAGAAATGATGCTTCTCTATCTATTACATTTTCAAATGCAGGGTC